>CM068832.1:9488618-9861118 GCA_028554795.2 Sinohyriopsis cumingii | reverse complement strand
ATCTGATGACCACAGTCTAATAAATATAACCATGTAATGATTTCGTGTTTTAATAAAATCACCTCTCATTAAATAACGTGAATTAGAATTGTAATTAAATAGTACTAATACAATTTGTCCGTTTCGGCAGACAGATCGAGTTAATAATAATAATAATTTCGGAAATATTCATAAAATAGTGGCTAATGTTTTTGTTATATTCGTGTTCGTAAGTAGTCAACACACATAGTATCTACTTTGGACTATATGCTTTAATATCTGGCTGCTATGATAGAGCTAAACAGAGATTAACCACGTGATGGGCTGAGTATTATTATGTACGGCACAAGCAAGTATGCATATCAAGTTACATTAGTGTACCATATACAACACCCCCTTTTAAAACTGATATTGGAGGCTATATGGTAAACTGTATTTCTACTTAATAATTATAAATCTAATAAGCCCATTCATCGTGCTGGACTTTCAATCATAAATCGTCCGTGCCTGTTAAAATAAACACTGTTTGCATTTGGCTATCCTTTGATGGGCCCTCTGTTTGCATTTGGCTATCCTTTGATGGGCCCTCTGTTTGCATTTGGCTATTCTTTGATGGACCCTCTGTTTGCATTTGACTATCCTTTGATGGGCCCTCTGTTTGCATTTGGCTATCCTTTGATGGGCCCTCTGTTTGCATTTGGCTATCCTTTGATGGGCCCTCTGTTTGCATTTGGCTATTTTTTGATGGGCCCTCTGTTTGCATTTGGCTATCCTTTGATGGGCCCTCTGTTTGCATTTGGCTATCCTTTGATGGGCCCTCTGTTTGCATATGGCTATCCTTTGATGGGCCCCATGCAAGTTTGAGAGTATTTCCTTTTATGGGCCCCATGAAATTTTGGGAATATATCTGGTCTCATTTCAGTTGGGATGATTAATAAGTCATCCTTCATTACCAGACTATTGTTTACAGTGATCTCCCCTCTAAATTGCCCATATAAAGCTCCAATTTCACTGGCTGCACTTTTTATCTTTGGCCACCCTTGGTGACAGTAACCTAATAAGAGCTTGGCATATAGGATCCCGAACCTGTTTTAACCTGATTTCCTCTAACCTGGATTCAGTTGCAGGCGAGTGTCTGAAAACTGTATCTACATGAGTTTCAGCGTCAAAGCAAAGCTTTTGTTCTTCCTGTGTCGAAGTGTGTCTCACAGGTGTCTAATCAGTAAGTCTGGTATGACTAATTGCTTCCCTGGAACGTGAGAAATAGAATATGAGAACTGCATTAACCTCAGTTTAATCTTGTATTCTTATGGGCAAATCATTAATATTCTTTTGAACTAGCAAGGAAACTAAGGATTTGTGATCAGTCTCAATATAAAATGATTTTCCAATGAGAAAGTCAATATTTCTTTCACAACCCAACCCTAACTCCCAATGCTTCCTTTTCAATTGTTGAATAAATCTGTCATGTTTGTGACAGTGATCTTGAGGCGTATGAAATAGGTTTAAAATCGCCATTTACTTGTTTTCGGAACAGTGCTACGCAAAGACCAAAGTTAATAGCGTTTGTTGTCATCAAATTATATTTATTTTGGTCAAAATGAACAAGAACTGGTGTACCAGTGAGTGCCTGTTAAAACAATTTGTTGTCCATGTCCCCAAGAGAAATGATTATTCACACTTAGCAAGTCACGTCTAGGTTTTGGTATTTAGCTAGCAAGGCTGTAGATCTACCCAACTACGTGACCATACCTAGGAATTTACGTAGGCCATCTATGTCTGTAAGATCGTTTCGTGTCCTACAGACCTAACGTATATTTTTTTTAAACTCGCGTTTAGCGAAATTTCTCTATGTGTGATAGAAACCAAATTGCCCATTAATGTGTTAAAACCGGAATTTCCCTTTGTGTGATAGAAACTATATTGCTCGTTGTGTGCTAGAAACTAAATAGTCTTTTGTGTGATAGAAATCAAATTGCCTTTCCTGTGTTAAAAAACGAAATTGTCCTTTGCGTGATAGAAACCAAATTGCCCTTAGTGAGATAGAAACCAAATTGCCCTTTGTGTGTTAAAGACGAAATTTCACTTTGTGTGATAGAAACCAAATTGCCTTTTGTGCGATAGAAACCAAATTGCCCTTTGTGTGATAGAAACGAAATTTCTCTTTATGTGTCAAAAACGAAATTGCCTTTTATGGTAGCAACGAAATTGAAAATGCAAAGTTAGCTGGGAACCCAAGAAACATGGATAGATCGATATACACACACCACATTTTGAAACGTGTCAGCAGTCAAACCAAAAGCATGATCTAATGAGTAATGACAGTCTGAAAGGAGGACATAGGGATAATGTTGTACGTAGGGTGTGACAGTAGTAGTACTCTGACTAGACTTCTTGTAGTATGTACCAGCTGGGTCCCCCTTCCCACCAGTCCATTAAGTCGATCTTGTCATGCGTACCAGCTGGGTCCCACCAACACCAGTCCATTAAACCGGTCTTCTTGTAATGCATACCAGCTGAGTTCCCCACCACCGCCACCACCACCACCAGTCCATTACGCCTATCCTTAAAGATATCCTGTCATTGACAGTTCACGATGGTTGGCACTAATTTAATTAATTAGGCAGTTGTTCTTTTTCATCATGCTATATGTCTGCAATAATGCCAATATCAGATATGCTTCCGATGTTTTTTTTCCCCAGCTGAAGTTAGTCTTTTCTAACAGTTTTTAATTCGGGGAAAATGCATGCTTAAAAAAATAAACATATTATACTGGGTACAGAAGGAAAACTGTTCACTATAAAATATTTACATAGGTCCATTTCACGATGTTAGGAAAGAAATAATTTATAGGACATATTTCTAGACGAAAAAAAAATTTCCTTGGAGGGTTTCACGAAAGGTTTCATAACAAATGAACGTACTTAGGAGTCTCCTATCTTTATGAAAGGCTTCAGAAGAAACAACCGTCTTTGATGTTTCCTAATTTTATGATAGGCTTCAGGGCAAAGAACCGTATTTGATGTTTCCTAACTTTATGTTAGGTTTCAAAGCAAAGAACCTTTCTTACATGTTTTGTAACTTTCTGATAGATAGAGAGAGGTATCCTAATATATAACTGAACACGTTTTTCAGCTTAGGGATAATTTAAACTGCACTGTTTTAACAAATGGTAAAAATATCAAAATGGTCATTACGTAAGGTCTGATGATGATGATGATGATGATGATGATGGAAGGAGCGGCACCCCTGGTGGACGAGGGATCTAAAGCGCTTGCCTTTATATCCATCACTGATATCTCAAGTCTATCCGTGTAGGTTTAAGTCAATGGTTCGGCCAATATGGGTATGTATGAAAGTTGCCAGTAGCTTTCCGTGGGTCGGTGGTTCTTAACGGGCTTTTTTGTGGGTTCTTCCTCCATCAGTTACATTGGCTACCATGTATAGCCGATCTTGCGCTGAGAAGTGGTGTTAACCGACAAAACAAGAAGAAGATGGGGAAAAGGATTACCACGACGACAATAATTAAGATTGTAAATGTGTTTTTAAGCGGAAAATTTGTCGACCGTGATTCTCAACCTCCCCTTACTTATGCAGTATTTTGGAAAAAATATAATCATACCATTATTTTCGGCCATTGTGTATTTATTTGACATATGTCGTCATTAGTATAGCCTACAATTATCAGGAATGTCAGTTTTACGTACTAACCTAGCCTCCTATATTTTTTCTTTGTGGTTGTCGGCAGCATTAATATTCCTCATTAATTTTCTTCGATATATTCCTACGCTTTGCTTTCTTACTTTGATCAATGAAATGCATTTTTATTGTCGTAACTTTGTAGTACAGCTCACTTTCTGATGCAAGATGTGATCAGAGACGTTACGGTAGAGGTAGACCGCTTCGGCGGTTTAGGTGGTTAGAGTGTCTGCCTCGGATGCGGAAAGTCGGGGTTCATAATAATGACTTATAAAATTGGTACTAGTAACTGCCTCGCTTGGCTCAGCGTTAAGGTTTAGTGTCACGACTGGTCGGTCAGGTGTCAGAATAATATGACTGGGTTGGACATAATATTACATGTCTGCGGCATGAAACCCATGTGCTAGACATCATTATAAACTGCCACACTACAGACATCGTAGCGATGTGGCTGAAAACAATTGTTAAAGCTACATTAAAAATTCAAATCGCACACACGCACAAACACACACACACACACAGAGCAAGCAGTCGTACTTATATTCTTTTTGAATATGATAAGCATGTTTTATTTCTACATGTCGATCTGAACTGCATGTGATTTCTATGAATTTAATCAATAAATAGGAATCAATAAATAGAAATCAATAAATAGAAATCAATAAATAGGAATCAATAAATAGAAATCAATAAACAGGAATCAATAAATAGAAATCAATAAACAGAAATCAATAAATATGAATCAATAAATAGAAATCAATAAATAGGAATCAATAAATAGAAATCAATCAATAGGAATCAATAAATAGAAATCAATAAATAGGAATCAATAAATAGAAATCAATAAATAGGAATCAATAAATAGGAATCAATAAATAGAAATCAATAAATAGAAATCAATAAATAGGAATCAATAAAAAAAAGAAATAAATTTATAATATGAGCTGTCTGATACTTCAACGATTATGAAACAATTTTTGCATCACAAGGAAAATGAATTTCATAAGAGGTGTATACACTTTTTCTGTAATAATAATAATAATAATATCACTTTTAATTTTCACATAAGAATGGAAAAGGCGCTGCGGTCCTCACTAGGAATTTAGAGCATGATCTGTGTGTGCACTGAATGGATCGTAGAAAAGACGATTTTTAGAAATGAAACGGCTTGCAGAATTTGGAAAATGTCTTATGAGCCGTCTTATGGGCGATCTCATGAATGAATGAGTTTGGGAAACATTCGTCATTCAAAACCCGTGTACTCAGGAGAGACAGACAGACAGATGTAACATTTCAACTACTATGTACTATGTTAGCTTTGATGATATGTCATAGGAACTAACCTGTAAGATATACAATTTGATCTATGCTGTACTGTGTCAGCTTTGAAGACATGGTGTCTTATGTATAACATTATATACCTGATGGAACAGAGGAACACTATTCAATTTAGGGGTACAATTGTATTGTTTAATGTGCAGTACTTGTCAGAATTCTTAATGGCAGATTTTATACGATAGATGCATTCATATATATATATATATATATATATATATATATATATATATATATATATATATATATATATATATATATAGATGTGTGTGTGTGGAGAGAGAGAGAGAGAGAGAGAGAGAGAGAGAGAGAGCGAGAGAGAGAGAGAGAAACTATGCGTATGTATCAAAAGATATTGGAAGATTCGCTTTGCTATCAAGTTATCTTTAAGAAATATTAATTTCAGTAGACTTCAGGAGAAAACATAAGTCCATAATAGTTATGTAAAGCGTGTCAGTGTTTTGCTGCATTAGTTAAATGATTATGTTTACAAAAACCAAATAAACACTCTTTAAAAAAAGATACCAATAAATTAGACAATTCCTGGAAAAAGGTTCGGATGAAAGAAGAAACTAACATCGTCTCCAAATGAACCAGATATGGTAATGATGACATAAGAATTAGTCAGCAAGTAACAAAGAGGTAACCATGACAATGGAATACAACGTGAAAAGTCCCCACGACGTACGAGTAGGTCAAACTGACACTGGAAACATTTCCATTAAATAGCTCAAGAAAACACAAGTATAAGGCCAATAACACAATAAATCACATATTATATATATATATATATATATATATATATATATATATATATATATATATATATATATATATATATATATATATATATATATATATATATATAAGGAGAGAACTTGAGCAATCAGATTCATCCCGAATTTTGGAGTCAATATATCTGTTTTTGTGTTTCTCTTGTACGTCTGCAGAGGTGTTTTATGTTGTACTTAGATATTATTCAAAAGGAAAACATTTGTTTGGACTGTTCGGTGGAAATGGAAAGTGCTATAATATTAATTTTGAACCGGTGAGTATTCTGGACGACGCCATCTTGACAACTTCACGATTCTTGTCGGACCAGTTCATTTCTGGTTTTGAAACTAATACAGAACTTTACATTCATTTATGACTTTCATAGAACTTTATCAGGATTATTCTGGAATCATATCATAATATTCCTCTCACGTTTTCAATTATGACTTTGATACTTCTTTGTTAAGTTTTGAAGACAAAAACAAATTGTTGTTTTTTCTTCTTATTGCTACTTAGTTTTGTGACCATAGAGTCAAAAAACTTGCAGAGGACAAAGAAGACATAACGAGTCAGAAAAATCCGAACCGCTTTAAGACAACAACGGAATGAATCAACAAGAGAGCGAAAGAAGTCAACACGGAAACAGAAAGGGGGAAGAAAACCACGGAAACAGCACAGAAACAGAACGGGGGAAGAAAACCACGGAAACAGCACGGAAACAGAATGGGGGAAGGAAACCCTGTTAAAAATGCTACAATAGTTCAAACACACCAGAATAAATCAACAATCCGACAGAATAGGTGACGAAGACGGGCAAGACGTCAGTTGAAAAGGTCAAACGTACACCAGAATAGCTCCATAAGCGATAAGAATAGCTAATGCAGACAGACATTTAGATACACGATACATTCAAATAGTTAAACAAGACAGGGATATGTCATATGGCACCAGAATAGGTCCACAAGACACCGGAAAAGGTCTCAATACCCCATAAGAGACCTACAAGACCCCAGAATAGGTCCACAAGACCCCAGAATAGGTCACGAGTATTTTGGATCATTATTCAAGTACTGACATAGTTCTGAATGAAGATAACATTCAAATCACGATCTTCCAAGCCACAACGTTTTACTGATGTCACGGAAGTAGGGTTTGGAGATCGCATTAGGCATAAATGCAAAATTTACGGTCAGTGAATACCAATACCGGGATTAAGAATGACTCTATCCAAGAAACATCAATATTTAGATGCAAGTATGGTAGAGTATCGATAACACATACCACTGTCTGTAAGCTCGATTTAATAAGACCTCGATGCCATTCCGTAAACGACAGTATATATACGAAGATAAATTAATCGTCTGGCGGCATGATTGACTGATTGTTTTCATGGGTATTACAATTACTTCCTTTTTTTATTATACTACCCTTTTTTAATATTTAGTCATTAACAATATTGAAGTAGTCTCTAGGGCCTGCAGCTCTGAATTACCTATGTCAGTTCATAACGTTGAAGAGTCCAAAGAGGGACATTACAGAGAATATGGGTCATAAACATTGGATTAATATTACAATATTAATCTCCTTTCCCTTTAAGACTGAATACTTTCGTAGCACATATGAGAGCGTCTCAAGAACACAACTGACCTAGTTTAGATGTCTTAACTTTTTTTAACGTCTTTAATAAATGGGTTTGCATTATTGTGTTAGCAACATCTTTCAACGGTTTCGACAAATAGGTATTGAATAAAATACTTTTGGCATAATTCTGCAGTGCCTTTTATTCTGAAATGTTACCTTATGCATGCAGATATAAATGCCTTTTAATAGATTATTTAACAAATCATGCTGATGTCCGTTTACAATTTACCTTCGAATGGATTTGGCATAATGCAGGTTTTACAGACGTTCTTTTTGGGTATCTTTATGCTTCAAAAATGAAAGTTTAAAATGATTTTTAATTTGCCAAAAATGTATGCAAATGTATGTCCTAAGGATACGATGGTATAAAATATAATAATCTTGATGAGGTTTGATACAAATAATCTACTCAGCACTCATTTCATTACAATAGTGGTTTATCACGCGATTATTGCATTTTGTTAAATATACTCACAGCATAAGTTGTATATATGTACACAAATAATAACACCCATAATGCCACACAATGATACAAACTCCCGCATTCAAATAAGTGTATCAGGGCCAGTCTTATTCATTGGAAGCATTAAGTGAAATCTGTGACAAGTCGGACTGTAATAGTGGCAAATACCATATCATCTGTTATGTATAAACCTAACATAAAAATTGTGTCTGATACAGAATGAGGCGCCATTCTCTAAATACAAAAATCATGACTCATCACACAGCAATATGTGCAATGCCACGTTTAATTTTTATTCGAGGACCAAGATCTAGCATGCTTACATTTTTAGTGAAACTGTTTGCAGCAAAGCGAAATGAAAACCTCCCTCAGCTTAATTCAATCATTCTTAACTGTCAGAATCCTGCAAAATACCTTTGTGGGCTGAAAGCCATGCGAAGTTTGCATGTGTTACGAATGTCAACATTATACATTTAGAAAATGATTCATTATCTGATTTAATGTCTATAAAAATTCTTCTAGCATGAACAAAAGATGTTTGACATATATAATTGATTCATTGGTTTAACCATAATGATCTGTACTACAGCTAAGATACCTTCCTTTGTTGATTTTATGTTTCGCTAACGAAGTGTAGCACAGTGAACTATCTGGAACTGGAAATTTTTTGTGGGCATGCGCATTGGAGCTAAGGGAGGTAATTTTAGGCGCTACGATCAGTAACTCCGTTGCAACCGTGAAACCCGCTATAACTGAGATACTACAGATATATATAACTGAGACAGTACTAGATACATAACTGAGGTAGTGATATATATAAACATATATATATATATATATATAACTGAGATAGTACTAGGTATATCACTGAGATAGTACTAGATCTTTAACTGAGATAGTACAGATAGATACCTGACATAGTAGACCTTCGTCAAGTTGAATCAATAAGGGATGTTATGCGATTTCTGTGTCGCAAGACTGATCGAAAAAGCGCTGATTTGACAATCGCTAAATACAACAAACTTAGCAAGTGTGATTAATTATTTTCTATTAATCTACCTGTCTTTAGAGTCTATTAGTTCTTACAGCTTCTTTTCTTTGGGAGGGCATGCTTTTATTATATATGTTTCGATGCAAACCAAATTATGGATGAGATCATCATTGACTGGATCTTCATTTAACCGCTCCGGTGGCCTAGTAGTTACAGCGTCCGTCTCGGATGCAGGAGGTCGTGGGTTCGATCCCCGGCCGAGTCATACCAAAAACTTACAAAATTGGTACTAACAGCTGCCTCGCTTGGCGCTCAGCATTAAGAGGTTAGTGTTAGGACTGGTCGGCCTGGTGTCAGGATAATGTGACTGGGTGGGACATCATGCTACATGTCTGCGACAAGATGCCCCAGTGCTAGAAATCACTATAAAAACTGCCACACTGTAGACATCGTAGCGATATGACTGAAACATTGTTAAAGCTGTGTTAAAAATCCAAATCACACACACACTGAAACATTGAAATGAAGATCCAATCTTCTAGACACCCGTGTGAAACATCCAAAAACTTCACGATTGCTCATATTGACAAAAATATTGCACGATATAAGTTATACAAATTTCTTGACCTCTGTCCAACAAAGTGTCGAATATCCCTGTAACTAAATGTAAACTTCAGTTGATTTGATTATCCCTATAACTAATGGTAAACTTGAGTTGATTTGATTATCCCTATAACTAAACGTAAACTTGAGTTGATTATCCCTATAACTAAACGTAAACCTGAGTTGATTATCCCTATAACTAAACGTAAACCTGAGTTGATTATCCATATAACTAATTGTAAACTTGAGTTGATTATCCCTATAACTAAACGTAAACTTGAGTTGATTTGATTATCCCTATAACTAAACGTAAACTTGAGTTGATTATCCCTACAACTAATCGTAAACTTGAGTTGATTTGATTATCCCTATAACTAATCATAAACTTGAGTTGATTATCCCTATAACTAAACGTAAACCTGAGTTGATTATCCATATAACTAATCGTAAACTTGAGTTGATTATCCCTATATCTAAACGTAAACCTGAGTTGATTATCCCTATAACTAAACGTAAACTTGAGTTGATTATCCCTATAACTAAACGTAAACCTGAGTTGATTATCCCTACAACTAAACGTAAACCTGAGTTGATTATCCCTATAACTAAACGTAAACTTGAGTTGATTATCCCTATAACTAAACGTAACCCTGAGTTGATTATCCATATAACTAAACGGAAACTTGAGTTGATTATCCCTATAACTAAACGTAAACTTGAGTTGATTATCCCTATAACTAATCGTAAACTTGAGTTGATTATCCCTATAACTAATCGTAAACTTGAATTGATTATCCCTATAACTAAACGTAAATTTGAGTTGATTATCCCTATAACTAATCGTAAACTTGAGTTGATTATCCCTATAACTAAACGTAAACTTGAGTTGATTATCCCTATAACTAAACGTAAACCTGAGTTGATTATCCCTATAACTAAACGTAAACTTGAGTTGATTATCCCTATAACTAAACGTAAACTTGAGTTGATTATCCCTATAACTAAACGTAAACTTGAGTTGATTATCCCTATAACTAATCGTAAACTTGAGTTGATTATCCCTATAACTAAACGTAAACTTGTATTGATTATCCCTATAACTAAACCTAAACTTGAGTCTTCTTTTGGTGACTGTGTTTCGTGGTAATATTTACAAATTTGAGAGACGGGTTGGCACTGCTAGTAGTGATTGGATTTGAGAGACGGATTGGCACTGCTAGTAGTGATCGGATTTCAGAGACGGGTTGGCACTGCTAGTACTGATGGGATTTGAGAGACGGGTTGGTACTACTAGTAGTGATGGGACTATGACTTTTATGTGTCTCAGTATGAGTAGCAAAAAAAGAAGTAGAGTCTGCGTTCAATGTATTTACTAAATGTACCTAAATACCACTAAATGGCAAATGCATAATCTGTAAAGGTTCATCATTGAATATAAAATTGTTGGACATTTTTAAACAAAAGCTTGATAAAGGTCTTTTTAACATTAGTGACCCATGTGTATACATGTATGAGATTGCCAGATCGTGTTGTCTAGGTGACATTTGTTTTAAAAATATTTCATGACTAATAAGAGAACCCACTTGTTCAAGAATGGCTGTAACCCACCTTGTGTTAATCAAATAATTGCAAATACACAAAATCATGTATTAATACGGTTTAACCCGATTACACAAATGTGCATTCTGCAACACAAAAACGAAATACCTTAAAGGATCATGTTATAAAAGCGTTTGTAACTGATTAACGAAATACTTTAAAGGATCATGTTGTAAAAGCGTTTGTAACTGATTAACGAAATACCTTAAAGGATCATGTTGTAAAAGCGTTTGTAACTGATTAACGAAATACCTTAAAGGATCATGTTGTAAAAGCGTTTTTAACTGATTAACGAAATACCTTAAAGGATCATGTTGTAAAAGCGTTTGTAACTGATTAACGAAATACCTTAAAGGATCATGTTGTAAAAGCGTTCGTAATTGATTAACGAAATACCTTAAAGGATCATGTTGTAAAAGCGTTTGTAACTGGTTAACGAAATGCACTATTTCCTTTGTTGACAAAAAGTAATGACTCCGAAGCTGTCCATCCTATCTATGAAAACTTAGAAATATAAACAAACATGTTCCAATAAAACACATAAAAATGCAGTAAACCATTAGGTTATATAAATAGAGAACAGAGACAGAGTATATATTCTAGTGACTGTGATTACAAAATACACTGGGTACTGATCATACAAGGGCTGGAAACACTAACGAATATAGTGAAATTTGTTAAACATGGTAAAGCAAGAATACTTGAGAAAATAACCTTCACAGCGATGTGCTCGGACAGGGAGGCGAACATAGTAGGACAAGTAGGACAAAATTAAGGGGGGCCCACAATTTGTGAATCTTCGGGGTCTACAGGAGAATTTTTCCTAGGGCCCACAGGCTAAGGGCGCTCGATCTTGTGACCTCAAATTATTGTTTAAGTCTTTACTTCTAATAAATGTCCTGAAAGTCAAGAATATTATTTTATATCAATCTTGAGAAAAAGTACAAAATCGTAAACTAGAGAAAAAATGTGCAATTTTCAATCATGTAAAAGATACGACAAGAAGTTTGAAATGCCAAAAAGCTATTGGCAGGCATCAAATGAATGTTTAACTTTAAAACGCACAGGCTTCGATTCTTGTTTGTCATATTACAGATTTAATTACCACAATGCTAAAGTCTGATAGTATTGCTTATTTTTGGAAGGATGCACAAGTAGTTCTGATTTTCAAAGCAAACAATCCTCTTGATAAAAGTATATACAAACCACTGTACTCATTATATTCAGACTAGTTGAGAAATGTATGGAGACCCAGTTGGTATCAATCTTTAATAAGTTTTGTAACATATTTTCGATGCTTTTCACAACGGTCATGGGTACCAGACAACTCATTTACATGAAGACAAGAAGAATGATCTTGACAACAACCAATACATAGCTGAAATTACGATACATTGATCTAAGTTTCTTGACAGTCTGTCGCTATATTTTCTCACTTGCATGATGTGTGCTGACGGCTTGTTTGAACTTATTAGTCAAATGGCATTGGGAAAATTAAAATGCATGGTATCATAAAAAGGGTGAGAAAAATTAAGCTGTTCGTTTAATCAAGGACTATCGGTTAAGAGACATTAGTGTAATATCGATAAATAAATGTGTGTGTGTGTGTGTGTGTGTTGGATTTTTCACTTACCTTTAAAACTTTTTCAGTCATATCGCTACGATGTCTGCAATTTGGCAGTTTATAGTGATGAATAATAGCACAGGGGCATCATGCCGCAGACATGTAGCATCCTGTCCCGCCCAGTCACATTATCCTGACACCAGGCCGACCAGTCCTACCACTAACCTCTTAATGTTTTGCGCCAAGCGAGGTAGCTGCTAATACCATTTTTATAAGTCTTTGTATGACTCGGCCAGATTTCGAATCCGCGACCACCCGCATCCGAGGCGGACGCTCTAAAACATTAGGCCACCAGAGCGATGATAAATAAGATTGTGCGTTTAGTATTTCAAATTAAGAATGCAAGTGTATTATCTGTAAATGTGTCGTTACGTCTAAAATCTGTAAATACGTAGTTAAGTGTAAAATCTGTAAATAGGTAGTTATGTGTAAAATCCGTAAATAGGTATTTAAGTGTAAAATCTGTAAATAGGTATTTAAGTGTAAACTCTGTAAATAGGTAATTATGTGTAAAATCTGTAAATAGGTATTTAAGTGTAAAATCTGTAAATAGGTAGTTATGTGTAAAATCCGTAAATAGGTATTTAAGTGTAAAATCTGTAAATAGGTAGTTATGTGTAAAATCCGTAAATAGGTATTTAAGTGTAAAATCTGTAAATACGTGGTTAAGTGTAAAATCTGCAAATAGGTAGTTATGTCTAAAATCTGTAAATAGGTATTTAAGTGTAAAATCTGTAAATAGGCAGTTAAGTGTAAAATCTATAAATAGGTAGTTATGTATAAAAATATGTAAATAGGTAGTTGAATGTAAACTCTGTAAATAGGTAACTAAGTGCAAAATCTGTAAATAGGTAGTCAAGTGTAAAATCTGTAAATAGGTAGTTAAGTGTAAATCTGTAAATAGGTATTTAAGTGTAAAATCTGTAAATAGGTATTTAAGTGTAAAATCTGTAAATAGGTATTTAAGTGTAAAATCTGTAAATAGGTATTTAAGTGTAAAATCTGTAAATAGGTATTTCAGTGTAAAATCTGTAAATAGGTATTGAAGTGTAAAATCTGTAAATAGGTAGTTATGTGTAAAATCTGTAAATAGGTAGTTATGTGTAAAATCTGTAAATACGTAGTTAAGTGTAAAATCTGTAAATAGGTAGTATGTGTAAAATATGTAAATAGGTATTTAAGTGTAAAATCTGTAAATAGGTAGTTAAGTGTAAAATCTATAAATAGGTAGTTATGTATAAAAATATGTAAATAGGTAGTTGAGTGTAAACTCTGTAAATAGGTAATTAAGTGCAAAATCTGTAAATAGGTAGTCAAGTGTAAAATCTGTAAATAGGTAGTTAAGTGTAAAATCTGTAACTTAAATACGGACAAAAGAATACCTGTAATTTCTATACATAAAAGTGTAAGTTTAATATCTCTAAACAAAAGTGCTAGTGTAATATCTGTAAATAAGTGTCTACGTTTAGTATTTGTACATAGGAATGTAAGTGTAACAACTCTAAGTAAGTTTGTAAGTGTAATATCTGTAAACAAATGTTTGTAAGTGTAATATCTGTAAATAGGAGTGTAAGTGTAATATCTATAAATAAGTGTGACAGTGTGATATCTGTAAATAATTATGTAAGTGTAATATCTGAAAATAAGTGTGCAAGTGTAATATCTGTAAATAGGAGTGTAAGTATAATATATGTAAATAACTGTGTAAGTGTAATATCTCTTAATAAGCGTGTAAGTGCAATATCTGTAAATAAGTGTGCAAGTGTAATATCTGTAAACAACTGTGTAAGTGTAATATCTCTTAATAAGCGTGTAATTGTAATATCTGTAAATAAGTGTAAGTGTAATGTCTGTAAATAAGTGTGTAAGTGTAATATCTGTAAATACGTGTGTAAGTGTAATATCTGTAAATAAGTGTGCAAGTGTAATATCTGTAAACAACTGTGTAAGTGTAATATCTCTTAATAAGCGTGTAATTGTAATATCTGTAAATAAGTGTAAGTGTAATATCTGTAAATACGTGTGTAAGTGTAATATCTGTAAATACGTGTGTAAGTGTAATATCTGTAAATAATTGTGTAAGTGCAATATCTGTAAACAATTGTATAAGTGTAATATCTTTAAAAGTGTGTAATTGTGATATCTGTAAATAAGTGTGTAATTGTGATATCTGTAAATAAGTGTGTAATTGTAATATCTTTAAATAAGTGTGCAAGTTTAATATCTGTAAATTGGTGTGTAAGTGTAACATCTGTAAATAAGTGTGTAAGTCTAATATCTGCAAATAAGTGTGCAAGTGTAATATCTGTACATAAGTGTGCACGTGTAATATCTGTAAATAAGTGTGTAGTTGTAATATCTGTAAATAATTGGGCATTTATGATATCTGTAAATATGTGTATAATTGTAATATCTGTAAATAAGTGTGCAAGCGTGATATCTATAAATAAGTGTGTAATTGTGATATTTGTAAACAAGTGTGTATGTTGGATATCTGTAAAACTTTGTGTGTTTTGTTACATTAAGTGCATTAACTCCCTTCTCTTTGTATGCCTTTTACGGGGCCTATCATGCATTTTGACTTCTAACTCTAATTATTTTTTATGTAAGAATCCAATACAGTTACTGCAACACATAGCTGAGTTTCATGGGGTTAAACACGATACGCTGTTACATTGGGTTAAACGTCTGATTTCTCTTTTAACAATATCGCAGCAAACCAAGCTTTCGGTTTTTTATTTTTTAAAATAAAAAATGAAGAACTTTAATATTTTGGTTTAAGACTGTCTGAATTTAAATACAATGTGAAGCTGTAATTCTTTTTACAAAGACTGTGAGCTCGTTAGCTTTCATTAACCTTTACAAAGTCCTTTAAATATATACAGAGGGAGACAGAGGTAGAAAATTAATTCAATGCAGGAAACGGATAAGGAAATGTATCAAAATGTATATGGACGATGACTCAATAAATGAAATTCATCTCATCGAATATGATTAGGCGTGACTCTTAATGATGGTTTGGACACTTTTATAGTTCTCTAATCTGACCATATGGTGTAATTAACATCCCTTTCTTTCACAAATCTGACAGCCTCCAACAATCCGCTGATTGGACAATGGATCGGACAAATTTGAAATGCTAGTGTGAGACTGAAAATAGCTTCGTTAACGTCCTTACAGCGTCTTTGACACGCATCATTATATAGCACGTGCCGTCTGCAGTCGTTAAAGCCTAACAATCCCAATTTCACTTGTTTAGGAGAGTGAAAGATAAAAGCAATGAGCATTACGTTTCTTTCATCATTCTTCTTGGAACTAGAAGTCAAATGCGAATTTATCTTTAGCAAGTTTAGCAAACGTTTTTCCACGTGGCATGTATATAGCGTTTAACCTTAGAACCCAGAAGCTCTTACTTCAGTAGACAAAATAGTATGTTTTTTTTCAATCCAAATTTACATTTCCTATGTCAGTTAGTTATAAAAAAAAGAGATCAAATCAAATGTGTTAGTGGGAAAACCACTGCGTGTGATTGAATCTGAAGATCCTTTTAAAAGTTCTTCCAAATGCACTGTAATTGGAGCCATTAAAATTATCAAGTGTAACGTTGTCAAAACGAGAAACTGTGATGGATTCAGACATTCCATATCTCTCAGTCCCTACTGACACCAACCAAGTGTCATTAAAAGTGAACAAATTCAATAATGTCTGTTTTTTGTATATAAAATAGAAATAACGCAAATGTGCATACCTCTATCACAACATATGTATCAAGAAGAACAAGCACATAACATAAAAAATAATAGTAACAAAACTATTATCTCTACTTTTTCATTCCAATGAACACCGTCGTTGGTCATGTAAACAGTAACTAAAATATACAATATGCTAATTAAACAATACACGGTTGAAAACGAACACAATATCAGGCATAGACATTATAAAGATTTAACTATTCATAAAGCGTGGTATTATACAGTGTATGAAACTCACCAACCTCCCACCCACCCCCTTCATTATTTACCTCAGGAATAAGAAAACATTCTCAAGCAATCGTATGAAGTTAAGATTAGAGTTTAAAATTGTGTTTACGATAAAATTTAACTTAAAACATTGTTACTGAAAACCTTATTTTCTACAATGGATGAAACAAGTAAGCAAGGTTTTTAACGTGATATGAAACTCCCTACCAAATTAAATATCAAGCAAAAGAAGCAAACTACCCTGACACTATGCTCTTTGGATTTCCTACCAATTTAATATCACGTTACACAAATAAATTGCCCTGAGACTGTGTATTGCTGCTAATAACCAATCAAATATCAACTTACATAGGTAACTTGCCCTGACACTGTGCATCGTTACTCAGAACCGATCAAATATCAACTTACATAGGTAACTTGGCCTGAGACCGAGCATTTTTACTCATAACCAATTAAATATCAACTTACATAGGTAACTTGCCATGAGACTGTGCATCGTTACTCAGAACCAATCAAATATCAACTTACATAGGTAACTTGCCATGACACTGTGCATCGTTACTCAGAACCAATCAAATATCAACTTACATAGTTAACTTGCCCTGACACTGTGCATCGTTACTCAGAACCAATCAAATATCAACTTACATAGGTAACTTGGCCTGAGACCGAGCATTTTTACTCATAACCAATTAAATATCAACTTACATAGGTACCTTGCCATGAGACTGAACATCGTTACTCATAACAAATTAAAAATCAACTTAGAGCAGTAAATTCCCTTGAGACGGTTGAAACAAATGTCAAACTCACAATCAGCTGTTCCATGATATGTACAGCATGTGTCAATATTAGTATCACAGACACGGTCGGTGTTTTGTTAAGTCAATTTATGAAAGTTTGCAAAACGTCACAATTTAAGGTGTATCTTATCTCTTCTATTTAACATGCTGTATATGATGTGTGACACGTAACCATTAAGACTGACGTATGGCTTGCAGTAACTTGGGAGCTTGTAAAGGCTAACCTTTCTTTTTGGAATGAGTACATTCCATAACGGTGAGAAAGATATGTTAACGTATGGTAATGTAGCCGGAAATGACAAAGCTAAAGCAAACCAGGGTCCAAATTTTTTGTAACTCTTGGGTCATTTGAAGGTGTCAGACTAATTGAAAAAGTCGGTCTAGAAAGAATTATTGTACCTTCGATGGGAGTTTTATATTTGTGGCAGTGACAGAGAGTCAATTTTGGTTTCCTAATTTAGACAAGGTGGTGTGTTCCAATGACTACATTTTATGGCTTAAATTTCATACAACGAAGTTTTAGGTACTCCAAGTTATTCTGCCAAAGCAAGAACGTCTTGAGTCTGGGAGAGTAGATAGTGTTATTCCGTTATAAATTGTCCAAAGGGGGTCTAGAAATATGAGAGACTCGGAACCGGAGTAGAAGGGATTTCCTGGAGAAGCAGAAAGGTATACTCCCAACCACATACAATAAGCATTGATGTAGATTTGTAATTATTTGGTTGAATTAATTCGTTTTACACTAATAATTCATGTTTTTCCTTCAGTACAGAAATTAATCATACATTCAACTGTCTTGAATGTAATAGAAATCATGTAGTGTATGAATATCATGCATTAATCTGATATTCAATGAGGGAATTAATTTATTTCGTCTTGAACGTTATACGAACCATTTATATTGAAGATTTCATGCATTTATTATGATACAAATGATAAAAGTAAATGCTCGGTCTTAAAATATTCGTATCTTCCTTAACACCTTGTATAAAATATTCTTCCTTTACACCATGTATACAATATTCTTCCTTAACACCATATATACAACATTCCTCCTTAACACCATATATACAATATTCTTCCTTAACACCATATATACAATATTCTTCCTTTACAGCATGTATGCAATATTCTTCCTTAGCACCATGCATGCAATATTCTTCCTTAACACCATGTATACAACATTCTTCCTTAACACCATGTATGCAATATTCTTCCATATCACCATGTATACAATATTCTTCCTTAGCACCATGCATACAATATTCTTCCTTAACACCATGTATACAACATTCTTCCTTAGCACCATGTATACAATATTCTTCCATATCACCATGTATACAATATTCTTCCTTAACACCATGTATACAATATTCTTCCTTATCACCATGTATACAATATTCTTCCTTTACACCATGTATGCAATATTCTTCCTTAACACCATGTATACAACATTCTTCCTTAACACCATGTATACAAAATTCTTCCTTTACACCATGTGTACAAAATTCTTCCTTAACACCATGTATACAAAATTCTTCCTTTACACCATGTGTACAAAATTCTTCCTTAACACCATGTATACAATGTTCTTCCTTATCACCATGTATACAATATTCTTCCTTAACAAAATGTACACAATATTCTTCCTTTACACCATGTATACAAAATTCTTCCTTAACACCATGTATGCAATATTCTTCCTTAACACCATGTATGCAATATTCTTCCTTAACACCATGTATACAACATTCCTCCTTAACACCATGTATACAAAATTCTTCCTTTACGCCATGTGCACAAAATTCTTCCTTAACACCATGTATAAAAAATTCTTCCTTAACACCATGTACACAATATTCTTCCTTAACACCATGTATACAATATTCTTCCTTATCACCATGTATAAAAAATTCTTCCTTAACACCATGTACACACTATTCTTCCTTAACACCATGTATACAATATTCTTCCTTAACACCATGTGTACAATATTCTTCCTTTACACTATGTGTAAAAAATTCTTCCTTAACACCATGTATACAATATTCTTCCTTAACACCATGTATGCAATATTCTTCCCTAATACCATGTATACAATATTCTTCCTTAACAAAATGTACACAATATTCTTCCTTTACACTATGTGTACACTATTCTTCCTTAACACCATATATACAATATTCTTCCTTAAAACCATGTATAAAATATTCTTCCTTAACACCATGCATGCAATATTCTTCCTTTACACCATGTATACAATATTATTCCTTAACACCGTGTATACAATATTCTTCCTTAACACCATGTATGCAATATTCATCCATATCACCATGTATACAATATTCTTCCTTAACACCACGTATACAATATTCTTCCTTAACACCATGCATACAATATTCTTCCTATACACTATGTATACAATATTCTTCTTTAACACCACGTATACAAAATTATTCTATAACACTATGTATACAATATTCTTGCATAACACCAAGTATACAATATTCTTCCATAACACTGTCTATGCAATATTCTTCCTTAACACCATGCATACAATATTCTTCCTATACACTATGTATACAATATTCTTCCTTAACACCACGTATACAATATTCTTCCTTAACACCATGCATACAATATTCTTCCTATACACTATGTATACAATATTCTTCCTTAACATCACGTATACAAAATTCTTCTATAACACTATGTATACAATATTCTTGCATAACACGAAGTATGCAATATTCTTCCATAACACTGTGTATGCAATATTCTTCCTTAACACCATGCATACAATATTCTTCATATACACTATGTATACAATATTCTTCCTTAACACCACGTATACAATATTCTTCCTTAACCCCATGCATACAATATTCTTCCTATACACTATGTATACAATATTCTTCTCTAACACCATGTATACAATATTCTTCCTTAACACCATGTATACAATATTCTTCCTTAAGAACATGTGTACAATATTCTTCCTTTACACTATGTGTACAAAAGTCTTCCTTAACACCATGTATACAATATTCTTCTTTAACACCACGTATACAAAATTCTTCTATAACTCTATGTATACAATATTCTTGCATAACACCAAGTATACAATATTCTTCCATAACACTGTGTATGCAATATTCTTCTTTAACACCATGCATACAATATTCTTCCTATACACTATGTATACAATATTCTTCCTTAACACCACGTATACAATATTCTTCCATAACACTGTGTATACAATATTTTTCTATAACACCATGTATACAATATTCTTGCATAACACCATGTAGACAATATTCTTCCTTATCACCATGTATACAATATTCTTCCTTAACAACATGTATACAAAATTCTTCCTTTACACTATGTATACAAAATGTATACAATATTCTTCCTTTACAGCATTTCTACACGTCTTCCTTAACACAATGTATACAATATTCTTCCTTAACATCATGTATACAATATTCTTCCATAAGACCTTGTATACAATATTCTTCCATATCACCATGTATGCAATATTATTCCATAACACCGTGTATACAATATTCTTCTATAACACCATGTATACAATATTCTTCCATAACACCGTGTAAACAGTATTCTTCTTTCACACCATGTATAAAATATTCTTCCTTAACACCATGTATGCAATATTCTTCCATAAGACCTTGTATACAATATTCTTCCATATCACCATGTATACAATATTCTTCCATATCACCGTGTATGCAATATTCTTCTATAACACCATGTATACAATGTTCTTCCTTTGCACCATGTATACAATATTCTTCCTTAACAAAATGTATACAATATTCTTCCATAAGACCTTGTATACAATATTCTTCAATATCATCGTGTATACAATATTCTTCCATAACCCCGTGTATAAAACATTCTTCTATAACACCATGTATACAATATTCTTCCATAACACCGTGTGAACAATATTCTTCCTTCACACCATTTATACAATATTCTTCCTTAACAACATGTATACAATATTCTTCCATAAGACCTTGTATACAATATTCTTCCATATCACCATGTATACAATATTCTTCCATAACCCCGTGTATACAATATTCTTCCATAACACCATGTATACAACATTCTTCCATAACACCATGTATACAATATTCTTCCCTTGCACCATGTATACAATATTCTTCCTTAACACCATGTATACAATATTCTTCCTTAACACCATGTATACAATATTCTTCCTTAGCACCATGTATACAATATTCTTCCTTTACACTGTGTATACAATATTCTTCCTTAACACCATGTATACAATATTCTTCCAGAACACTATGTATACAATATTCTTCCATAACACCATGCATACAATATTCTTCCTTTACACTATGTATACAAAATCTATACAATATTCTTCCTTTACAGCATTTCTACACGTCTTCCTTAACACCATGTATACAATATTCTTCCTTAACACCATGTATACAATATTCTTCCATAAGACCTTGTATACAATGTTCTTCCATATCACCATGTATGCAATATTCTTCCATAACACCGTGTATACAATATTCTTCTATAACACCATGTATACAATATTCTTCCATAACACTGTGTAAACAATATTCTTCCTTCACACCATGTATACAATATTCTTCCTTAACACCATGTATACAATATTCTTCCTTAACAATATGTATACAATATTCTTCCATAACACTGTGTATGCAATATTGTTCCTTAACACCATCTATACAATATTCTTCCTTAACACCATGTATACAATGTTCTTCCATAACACTGTGTATGCAATATTCTTCCTTAACTCCATGTATACAACATTCTACCTTAGCACCGTGGATACAATATTCTTCCATAACACTGTGTATGCAATATTCTTCCTTAACACCATGTATACAACATTCTTCCATAACACCGTGTATACAATATTCTTCCATAACACTGTGTATGCAATATTCTTCCTTAACACCATGTATAGAACATTCTTCCATGTCACCATGTATACAACATTCTTCCATATCACCATGTATACAACATTCTTCCATAACACCGTGTATACAATATTCTTCCTTAACACCGTGTATACAATATTCTTCTATAACACCATGTATACAATATTCTTCCATAACACCGTGTAAACAATATTCCTCCTTCACACCATGTATGCAGTATTCCTCCTTAACACCATGTATACAATATTCTTCCTTAACAATATGTATACAATATTCTTCCATAACACTGTGTATGCAATATTGTTCCTTAACACCCTGTATACAATATTCCTCCTTAACACCATGTATACAACATTCTTCCATATCACCATGTATACAGCATTCTTCCTTAACACCATGTATACAATATTCTTCCATAACACCTTGTATACAATATTCTTTCTTAACACCATGTATACAATATTCCTCCTTAACGCCATGTATACAACATTCTTCCATATCACCATGTATGCAATATTCTTCCTTAACACCATGTATACAATATTCTTCCTTAAGACCATGTATACAATATTCTTCCATATCACCATGTATACAACATTCTTCCTTAACACCATGTATACAATATTCTTACATAACACCGTGTATACAAGATTCTCCCATAACACCATGTATACAATATTCTTCCAGAACACTATGTATGCAATATTCTTCCTTAACACCATGTATACAATGTTCCTCCTTAACACCATGTATACAACATTCTTCCATATCACCATGTATACAACATCCTTCCTTAAAACCATGTATACAATATTCTTCCATAACACCGTGTATACAATATTCTTCCTTAACACCATGTATACAACATTCTTCCATATCACCATGTATGCAATATTTTTCCTTAACACCATGTATACAATATTCTTCCTTAACACCATGTGTACAATATTCTTCCATATCACCATGTATACAACATTCTTCCTTAACACCATGTATACAATATTCTTCCATAACACCACGTATACAACATTCTTCAATAACACCGTGTATACAATATTCTTCCATAACACTGTGTATGCAATATTCTTCCTTAACACCATGTATACAACATTCTTCCTTAACACCATGTATACAATATTCTTCCTTAACACCATGTATACAACATTCTTCCTTAACACCATGTATACAATATTCTTCCTTAACAACATGTATACAACATTCTTCCTTAACACCATGTATACAATATTCTTCCGTAACACCGTGCATGCAATATTCTTCCATAACACCGTGTATACAATATTCTTCCTTAACATCATGCATACGATATTCCTCCTTAACACCATGTATACAATATTCTTCCTTAACCCCATGTATACAATATTCTTCCTTAAGGCCATGTATACAATACTCTCCCTTAACACCGTGTATACAATATTCTTTCTTAACACCATGTATGCAATATTCGTCCTTTACACCATGTATACAATATTCTTCCTTAACACCACGTATACAATATTCTTCCTTAGCACCATGTATACAATATTCTTCCTTTTCACCATGTATACAATATTCTTCCTTAACAACATGTATACAATATTCTTCCCTTACACTATGTATACAACATGTATGCATTATTCTTCCTTTACAGCATTTCTACACGTCTTCTTTAACACCATGTACACAATATTCTTCCTTAACACCATGTATACAATATTCTTCCATGAGACCTTGTATACAATATTCTTCCATATCACCATGTATACAATATTCTTCCATAACACCGTGTATGCAGTATTCTTCTATAACACCATGTATACAATATTCTTCCATAACACCATGTATGCAATATTCTTCCATAACACCGTGTAAACAATATTTTTCCTTAACATCATGTATACAATATTGTTCCTTAAAATCATGTATACAATATTCCTCCTTAACATCATGTATACAATATTCTTCCTTAACCCCATGTATACAGTATTCTTCCTTAAGGCCATGTATACAATATTCTTCCTTAAGACCAAGTATACAATATTCTTCCTTAACACCATGTATACAATATTTTTCCATAACACCGTGTATGCAATATTCTTCCATAACACCGTGTATACAATATTCTTCCTTAACACCATGCATACAGTATTCTTCCTTAACACCAAGTATACAATATTATTTCATAACACAATGAATTCTTTATCACAATGTAGAAGATATTGTTAAGTGTTGTGTAACGTAATCTCCTGAACTGATGGATTATATTGTGGTACATCGACTCTAAGCTTCTTATAAAGTATACGTGTGGACTTATGAAATGAATGGAAATCTTCTACTGAATGGATGTAACATTTACACATGCTTGCTCCAAAATAAGTTTTAATGCGCCTTGTACAGGAATATATGCAGACAATAACTTATTGGCAGTATTGAAATTTATCCTTGTATAAAAAATAGGAAGACTTCCCTAGAATGAGAAGAGAAGTTATCGTCAATTTTCGTAAAACTACATATTGTGTCAAATAACATTTGTATGTATGCCTTTAGCATGATTATATATTTTACTTTATTTCTCCCAGTGTGCTTACCATACCAACTAAGCAACATTATCTCGAACATCGTACAGGAAGAACACAAATAAGACAACCAAAAATGCCGGAAAAGAATGTACAATTGCTTTGTAACTGTCATATATTTCGGCTTCTGCACAGTGACGTAACGGAAATTATTATGTTGGATTAGAAATGTATTTCCATTGGAAATAGTCAGCTTGAATGAGTCAATCTATAACTCAATGCCTTGTCTATGGATTACGTAAACCAAAGCAGAGTCAAGTCCTGTAATGGAGGGGGCAATCCACATTTTTTTTAAAAAAATGACTTTCCTTGAAAGGGCACCAAAGCAAAGGTATATGTTTCTATTTACACAAATCGTGCATAATACATATTAAAAAATAAAATGATGCTCAAATTTCAAGTGATAAGTGACTGTACGTTTGTGTGTGGGTACGCTTTTGCAGGGGTTACCTTTTTAGCCTGGGTTGGTCCGAAAACTCCGGACTCCACCCCAAATCCCTGATCTAGCCGTGTAAACTAACGGTAAAGAGATCTTTTATAAAATTCAGTTAAATATTGTCAAAGCTAATAGCCAACATTGTCCAGCTGAGTTAGCTTCTGACCAAGTGATATTTACAGAAAATATAACCTAATAGAATTCTCCCGCATAACATTTTACAGAGATTTCCTTATTTTTGACGATGCAGATTTCGTTATGTTTATCTAAAGTGTAAACGTAATGGTCCGAAAACATTCCGTGAATGTTCTGATATTATTGTTTACTAGTATTACAAAAGATATCTACTGAAGAAGCGAGAAAGAATGTTGCAAATCAGATATATTGATCATATCTGTAAGTCAGCGACCATCTAAAATGAACTGCAGACATTTGCAAGAGGTAAAGAAATCTTTCCCATATCCATCTGCCCACTTGCTCATCCATTGGCCCACCATGCGCATTCAAAATACAAATAATCATGCACACAAAAACACACACGATGATAACAAACTCTGTAAACCGCTAACCAGAAATAAAACATAGGCATGTGCAGAAAAGCTGTCCTATATCAAAACACAGAGAATTAGTTTAAATTACCGTCAAACAATCATGCTGATTCCTTAAAGCCATCATCCATCACCGTCCCCCAGACATTCCTGAATAAAAACCAAGATATGGTCGTGCGCGAAGCTGCTTAAATTGTAGCATTACCAAAATAAATACATCATAATAGATTGGTCTCTAACCATCAAATCTTCAAGCTGCACTTGAAGCTAAAATAACTTGTTCATTCTCAAAAATTATTGAAGGAAACAGGGTATACTGGTTAAGAGAACTCTAGCAACAGTATATAATTAGGGCTGTCCTGGTTAAATTCTAGGAAGCTCACAGATGTAAGTTTATAGCTTATATCGGCTTGCGATTAATCATTGTGGCAGTGATAAGAATTACGTCTGCTAGATGGAATATCATACGGAGAATTTATGTTAATACAAAGTAATACATTCCTTCTTTGCATGTCATTGGGAGAATGTTTTGCGAACTTGGTGGGGGGGGTATTTTTTACAATAGGGTTGTCGAAAGAAAAATTAAGAATTTAAGATATCAAGAACTGAAGACAAACTTTACAACGAAATAGAAAGGAAATGCTGACTACATACATTCTTCTGATATAAGTTGATCGATTTTCGAGCTATATGATACATCCTACCTTCTGACTGTGCGTACCACACTAACATTTGTTTTTTGTAGAACACCATCCTTTGGCTATCCACAAAAAGCTTGTATGGCGTCGTTAAACATGGATAAAAGTTTGAAAGGTTTGGAAAGTAAAATTTCTGTTTGTAATTTTGAAAGCAGCAAAACAATTTAAAAACAGTCGAACTAGAGTACATCAAATTTTGCATCTTACACTAAATGTTCGCAGTTGTTAAGAAATTAGTTTTTCTGTCTGTACAAATTGCAAAGTATCTCAAGTCCTATGGAAAGAAATGTTAGAAATATTGTATCACGATTTTGCAATCCTATATTTAGTACATTGACTGACCGTACTCAATGTTAGTTCACTTCATTGCATGTTACACTTTGGATTAAACTTCTGTGCCAAACCAGAGATTGAGAAAGAGAGAGAGAAAGGTAAAGAAAAAGAAATGAAACCTTTTTGTTCGAGTTTGAAAATGCCAGAAATATTTGCATCTTGGATGGAGTGTTCGCACTTGTCTAGAAAATGTTGGAAAAACCGGTTTGCTCTCTATCTTTAGATCTCTCCGATTAATTTTAAATTCTCTCTCTCTCTTTCTCTCTCTCTCTCTCTCTCTCTCTCTCTCTCTCTCTCCGGATGGGAAGCGGCTGCATCTATCATTACTAATACATCACAGTGGACTCTGTAAATGGGTATAAGAGTTACAGCTAATTTTGTTATTTTCACAATTGTTCAAAACCCAACTGCTCTTTTCACAGCATGCGTTGATGTCTTGGAAACAACTTACTACTAATATGATTGCCAAATTAATCAAATACCCAACCCCTTCATTATAATTTGTGTATGTTTGTGTGTTTGAATATCATATCCATGGGGGGATTTGTTTTGTAAAAAAGCTAGACATAGACGCTTGCATATTTAAGTAAATTCTCTTGAATAGGAACCACACAGTGGCGTCGCTAGGGGGATGCGGGGGGTGCGGACTGCACCAGGTGACACCATCAGAGGGGGTGACACCAAAATGACATTACTAAGGATTCTGTATGGTCTGTTACGGAAGGAGGACCATTGGGGTGACACCATGAGCTACCGCACTGGGTGACACCAACCCGAGTGACGCCACTGGAACCACAGTGAAATAGCTGGAATGAGTTAATCTGTTTTCACCTGTTATCACTTTTATACTTTCTTGTGACACTCAGTAATGCAATGCCCTTTACTTATATTGATCACAGTCAGTGTTGCAAAGTGATTAATTATTCAAACAATCAATTAGATAATTGACTACTTGAAATATAAACTTTTAAGCATAACAGTAATGCATAGATATAATTATGTTTAAATTACAATTACTATTCGTACTAGTTACAATTGGCAATTTGCATCATAACAGCACGACTATAATAACAGAGGTAAACAAAGAGAACAAAATTAGATTTGTTTACAGCTGTTGTAAAGTTGGTTGTTCAAAATTAGTATTAAATGTATTACGCTGAACTCTTAGTGCGAAGAACACTGTTCTATGTAAAACGTGAATTTATCAATGACACTTTATCAGGATTATAGTTGTAATTGATTGCTTCAGTGTGACAGAACAATTGTTACTGTAATCAACTATAACAATTGTTTATAGCAACTGTGGTCTTAAATAATTACCTTTTCAAGTTACAACAGTAATCTTTACAACACTGATCACAGTTGTCATCTGTTATTGCTCTTCCATCTCTACAGATTGAAACTATGTATGTGTGCCCTCTTGAGTACATGAAGTCCCTATCTGCTACTGCGACAGTTATTTTCAGTATAGTCACTAAATTGTGCCATACTGCAAGGTTAAAAGTCAGTTTTGTCACTAAATCATGTCGTAATGAGAGTTAATTTCAGTTTCTTTACTAACTAAATGTTATTCTACTGCAACAGTAAATGTCGGGTCTATTTCTCCCTAAAATGTGCGCTGCTGAAAATTTGGTTTTATGAAATTTGTAGGCTATCTGAAATTATTGTAGTGTCAGTGCCAAAACTAAAAGCAATATAATCTATGTTGAGTTTGGAATCCATCTCTCGTTCTAAAAGGTAAATATTATGTCCATGTTTTGTCTCCAGATTTGGCATAAAAGAAAACTATTGTCTATGTAGAATAATGAGTGAATAGTTTGATCGTTATACTTCTTATCCACATTTAGCAATGGCAGTTAGGTTACTATTAAACTTTTGGAAATTTAACACATATACATGCTGACTTGCATCACCAGCTCCTGACCAATAATCAGTGACCTACTATCCAGCATCACTAGCTCCTGACCAATAATCAGTGACCTACTATCCAGCATCACTAGCTCCTGACCAATAATCAGTGACCTAATATCCAGCAACCGAGAACTACTATCAATCACGCCGTTTTCAGTTACCATTACCCAGTGATGTACTCTACAGTACCGACACTATAATATCACCACGTCGTCAGAGTGACCAATGTATAGTGATCTACTATAACAAAACACCCACTCACCATACCATTAACACTCCCTTCAAATGATCAATACCTGTTGTTCTACTATCAACACACACACACACACACACACACACACACACACTGACGAAATATACGATCAGAACATTCTTAGAGTGATCAATATATATTTATGAACTATTCAAACTATGCACTATTAACACGCCATTGGAATAACTAGTTCAAAGTAATGCACCTTCCATCACCCCAGTGACGTCGCTAGGGGGGTGCGGGGGGTGCGGACCGCACCGGGTGACACCATCTCAGAGGGGTGACACCAAAATGAAAAATTGCAAATTTTACAGAGCACACACTGCTCGGTCTAGTCGGATTTCATAAGCGGATAACCGATCATAGTTAAATACATGACTAGCAGGCACAGCAGTGGCGTCGCTAGGGGGATGCAAGGGGTGCGGACTGCACCGGGTGACACCATCAGAGGGGGTGACACCAAAATGACATTACTAAGGATTCTGTATGGTCTGTTACGGAAGGAGGACCATGGGGGTGACACCATGAGCTACCGCACTGGGTGACACCAACCCGAGTGACGCCACTGCATCACCCAACGCCTAATATATATAATAATCCATTCTGAGTGACCAGCAAACTGAGCTCTACTATCCAACAAATATACTATACCGTCAGCACGCCGTTAGATTTGTCAACACCCAATAATCGAATATTCAACACCCAAACTATACCTTCAACATATCCTGAGTGTGACCAAAAGCCAGTGATATACTATCGAGCAGCCCACATCTACTACACAACACGCATTTTTGACTGACTCGTACCTTAGTATATACCGCTCTGGTGGCCTAGTGGTTAGAGCGTCCGCCTCGGATGCAAGAGGTCGTGGGTTCGATCGCTGGCCGAGTCATACCAAAGACTTACAAAAATGGTACACAATATTCTCAGTTTTATTTAATACAATTATTCCTATTTGGAATAAAATCCTGCAAGCCTTCTGTATTAGTTTTTACTATACTTCCCGCCACAATCGAAGGAAACATTATTTCAGTTTTGGTCCGTTCAGCGCTATAATTAGGTCTGCGAAAAATGTTCTTTGATTCCGTCACCAAAATGGCGGCCACTTGAGAGCGTGATTTCCCACTGCAGGGATTGTCATTGTATCAGATGAGACTAACACCATGTCCTAGAGAGTGCGTTGCCATAGTAACATCCTTTACAGTCGCACATGGATGCGACCTGCCATATTTTTCAGGTAAAACATAGGAAATATTGTGCTATTCTATCAAGCTTAGCATGTTCAAGCTATTCATTTCAGACATTATTGCATAGCGAATGTCATGTAAACATATTTTGTTTACTGCAATTTTTAAAATAAATCGTGTTTATTTTTGGAAAAACAGCGTTAGAGTATTTAGTACCAACTACAGTGCAAATATATTGCGGTACAGAGACATTCGCAAAATTTGGTCACGTTGACTCTGATTTCATGTGGTTGAATTCCCAGTGGACGCATATCTTCTGCAACTTGTGAAAAAGGTATGATTAGCTTCTACAAAGTGGTAAACAAAATCCTTTATATTCATAATAATACGTGGTGATAACACAAACCCAACAGAGATAAAGCCTTTTCGAAATACAAACTTCATCTAAAAACTTAATGCAAGAAACATGATATTTAAATATCTACGTAATAAAGTAAAATATAAGCTTGGAATCGAGACCAAAACAAAAGAAACTTTGTTAATTTTTCAAGTGATACTGATGCGTAATAAGAAGTTCAAATATTTCCAATTATATTAATAAAGAAATGAGCCACACTAGAATGTTAGAACAAACGAATATACTACAGAACAAATCAGACTTTTATATCATGCATGTACACTGCCAGACATGACCGCAAACCATTTTATTAAGAATACATTTAAAGCAAATATTTATAATGATGCCCCCATTTTCAATATCTAATAAGCGGTTCTGTAAGAGCCAGACCGTACATCACATGGAATTAGCGGTTCTATACAGCCAGCCAGTACCCCGCATTGAGTTAGCAGTGCTGTACAGTCAGCCAGTACCCCGCATTGAGTTAGCGGTCCTGTACAGCCAGCCAGTACCCCACAATGAGTTAGCCAGACCTAAAACTGAGTGGCTTCATACAGCCGTACTGTGTACCCTATATTCAATATCTTATTATAACGGTTCTGTACAGCCAGACTGTACCCTACACTGAATCAGCTGCTCCGTACAGTCTGAATTTAATTAAATGGCGCCATATTCACTGGCTATATTCTATTCAATGAACGGCTCATAACAGTCAGACTATGTCCTACATTGAATCAGGGGTTTCGTACAGCCAGACTTTAAAATGAATGGTTCCGTACAGCCATACTGTACGTTATGTTCAATGAGCCAGATAATAACGGATATTTAATAATCGGCTGGGTACAGCCAGACTGTACCCTATGTAGTGCAACGGATGAGTACAACCAGAATGTACATTGTTCGATAAGCGGCTCCTTACAGTCAAAATGTGCCCTGTATTGACTCAACCGCCCTGTACAGTCGGACTTTAAAATGACCGTACCTTTGCTCTCATAATTGAAAACTATATATATATATATATATATATATATATATATATATATATATATATATATATATATATATATATAAAACATGTGTGTGTGTGTGTGTGTGTGTGTGTATGTGTGTGATAGAGAGAGAGAGAGAGCTTATATTATTGGTAATGAAATGATATGCAAAGAAGGAATTGTTATTATTTATATTTTCTTTATATTTTACATTTTTAATACCGTAGGGGACGGGGATGTCTAAGAATAATACCCATCTTCTATTCAGTTGTTTAGAAAGAGATGTGATAATTGACAGATGGACAGACAGACAGACGTAGGCAGTACAATATATCCCGATGCTTGACGTTTGCGTGTGTGTAGAAATACATCTATACAACCGTATATGATTTCCACAACAAAAACAAAATCTTTTTAAAACTGTCACATTTATCTACAGTTGTAAACCCAGTCATGTTACATAAGGATTTAGGAACATCACTGAAATACTCCGAGAGTTTATATGCCAATAAACGTGATATCATCTCTGTAGTTTCAGATTGTCAGATAAAATTATGGCTGCATTGTACAGTATAATGCAGACACGTAAATTACGCATTTTATGTCAGTACTTTGCTTCACACGTCGCAGACACTGTTCAGCTTATTTAACATCAAGAAGAAGCCTCCAGACTAATGATGCTTACAAATTTATTTCCAAAAGTCTACGATGTCATTTTTTATGTGGTAACATATATGAGAACTTTTGTAGTGATGCTCTTTATGTGCATCCTCAACATCTCTTTATAAAGAAGTAAATATTAAGAATTAAAAATCACTGTTGAAACAATATGAAAACGTCCGTGGGTATCCATTTCTAAAGTTAAGGTCACGTGTACACAGCAGCAAAGTCAGCAAGTACTTCAATCCGAAATGTTTTATTCAGAACAGTGAAATCCTTCACTGTTTACAAAGCTATAAATTCATTTCACACTCGGTTCTGACCTTCATAAGTAAAATGCTGACATCCTGTTAAATGAGTGAAGAAAAACGAAGTATCTCCTTTCATTATTTCACCTTGGAAATGGAGTCCCACAGACATGTTTTCATGTTGTTGCAACAACAATTACTCTGGAACTGCCACCCTTACAGCATATGCTACCACTTAAAACGGCTGATTAACACTCAGTATATTAGACAAGGTAGGATTACTTTTACAAATGTTTTGAATGACATCGAAAAGGACGAGCTTTTATTATGCGTTACACCTACCTAGTAAATTCGTTGTCACAGTTGCCTATAATTTTGTCCCCATCCGAAATAAACTGACATGTTCTTTATTCAGTTATTGAATTTCAAAGGCATGTGAACTGAAGCACTAGCTCTTTGTGTGTGTGTGTGTGTGTGTGTGCTAGGGGAGGGGAACAACGACCATAGCATTGTTTTATCATCCTCAAGCGGTTTCTTTATTTATCTAATAGTCTGTCAGTTTAACAACCGTCTTAGATCCAGAGAGAGAGAGAGAGAGAGAGAGAAAGGGAGAGAGAGAGAGAGAGAGAGAGAGAATTTTACACATTTACCCGCCCGACAGGCCATCACTAGTATCGTTTAACAATGTAAAAGCACACCATCTAAAGTGTACACATTCATAAGCACTTGGATTCTTCAAGATTATTTGGTGCAAGTTCATGTTAACAGGTTTCATCCAACTCAAAATTATTATGTGTCTGCAGATTTCAACGTATTTTCCATAAGGAGTGTGTGTGTGTGTGTGTGTGTGAGAGAGAGAGAGAGAGAGAGAGAGAGAGAGAGAGAAATAGAGAGAGAGAGAGGGAGAGAGATTTGAAAATATTGTGTAACACGTTTGATTCATTTAGCAAACGGTAATTAGTAATATTTTTCGGTTTTCTTTCTTATCTCATTAATGATCAATAAGTGACAATTCATCACTGAGAGCGACATGATATGCTTCTTACTACACAATGACAAATTGATGCATCACAAATGTTGGAATATCAAATTATTTTCAACTAACACTTTAAAAGCCATGTCATTTTTATGCATGTGGCATAAATAACTTCATAAAAAAAATATGCAACAATCCGAATTCTTCCAGGAAAACTATTATAAAGAAAAATATGTGCGGTACTTACCTAATTTATGTATATGTTCCCGGATATAACGCTCACTACTCCTTAGAAATCTGTGCGTATCTTCACAAATACAACTTTCGCTTCCTCGACGCAGCTTGGAACAATAATACTATATCATCCACAGCCCCACTTCTATCGCTCTCTATAATTCTCAATAATAGTTTATGCTCCACACGTGGAACAGTGCCCGATTTGCCAGTCTTAATTCAGTGCCTATTGTGTGTTTAAACGAACCGCTGAAAGGAAATTTATACTGATGTTATGGATGTGTATGATTTTGTTGATTTACTCGATGGGAGACGAGATGCGGGGATGAGACTGGGTACGGGGAGAAGAGAATGGTTGATTTCTAACTTTGGTTTCTCTTTTCAAATATCTACACTGTCCTAATACTAGTACTGAGTTTCTAGAATATTTCACTTTTATACATACATATACATACATATCCGTGTATGCGTAGAGATAGACACAAAAAAAACGTGTTTAAGCATATGACCGTTTAAACATACAGCATCTAAGGTGTACACAACTCTTTATTCGTAAAAATATAGCATAGTGTGGCGATCTACCCTCAAAAGCAGCTTCATGGCCTCTGACGGGATTTAACATTTCTGACTCCCGCCATAGTATTAACATTGGGAAATTGACTTTCTGGGGAGACGTTGGAAATCCTATGTTTGAAAGACCCTTCTGGTTGAGCGTTATGTTACGAAATGGAAACAAGATGAGAAAATGTTGTCCATTGGAGGGGAGAGGGCAAGCTGGGGCAAGACATGAAATCCTGTTAGAAAATATTTATAGGATTAACAATATCGGTCTCCATGGCAACAAGAGAAGACATCTTATTTTAAAGCTACACTTATTATCCAACGGGCCTTTATTAAGTGGCCAACACCAACACATCTAACGACCACAGAAAGAGAGGATGTAATGGAAGAGGTAAAAAAATATAATATAAATCCCTTATAAACAAAACTAACTTCCCTATCTCTTTTATAACATCCTATTAGCCCTTAGCAAGTAATGAAATACCCCTAACACCCCACCATCCCCCTTGAAAGAAAACTACTCTCCCTTCTAAGTTTTTGTTTGTTAAAAATTTACTTTTTTTCCTCCGTAGACTTGTACACTGACTGGACTTATCGAATATTGTTCATTGCGTTTCATTTCACATTATTTTATTGGGGAAGGGTTCGGGGGCGAAGGGTATTTGTTGTCGTTTTGGTTTGTTTTGCAGGTTGTTTTGTTTTGCTTTGGGGGTTTATGTGTGTGTTTTTTGTTTGGTTTGTTTGTTTGTTTGTTTGTTTTTCGCGCAGTTGATGAAATGTGAACTATGAATAATAACAATAGAGTTAGTCTGCTACATTGTCGAGCTACCTCAGAGTTTGGTGTGACACTGAGGTTTCCTGTAAGGTTGTGACATGGAAGGTATGCATGTTACGTATTAAATAGGATGAATTGAAAACAAAGACACGATTAAGAATAGGTATTTGCCTACGTTTACAGTCCAAACAAAAACCCATTCCTATAAATCCTCTATGAAAACAAACGTGTTTTATAATACTTTTTGTTTTACATTTAATGCTATGAATAAAATATGATCAATAAAAGAGGCAATAATTGTTGTAAGGTTTTTGCACAAAACTAATTATTTTATCGCTGTTTCTGTTTCTTATTCTGTTTTGGTTTCTTTTGTCTCTTTTCTTATGCATGGATAGGAACACACACACACACACACATATTTTATTGATGTATTTGATTTTAGTTGATTTTAATTTCATTAAATAGTCTGACTTTTCAAGACTATTAGGTGACTCTCAAAAGAACCGTTTGATTTGATTAAGATCAAGGATTTGTTATTATGTACTGCAACTTCTTACCACGTTTAGCGTTCGTGCTTGTCGCTGTTCCTAACGTCTTGGTAGTCGAGGGACTTGGTAGTCATGTGTCTTGGTGGTCAAGGGTCTTGGTAGTCGAGGGTCTTGGTAGTTGAGGGTTTTGGTAGTCGAGAGTCTTGGTAGTCAATGGTCTTGGTAGTCGAGGGTCTTGGTAGTCAAGGGTCTTGGTAGTCGAGGGTCTTGGTAGTTGAAAGTCTTGGTAGTTTGGGGTCTTGGTAGTCAATGGTCTTGGTAGTCAAGGGTCTTGGTAGTAGAGGGTCTTGGTAGTCGAGGGTCTTGGTAGTCAAGGGTCTTGGTAGTCGAGGGTCTTGGTAGTTGAAAGTCTTGGTAGTTGGGGGTCTTGGTAGTCAATGGTCTTGGTAGTCAAGGGTCTTGGTAGTCAAGGGTCTTGGTAGTAGAGGGTCTTGGTAGTCGAGGGTCTTGGTAGTCAAGGGTCTTGGTAGTCGAGGGTCTTGGTAGTCGAGGGTTTAGGTGTATGTTGATATTACCACCTTGTGGTCTTAAAGTATATAATCAAAAAGAGTGAGAAGTAACAAACTTTGCAAAATTCAACAAATAATTTATTTTTACTAATTTTCCCAAATTCAATGATCCAGGCCAAGTAAAAAATATACTTGATTTGGGATAAGGTCATGTCCAAAATACATTATCCACAGCATATAATGAAAATTAAAAAAGCTTAATAAAGTAACAAACAACAATGCAAATTGAATATACATAACAGTTAGATTCCTGCTTTGAGGTTTCTTCAAAGTAATTTGATGCACCTCTCTCTCGAGTGTTTTAACTCTGCCTAAATGTCGGCCAAAGTTTTGTTTTCGCTCTCTTCCCTCTGTTCAGTATTACAACTTTCCTTTCTTTTCTCTTCTTGTTGTGTCTAACTCTTCCTTCTGTTCTCTGCAAGGAATATAATTAAAAAAAAGGTCGTACAAAGCCAAAATTAAAGTCATTTCCCTCATTCTGTTTCAACAGCATCAGTGGTCATGATATAAATTTGAATAAAGGACGTATCCACTGCAAACTAATCATATTAAAAGTCTAAAGTTAACATCATAAACCCAAATTCGAAATTAAAATTGAAAATCAAATTTCAAGATATTGGAAAAGAAAATATCTGTTTAAAATTTTGATCAAAAATTAAAAGAACAAAATTTGAAGAAAAAAATAGATAAAATATTTAAAATTAAAAACTGAAAATAAAATATATATTTAAAAAAATCAAACCACGTCTGAAACTGGAAAGTGAAAATCTTACATTGAAAATGAGAATTAAATTAAATATATTTCAAATTTAAAAATTGAAATGCAAATTTGACAAATTAAAATGACACTTAAAAACTGAGATTAAAATGAAAATTTAAAATAACCTTGAATATAAAAAATAAAAATTAAAGATAAAAAGAAAACTTTGGAAATAAAAATGTGGAGATGAAAAAAAGAAAATATCAAAGGAAAACCAAAATTAAAATATAACACTTTAAAATTTTTAAAAGATTATATGAAAATTTAAAATAAGAAATACTAAAAGATGAAACTACGAGAAACCTAATTTATAAACGAAAATTGAAAAGGTAAATCTGAAAACCTGAGTTTAATCTCAGAATGTTCATCTCCATTATTTTGTATCCTACCACTGGTTAGTAGGTATGAAGCATTGGTCGTTCTAAGGGCATGTTGGATAGTAAATCTGAGATGTTGATACTAAACGTAGGGTTTGAATAATAGATGACTGAATGATGGTCAGTCGAAGTCGTGATGATACGGGCGATTGATGGTAAATCATTGGTAGTGGTCATTTACTATGATATGTTGCTTAGAGATATGGGGTGTTGGATTGTAGATCAATGTGCATTGGACAATCCAATCGTGGCTTTATGACTTTGTTATGGTTTTGGACAGTACATCACTGGTGTTTGATTAGCATGGATGGGATATTCAAACATAAACACACTCACTTTTATAATGAATGTATGTCGGCCACATTACATTCAAACTTTTTCTATCCAACACGACAAAAATGCTATACCCACCTTCATTGGTCACAGTTCATTCATCGCTTAAGCAACAATAGACTTCATACAGAATTTACAAATAACCCATTGTTAGTGTTTGGATGTGCAAGTAAGCCAGTGACTGTTTTTATATATGAGTTCGTTCTTGTCTCCTTTTCACTCCATGCGTGATAGTGCATACGTATGTTTAGATTTATAGTGTGATAGTGCATACGTATGTTTAGATTTATAGTGTGCATACGTCTTCTTTTGTCTCACTTTGCAATCCTCTAATAAGTAGTATGCGTGTGATGGGAACCCAAACTGGACAATATTCAACGAGTCTCATAACTTCAATATTTAATCATTGCCCATTTATCACACAGTTTGTATTTCAGTGGAAATTATTAATCCAGAAAGACGAACGAATAATAATATCATTCATTCTGACAGATGATGTACCATTCATTTTTTGGTGCGTAAAAAAACAGTCCCAAACAAAGTTGAAATAGTATTAACGTTTAAAAGTAGATTATATTTGTATACCAACTACAAATCAAAGAACAAGCGTCCTTTCCTAATAAAAGAACAATTTTGAAAGACAAAAACATTTTTCAACACAGACTGTCTAATGCGTGTGATGTCACATTGTTTGACACAGTACCTGTTGGAGTACAGTAGATTGTTTACCTTAAAGTGTCACTTTCACAGCTTAACATTAAATTGTTGAGATCTTCATGTGAAAAGGTGATAACTGGATGCAGAAATTCCATTATTTGCTGTCATGTCTTCGTGACCAGATATTTGCAGCAGTATTTGATTTGGAATAGTAGACAAGAGAAGACGTAAACAATTTTCTTTTCGAGTCAGAATCGCATCACATATTTGTATCATAAATTTGTTGTGGTTGTATAAAGTTCTGTCATTTAGGAGACCGGTTTATGTCCACAGTCTTCTGTGAACAGAGGTGATGTGTTTACTTCTGTAAGTTAATATTTAAACCACGCTTGTATATAGGGTGGATTCTTTGCCACAGGTATACTGCGCCCTCCATCCCCACCCTATACATCCTCTATCAACTGAGCTATACCCCATAGTTTTATTTGTTGTTGTTCTTGTCTTGACATTTTACGCCAGTTTTCTTACCATGACGTTATACGTGATAAAATAAGGCCCGGGGATGGGGGGGGGGGGGGGGGCGAATGCTATATTCAGACAGGCGAGATCATTTTCCTTAATTCCCTTTCGCGACTCGAGTCGAAAACTGCCCGTCAAAAATGTTAAATGAAAGCTAAAAATTCCAGAGGGCAGGGTTTAAAAAGTTTTCTCACGATTGCGGCCAATCAGTAAAAATAATACTGCACAATAATTTCAAAGTATTATTTGGAACAAGTAGAATCACAAAACGTAATCTGTAACATGTTGTGATATCAAAATTATGAAACTTCACATACTATGCGATAAGTACATTTATGACATGTCTCAACATAACGTCATGACATTCAATTTGATTTAGCGATTAAAATATGTATATATACGATAGTGTCTCAACATTGCGTTTTTTTTTTTTTTTTTTTTTTTTTTTTCATTATTAATTGGCTGCGACCATAGGAATTTTCGTTTCCCAAACTTTCCCGACAACGTTTACATGTTTTTATTTACAACTGTGTCTCAAAATAATGTCATGACATTGAATGTGATTTGGTGACGTATAAATGTTATCACATAGTTAGTATACTTAACATATAGTGTGTGCGGTGAAATAATTTTGATACGACATGTTCACATATAACTTTATATGATACTGATTGGTCCAATTAAGCCCATGAAATTGTTATACAGTATTCTCTTTCCTGATTGGCAGCGACCGTGGGAATTTTCCTTACTAAACCTACTGGAACCTTTTTGAACAAAAAACTAGCAACATTTGGCGGCAAGTTTTCGTTTCATCTGCCCAAAGACAAAGATCACGTCTATCGGAATATGGCCAATATACCCCACAGGGCATCGTTATAAATAATAACAAAGGGCAACGGCCGATGAACAGTCGTCTGCAAGAGGGACCGGTAAATTGACTCCACTCTATTACAAGAATGGTTTAAATGTTAACTTACAGGACTAAATAAACACACCTCTGTTTAGAGAAGAATGTATGTATGTATGTATGTATGTATCTATGTATCTATGTATGTATGTATGTATGTCTCTTTGTATGTATGTATGTATGTATGTATGTATGTATGTATGTATGCATGCATGCATGCATGTATGTATGTATGTATGTATGTATGTATGTATGTATGCATGTATGTATGTATGTATGTGTGTATGTATATATGTATGTATGCATGTATGTAAATATGTATGTATGTATGTGTGTATGTATGTATGCATGTATCTATGTATGCATGTACGTATGTATGTATGTATGTATGCATGTATGTATGCATATATTATGTATGTATGTATGTATGTATGTATGTATGTATGTATGTATGCATGTATGTATGTATGTATGTATGTATGTATGTATCTATCTATCTATCTATCTATGTATGTATGTATGTATGCATGCATGTATGTATGTATGTATGTATGTATGTATTTATGTATGTATGTAAATATGTATGTATGTATGTATGTATGTATGCATGTAACTATGTATGTATGTATGTATGCATGTATGTATGTATATATTATGTATGTATGTATGTATGTATGTATATATTATGTATGCATGTATGTATGTATATGTATGTATGTATGTATGTATGTATGTATGTATGCATGCATGCATGCATGTATGTATGTATGTATGTATGTATGTATGTATGTATGTCTATTTGTATGTAAGTATGTAAGTAGTGAATGGGGCCACTATAGGGTCTATGAGAATTAGCATTAAAAACACCCCTGGGCCACTATAGGGTCTATGTAAATTTAACATGGACAAAACCTCTGGGCCACTATAGGGTCTATGGGAATTAACATGGACAAAAATCTTGGGCTGGTATAGGGTCTATGTAAATTTAGCATTAATCACCCTGGGCCTGTATAGGGTCTATGTAAATTTAACATGGACAAAAACCCCTGGGCCTGTATAGGGTCTATGTAAAATTAACATGGGAAAAAAATCTTGGGTAAGTTGAGCCTCAAGGGAAATGGAACAGGGTCGGGACCCTATTTTAATACGGTCCCGACCTGATGGGTCTATGGAAATGGAACAGGCGAAAATTGAAACAGGGAGGGGTCTCTATTTTTTTCTAAACAAAAAGAAAAAAAAAATGGGCTAGGCAATTGAAAGTCTATCGCTTTTCGAGAAATGTGTTTGGCCCTGAAATGGCCTTTGGATTTATATTAATATGCCCTTAACATAAAGGGCATCTGCGCCATCTTCTTGTCCTCAAGCTGCGTCTTACTCCAGGGCCATAAATCAGAGTCCTCATGAGGCATCCTTGTCTCTCCACATACACTCTTCGTATCCACAGACTGGTGTCTGAACTGTCGACAACTGTCCACTTGGATCGGACATACATTAGTATGTCCGTCCTGAACATCATCAAAGAAACAAGGGTTGATGATTCGACTGTGGTCCACATCTTGATGCGCCGAGAACAGGTGAATCAATGCAGTGAACTGCGCTTATTTATAGGTAGAGGAAGGATTGAAACGGATTGAGTTCATTCACCAATCCAAACGCGCGTTACAAAATTCAGTCAGCCCGCATCCAATCCGAAGAAAGCAGTCTGTGACGTCACGTATTCTATATAGATTCGCTAACGCCTGTGTGCAGTCAATCTATGCGACAGTTATTTCAACATGACGGAAACTCAGAAAACGATAAATTGGGGTGTACCGACGGTGGAGACTACTAAGGGAACCCGGACTTACTTTCAGAAGAGGTGAATTGGGATTTTGTGGATTTTCTTGCCTCGCAAGAATTTGTTCCGGAACCTTCGTCACCTTCTTCATTACCGCACGTGGAGAATTTTAGACAGAGACAGAAAGAAGAATTGGAGAAATTTATACAACAGCAAAAGGAAGCGGAACAAGCTTTTCTCCTACAGCAACAACAGCAAGAAGAAGAGGTAAGAAAAAAACAAGAAGAAGAAGAAGCAGCAGCAGCAAAGAAACAAGGGTGTGAAAATCAAACGGTCACGGTATTGTTAGACATTTTAGCGGAGTTAAGAAGTCTGAAACAAATGTATCAGACTTCTTTATTACGACCGAAGAGAATACGACCTTCCCGAGCTAAACACTCCAACCCTGTGACTAAGCCTACCGTACCACCCTTAGTGATTTCAACCAAATCATCATCATCATCAACAGTACGCAGTCCAGAAGTAGGCCTCGGCCGTGGCAAAGGCTTAAGACAGTTAAAGTTCATTGCTTAAACTCACCCCTACACCAAAAAAAGGCCCTTTTCATGGCCACCCATGGCTCTCGAAAAGAGATAGACCTTCAGTTGCCAATAACTCAAAAAAAACCCAAACATTTTACCCTATAGTACGTGTCTGTGTATGAGTGTGTGAGTGTACGTTCTTATTTTAAAATCAAAACCCAAAGACACTTACCTTTTAATACTTAATTTATTCTTTTATAAATATTAACAATCCAATTCACAATTCACAACAGAGCACTTTAAAAAGTTCATACACTTCTTCTGTCTCAATGTTTAGTCTCTCTGTTTTTTCAATTTCTTCACCATCACAGGCTTTTCCTCTTCTTCCTCCTCACTTTCTTAAATTCTTTTCTTCTCCTGTTTCTTTTTCTTTGCTTCTTGTAAATAGACTTGTCTTCTTTCTTCCTCTTCTTCCTCTGAAGAATCCCTCTCTTCTTCTGACTCCTTTTGTTTCTTTTTTGGGCAATCTGGAGACCAATGTCCTTTTTCTTGACAATAATAACAGGTATCTTGACTTTTGTCTTTTCTAACCCCTTTTTTTCTTTTTTGACGGTCTGGACACTCTGAAGACCAAGGCCCTTTCTTCTGACAGATATAGCAAGTATCTTGACTTTTATCTCGCAAGGAAGGAGAGTAGTCCGTCGGCTGGTCTGAAGAGAATTTTCTAATGACCCCTCGCAACGCTCTGATGAAATGTTCGATCTGGGTAGTCTCTTCCATCGTTGTGCTCGGTTTGAGAGTGAAATGAATAGTGAAAGGACAAGACACACACCCTTTCATACACGCTGGTCTGCTAGGACTATAAATTAGTCCATGGTTTTTAAACTGTAGTCATTTGACGTTTTTCACTCAAGATGAAACGATCCAATTCATTTGAGAAGAAAGAAGAAGAAAGTAAGAGGCAGAAACGTGATCTATCGCCTCGTACCAGAGCTGAAGTCTTGACACAAATTCATGCCGGTGATTTTGAAGAGGAGATGAGTGAACCAGAATCGAACCCTAGAGAGTCTTCCTCTAAACAAAGTTCACCACCCTTAGTCAACCCTGAAAAGTACTATGACATTCGAGAGACAGAAAAGCGCTCCTCTAGAAAATTTAGAACCACGGCTTACACATACAGGGTGAAGTTTAAAAATTTCAAGTCCGAGGTACCGTTAGAGAAAGCAGAAGGGTTCATCACCGAGATGTGGGATTCTTTGCTCACCACACTCAAGCGACAATGTCAAGCCAAAGAAGACGATCGCTTGAGACTTTCCATACAACACGACGGCTTGAAATCCCCTGTTTGGCAGCCCTGCAGAATTGACCCCTTCCAAAGTCATGGACAAAATTCAACACGTACAACAATCAAATGACCAGTTTGACATCACCGATGGAAAAGCCACACTGTTTATGACCCACGTCTCTCCTCCTCAAGGGACCGGACGCTAAAAGGTCTTATTGGTGAACGACCTTCGCAGCATTAAACGTAGCCTCGTCCAAATTCACAATTCTCAAGACCATATGTGTTTAGCCAGGGCTATCGGGGTGGGACGAATCTATGCGAACAAGAACTACACGGTAGAATGGAAAAAAGACCGGGAGAACATTCGACAATCGGACCGAGCCAAACAACGAAGTGAAGCAGAACTCCTGTTACAACAAGCCGGACGGTCCAAAGACACACCCTGTGGCATTCCTGAGATGCAAACATTGCAAGATATTTTAGCTCCACGATACACCTTGAAAGTGCACCCTCAAGAAATGCGTGGGCCTCTGTTGTTTCGAGGGAAAGACTTTAAGGATGGAAAATACATTCACGTCTATCATCACGATGACCATTTCGATACCATTACCACTATCACCGGATTCCTGGGATACAGATATTACTGTGAGAAATGTGACAATGGCTATAACAATCGAGAACAACACAAGCATTGTAGATCGAAATGCTCAGGATGCTTGGCCTCTCCACACTGTCTGAGCGAAGGGCAAGAACCAGTGCATTGTTCAACTTGTCTGCTTACGTTTGTCAGCCCTGCCTGTTACCAGCAGCATCTTAAGACGCAAGGTTCACAGCAGAAATGTGCTTGTCAACTCCTGAGATCGTGCCCTACGTGTGGACAAGGCATACATACCAATAGTGCCAAGGCACACGTATGTTCAGGAAACAAAAATGTCACATTTGTCACCACATCGTGGACTTGGAACACCAATGTTACGTGCAAACATACCAACCCCAACAAGAGGAGGAGGACGGTCACAAGAAGAAGAAAGGCAATTTCATCTTTTTCGATTTCGAATGCATGCAAGAGACTGGCATTCACATTCCTAATTTCTGCGTGGCTCATCGAGCGTGCGAAAAGTGCATTCAAGAACCTATCTTCAGTCATTGCCCTCACTGCAGCAAGATTCCTGGAGGACGTGAAAAAATCTTTCGGGGACCGAACACGCTAGCCGATTTCGCCCGATGGGTCTTAGACCCCATCGACAAGACGTGGAGCCAAGAGGACATCGAACGTTATGGAGATTGTCATCGCCATGCCACAGTGATGGCTCACAATTTCTCCGGATACGATGGACAGTCTCTTTTGAGGTACTATACGGAACAAGGCACCGAACGTCCTAAAGTGACTTTGAACGGAGCCAAAATCATTTTCATGCAAGTAGGACAAGTGCAGTTTAAAGATTCGATGAGTTACTTGACCTTGCCTTTGAGTCGAATGCCTAAAACATTTGGAATGACAGAAATGGCTAAAGGGTACTTTCCTCACTTTTTTCAATACGGAAGCCTACCAACACGCCGTTCTACCATATTTACCTGAGGCTCACTATTACGACCCTGACAACATGCGTACCGAACAACGAGAAGCTTTCTACGCTTGGTACCAGGCTCACGCCTCGGACCCTTTCGACTTTCAGGAAGAAATGCTAAAGTATTGTCGTTCCGACGTGGACATTTTACGACGTTGCTGTGGAAAATTTCGAGAACTGTTCATGGAACACGGAGGGGTCGATCCTTTGAAAGAAGCTTGCACCATTGCCAAAGCGTGTTCCTTAGTGTATCGACAACGATTCATGCCTGAAAACACCGTGGCTGTCATTAGTCCTCAAACGACCCACTATGTCAAACGTCAATACTCGGTCAAAGCCCTACGTTGGTTACATTACTTGTGTGACAAGGAAGACAAGTGGATTCAGCATGAAGGCAACGGAGGGGGCGAAAAGACCATCGGAACGCATTCGGTCCATGGCTGGGATTTAGAAAACCACAAGATCGTGTACGAGTTTAACGGTTGCTTATTTTACGGATGTGCCGTCTGTTACCTTGACCGTGGCACTAAAAATCAGTTTCTACAACGAACCATGGAAGACTTGTACCAGACCACTTGTCAGCGACGCCTAAAGTTAGAACAGGAAGGATACCAAGTGGTGGAAATGTGGGAACACGAATACGACCACCGCTTGAAAATCGATCCCGAGTTTAAACGTGTCGTGGAAAGTTACCAGTTCATGGACCCCCTGAACCCGAGGGATAATTTGTACGGAGGAAGGACCAATGCCACCTGTTTGCTGTACCAAGCCGACGAAGAGAAAGGAGAAGAAATGAAATACTTGACGTGTGTTCGCTGTATTCCTACGTGTGCAAATATTGTCGCTTTCCTGCAGGGCACCCACAATTGTTCACGGAACACATCGACCTGAAAAACATTCGACAATACGAAGGCTTGATCAAGTGCAAAGTTTTGCCTCCCACGAACCTATACCATCCCGTCTTACCTCACCATTGTCAAGGCAAAATGATGTTTCCTTTTTACCGTACTTGTGCCGAAACGTGCAACCAAGATCAACCTTGTCATCACACCCAGGAAGAACGGGCCTTGACGGGGACGTGGGTCAGCGTAGAATTGTTCAAAGCTCTGGACATGGGATACCAACTGTTAGAAGTGTACGAAATTTGTCACTTTCGCAAGACAGAACAATACCACAAGGGTGACCCCACTCAGAAAGGCATTTTCGCAGACTACGTGGATGCCTTTTTGAAACTGAAACAAGAAGCCAGTGGCTATCCTTCCTGGTGTCACACTCCCGAAGACCAAAAGGCATTCAAAGAGAAATACCGGGCACAAGAAGGCATCTCTTTAGATCACATCGAGAAAAACGAAGGCAGGCGATCGTTTGCCAAAGTGATGTTAAATTGTTTGTGGGGTAAAATGGCACAACGCCCGTGTTTACCAAAGACGGAATATTTGACAGAACCTTCCCGCTATTTCCACATGATTCACGACAAAACCAAATTCATGAAACACGTGGACGTCGTTGGCGAAGATTTGATTTTGGTCAATTACGAAGAAGATCTGGACTTTGTACAAGATGACCCTTTTGGAAATGTCATCATTGCGGCTTACGTGACAGCTCATGCTCGCTTAAAACTGTACGAAGCTTTAGAACTCTTAGGGGAACGTGTCCTGTACTTTGACACGGACAGTTGCATTTACATCCATCACCCGAGTCAACATCACCCTGACATCGAAGGAGACCGTTTAGGAGCCTGGACAGACGAGCACCCTGGCGACAAGATTCTAAGTTTCGTCAGTGGTGGTCCCAAAAATTACGGCTACGAATACCGGGACAAACAGGGAGAAGTGCACACGACGTGTAAAGTGAAAGGATTGACTCTGAATTATCGTACCAGTCGAGTGATGAACTTTCGGGTATTGAAAGAAGCCTTGCAATCTGGAGAGGATGAACACTTTAAAGTGACCACCTATCAACCCAACAAGATTGTACGTTTACCTACTCACCACATTGTCAGTCGACCCTTGGAAAAAGTCTATCAAATCGTGTACCAGAAGCGATTGCGACTTCCCAATCATTTTACCTTACCGTATGGGCACGCCGGTATTGGTCTGTATATAAAAAGGAACCCTAGGCAAGATCGATAGTTCATTGTGACTACCAAGACCAAGCGAACAAGATGAATACTTTCAGAGAAACACAAAACAAGTTCAGAAGGGCACAATTCAAGTTTGGGGGCTCTGAAGTGGAATGCGATTGTGAGCCTTGCGATGGGAACGATGCTGTACGCTGTGACCTTAACGATGCTGTAAAGCATCGTGGGAACTTTGTTCTCACTGCACCTATCGTGGAAAATGATGCCGTGCGTGTCAAACCTGAGGGATGCGAAAGCGATGCCACTCGTCCTATTGGACACTTTACTGGGTTTCGTTTTAAAGGTGAATGTCCACCTTCACGTCTACCTCCCTACGGATGTCATCCAGCCCTGAGAAAACTCCTGTCCATGTCACCCAACCCTCATCGAAACGAACCTGTGAAAGACGAATATTCGTTCCCTGTGCGTTTGTCGGAATACTGTGACTTTGAAAATCGTCTTCAATCGTTCAAAGGAAAATGGCCTAAGTATCTGGGAGGTCCGACCCCCGAAGAATTTGCCAGAGCCGGATTTTTCTACTTGGGCGAAGGGGATAAAGTCAAGTGCTTCATTTGCGGTGTGTCACTTCACCACTGGGAACCGCAAGATTCGGCCTACCTAGAACATGCTTGTTGGTCACCAAATTGTCATTACTTACCTTTAGTGGGACCGAGACATTAAAGTAACTTACCATGTCGTTGAAGAAGAAGAAACCAGATTGGTTAGGAGTCAAATGTTGGACATCACCGAGACCAGTGTTTAAACTTCATTTCAAAAATGATATTGAATCATTACCTAAAGAACTGCAAGAGAAGATTTACAAGGAAGTTTGGCAGAAGTTTGCCAGAGTGAAATCTCAATGGGTAACTGTAGAACTTTTGTGCCGAGAAATTCACAAGAGGAAAGTGAAAAAAGTCAACCAGTGTGTTAGATTTCTCTGGGTCAAGTGTGCATTCGTCCTATTATATCACTCTAGACCGTTTACATCAAAAGAGTTCAGTGAGATTCTAGGACGTTACCCTGAATGGCAGTGGTCAGAAATTACTTACTATGTGGATTACTTTTACTCTAGGAGAAGATTGTGAATTGTACGGACTGACCTATTCATGGATGCTTTACAAGAGAACATTCGTGCTTTGCCTGTGGAGTTAAGAGAACGCATTTACCGACAGCTGGTCAGATTACAAGTCAAACGTAAAGAACAGTTGCATCCGTTACGTCACCAGATCTTTAACCACTGGTACCTGAATGGTATAAAAGAACTGATTCGTCAGAAATTGTTTCAATGGTCAGACCTTGTTCAATACTTCCAGGCCCCCGATGATCTACGTGTTGATCATTTTGGTTACTTCGAGATTCACCTAGTGCAACGTATTGAGGAAGACAAGTTAAAGGATTACCAACATATTTTACATGGAATCTACTTAGAGGAAGAGGAAACTTCTAATCGAACTTTGAAGTTTAGGTTACAGTTTGGAGCATTTAGATTCCCCACTGGAGAACGAAGATCTCTGGCTAGAAAGTACGTGTATTGTTTCCGAAACAAAGAGACTATAAAAACAGGCTGCCATGCCACGACTTTTATCACATGTAATTGAACAGATTCCTTGGCAGGAACTCAATGACCATATTCAAAACGTGGATCATTACCATCAATTATTACAAGAACTGTATCCAATCAATTTGGGACGACGCATAGTGTGTGTCTTAGTGACTTGTTTTCTGGGATTTCGTTTACCAGCCGATTCCTTGTGGACTCTTTACGAACAGTACTTACCACTCCAATGGCCTTAAATGGTCACGAAAGACTCCTTTTGCTCAAAGCCTTCCGTTTTCATCTGGATACTTCTCGACCTCAACAGGAAAAAAAGATTCGTAAACTTTTAGCTACCGAAGACGTGTATGACGATGTGTGTGTAGCTTGTGATTTACACCCGCATTGGACAGATGTCCGTGACTGAAAAAAAGGGGGTTTTGAGGCTTGGACCCAAGAAGTGGCCCAGTATGCACGAGAGTTGTTCAAGGAAAAAAGTTACTTTTCAACCTGTGTTAGTGACAGTACTAGAACAAGAACCCGTCACCCAGGATAGGAATGTCGTGGACATGCCTGAAAGACCCTTTCGGGAGGACACTTGTGTGACCTTACCCCTTATAGAACTGGTCAGAACATTACCTTAAACATGTTGTAAAGACACTTGTGTTTATTCCACGTTAATGGTTTTCATGTGCCTTTTATCCTTGTACTTAAGCCTTTGGCTTTTATGTATTTTTGTCTTTCGTATTCATGTTTAAAACATTCAATAAACGTGTTCTGAAAAGTATATAAACTCTCGTCTTGTCTGTTTTCGTGTCACAAGTGACATTCCTAACACTATGGCTACCTCTGCTGTCTCTGCTCCCTCTTCCTCCACTGTCAAATTCATCGACGAACACTTAGATTGTGCCAGTTGGGAGGCTTTGTATCTTCGCCATCCCTTTAACATGCTCATTGCTGGACCTAGCGGTTCAGGCAAAACCGAATTCGTCAAACGTTTGATCGAATATAAACATCATTTGATCGATCGACCACCTCAGCGCATCGTGTGGTGTTACAAAGAGTGGCAATAGGCGTACAGCCTCTTGCGAGAAAGTCAAGGCGATTCCATCGTGTTTGTGGAAGGCATTCCTAAAGAAGACGACGGCATCGTCTCTGACTCCCGTCAAACCCATTTGGTCATTTTCGACGACATGTTAGGAGAAGTCGAAGAAATTAAACTGTGGTTCACGCGCAAAGGGCATCATCGTAATGCCAGAGTCGTTTACATCACCCAAAATTTGTTTCACCAAAGTAAAGCCCATCGCACCATCAGTCTCAATGCACATTACATGGTCTTGTTTAAAAGCCCTCGAGATAAATCGCAAGTGCAAGTCTTAGCCAAACAGTTAGGGACGCCTTGGCTGACTCAGGCGTACGATGATGCCACTCAAACTCCACACGCCTATTTACTCGTCGATTTGAAACCTACGACCCCCCTTATGATTTGCGATTTCGTACCCACTTGTTTCACCACTGGTGCCAAGACGGAGGGCCTGTCCTGTACACGTCCCTGTCCTCGACTTAACTTCACTCAACAAAAAAATCTATAAAAACCTCAGACACTTTTCGTCTGTCTCACACAGGTTGAACATCACGTCCCTTCAATCACATCTCCCCGTTAAACTGATTCGTGCCTTGTATGGCATCAGTCGAGAAAAAAATCCACAAATACGAGCTCGTGTCTTAGAAGCTAGTCTCAGAGAAGTCTTACGATGGTTCACGGTGACTGCACGTCAATTACTCCAAGGGATCATTCAGATTCCTCATCAAACCAAACGCTTTTTTGATCGAAACAAAGTCGCTTTGACCCAACTGGCCGATCCCCGCATCGACACTCAAACCAAAAACAAATCATTTTGAAACCTGGAGGGAGCGGTACTCTAGGAGGGGTCATCATTCGCTCTCCCTTAAGATGTAATCCTAATGCCCCCAAAGTTCTCCGCAAGAAAAAAGTCAAACGAAGCTCCAAGAAGAAGAAAAAGACCAGGTCCCCAAGGAGAACTTCTCCAGTGGCGGGACCCTCCTCTTACCAGACACCACCCCGGAAAAAGAAAAGAAACCCCCAGAAAAAGAAAGAGAGATAAAGTCCCCAGAAAAAGAAAAGTCCACAGAAGAAAACTAGTCGCAAGAGAGGCACTTCAGCCAGGACGCAACCTTACACTCGCAAACCACGACCTGCAACGGCGGTGACCACGTCTCCGGCAGCCTCAAGTTCATCCACTTCCCCGTTGATGACACCAAGAACTGAAGAGTACTTGGAGACGTTGATTACACCAAGAACGTCTCCGTTGATGACCCCAAGAACTTCCCCAGTGGCAGGACCCTCCAATTTAGTGGCAGTGGCTGCTGCTCACAAAGTACCTGCTCCCAAAATCAAAGTTCAAGAAAGATCGGGCATTTTACAAAGTTTACTGGATTTTTCCAAGCAAGAACTGGCTCGATTTAGTCCGTTACGTACCCCTGCACGACGTGTCATGCCTGTCCTCAAACTGATACGACGTAAAGACAATCAGTGGCGACGCGTTCCAGTATAAAAAAGGCCTATGACTAAGTAGGGGTATCAGTGTTTTTGGTGCTGAAGACTCAAAGATGTCACCCTCCAGAAAGCATACCTCTTCTAAACAACCCCAAGGAAAGAAAAGGAAAGGACTACCTCCTCGTTTAGTCAAACATGGGGACATGTTATCTGTCCTGTCCAAAGCTTCTCCACCCCTACGAGAAAAACTCATTCAATCAGCCTCCAAAGAGGTCATCGATACCGTGTGTGAATGTTGTTTGAATGTCATGAAAGGCACGATCCCTTTGTCTAAACACCAGAAACAATGCTTAGGCAAACATCGCCACGTTCTGTGCCAAATGGTTCAAAAGAAAATCCCACTTGGACAAAAGAAGGAGATGTTGGTCCAACGTGGAGGAATTTTACCCCTCTTGCTAGGCCCGTTGCCGAAAGGAGTCTTGGGAACCGTGTTGGGAGGACTGGTGGGAGCAAGATAAAAAGGACCTCTGAAGTCCCAAGATCTCAGAATCGACCCCTGACATCCCATGGAAGGACGAAAACTAGCTTTAGTGCCTTACAAACGATGGATGGAATACCATCGTTGGCAAGAACAACGCACCCCGCATTTACCTCCCAATCCCAATTTGAGCGAAATGTCCCAGTTACAACACGAATTGCAGTCCTTGATGGATCGCCAAGATTTGTCCGAAACAGAAAAATCGCAAAAGTACGGTCAACTCTTGCAACGACTGCAACTCTTTCACCAGAAAGCCTCAGACGAAACAGCTCTTCCCACACTGAAAGATTTTAAGACCTTGATGAAATGTCCAGCACCTTCACCAGTACCACCACCACCACTACCAGTGACCAAAACAGAAAAAGGAGAAGAAGAAGAAGAAGGGTTTCAAACTCCACCAGAAAAAGTACGCAAGTTAACAACATCACCTACCTCCAGAATTGGATGGATTAAAAAGATAATGACCACCCCTTCTTCATCACAAGAGAAAAAGAAGGTGAAGACAGAAGTGAAACAAGAACCGATATCCCCTGTTCTGACATCCTCCTCCTCAACACCTATTGCCGGTCGCACACGCAAAACATTGCAATCCAAGAAAGTACCCAAAGACAAAAAGAGTAGCATCCTCCAAGAGTGGGTGCCTTATTAACAAACAAACTAAAAATGGAAAAAGTGTTAGCCAGCATTTACTACGATCCATCCCATCCTGCAGGTTACGGAGCAGTTTAAAAATTGTATCGTGCTACCAAAACGAGACTGAAAAGTCTCCGTTTACCTCAAGTGCAACGATGGTTACAAGAACAAGCTACCTACACTTTACACAAACACATTCTACAAAAGTTTTCCAGAAGTCGCACCCGAGTGGAAGCCATCGATCATCAATGGCAAGCCGATTTAGCCGATGTCTCTCATTTGGCCAGCTACAATCGTGGCTACAAATGTTTGTTTTGTGTCATCGACGTCTTTTCCAAATTTGCCTGGGTCGTGCACTTGACTTCCAAATCGAGCAGTGAGTTAGTGCGAGCCCTGCAAGGAGTGTTGAAACAAAGCGGTCGTCACCCTCTTCGATGGCAAACAGACAAAGGCACCGAATTTCTGAACCAAGCTTTCCAAAAAGAATTAAAGAAACGTGACATTCACTTTTTACCACCGAGAATCCTGAAACCAAAGCCAGCATCGTGGAACGTTTGCAACGCACTTTGAAAGAACGCATGTGGAAATATTTTACGCATCACCACACTCTGAAGTACATCGACATCTTACCGCACCTGGTGCAAGCGTACAACCAATCTTACCATCGAAGCATCGGACGTGCCCCGCAAGAAGTGACTCCCGAGAACGAAGTGTTGGTGTTTGAGCGCCTGTTTGGTACGTCCCCGACGAGGGCTGTCCCCAAGAAAAGTGGAGTGTTGACCGTAGGAGATTGGGTGCGCATTGGCAAAACCAAACGCACTTTCGACAAAGGTTACTTACCTAACTGAACGACCGAATTGTTTCGTGTCACTGGACGAGTGCATGGCCGTCATCCTGCCGTCTATAAATTGGAAGACATGAACGGAGAAGTGCTCAAAGGAACGTTTTATTTGCCCGAGTTACAACGTGTCACCAAAAAAGAAGACGACGTGTACGACATCGAAAGCATTCTCGAACGCAGAACCCGTAAAGTGGGTAAACGACGTGTCAAAGAAATCAAAGTACGTTGGAAAGGATATCCACCCAGTTTTGATTCTTGGATCGACGCTTCGCAAGTCATCGAATATAAAAAGAAGTGACCATCATGCCCTTTCACACAGACGCAGCTACGTCGACCACTCCTTTACCCAGTTCTTCTCAGCAAGATTTACAGAAACAACCCTTGTGGGTGTGGTGTGGAGAACTTGTGCCTAAAACGCAAATCGTCTTTTTCTGCCAAATCTTCGTGGTGTATTGTGTCATCTGGGCAGCCATTGCCAATTTGAGTTTGCAAAAAGGAGACAAACAAATGTGGACCATTTTATTGAGCAGCTGCATCGGTTACCTGCTTCCCAATCCCTCCCTGAAATTCTCTTCCAACGGTAACAACTGGAACCTTGTGTCCAGTGCCAGTGCCAGTCACCACTCCAATAACAACAACAACCCTATTTTGGGCGGAGACACGCCTCTACGTCCAGTAACCCCTCGGACAGCCACAGAACTCTGGAATTATGAGTCACCAAAACCAATTTTACTTAACCTTACCCAGTGACAGTTCCATGGAGGTGTTTCCTAAGAACATGTTGTGCTGTTACACGGCCAAATTACCTCAGACCATCCCATTAGATCACGAAGCCCATTGGGAAGTGGCTTTAGTAGAAATCATTCACCCGACCCAAGTCCTCAATGTCCTTCCCAATCAAATTTTTTTTGATGTGGAAGTTCATGACGAACAATTGCAACGGTACTTGGATACCTATGGCAAATATGACAAGAAAACCCCTGGCACAAAAAATCAAAAGTACACCACCTATCACTTGTTCGTTCCCCTAGGCTATTCTTTTAGTGGTCAACATTTCGTGAGCACCAAAGCCTCCAGGTTTAATGTCGTTTTTCTGAAAGCTTTGGAAAGTGTCAAAAAAAGTGTCACCATCGAATACCACAAAGCAGCTCGTCGCTTCTTGATGAAATTTGACGGTAGTAAAATCGTGTCTATTTTATTTTGTTCTGAATTGTTTGACATGTTGGGCGTAGACATGGACATGAGAATGGCCATACTCAAGAAAAACGAATTACCAATCATTTACGACAACGAGTCTTTTAGCAAGTTATTTCGTGCCCCGGTAGAACTGAACCAAGGACTGAATTTGATGTTTGTGTACTCCGATGTGGTGGAGTACAACGTGGTGGGACACACTTCTGTGATGTTACTGCGTGTCATTCCTTTCAAAGTGGATTCTGCCACGACCGCTGACGAGGAAGGTGGAAACACTTACCACGTTCACCGCTAATTTGTACATCCTCACTATTTGCCTGTCAGCAAGTCGTATTTGGACACGGTCAACATTGCTATAAAAGGAGATCTGGGACAAAATATTCCATTCACCAAAGGAAAAGTCACGGTGAAACTCCATTTTCGAAAACGGTTCTCTCATGACTCGTAAGTCATGTATCCAGTGTACCGAGGGGTTGCTCGACAGCTAGGACATGGTTTAGGAGATATGCTGAAATCGGCCTTTCGTTCGGTGGCCCCGGTGTTGAAACCGATGGTGACACGCGGATTGCACGCCTTGAAAGATGCGGCACTGACACAAGGCAAAGAATTTCTCCAAAATGTCATCATCGACAAACAAAATCCTAAAGAAGCCTTCATGAGGGCAGGCAAAAATGTCTTGCGGCAAAGACCTTTTGGGCCGACGAGAAACACCTATAAATGCCCTGCACGCTGCCGAATCAGGCATTCAACAAGGACAAGGCAGAAGGAGACGACGAAGAAAACACCCTTTCACCAGACTTCACACGTCTAAAGCTAGAAAGGCAAAGAAAAGAAGAACCGTCCGAGACTTAGACGTTTTCGATTATTGAGACACAAAGAAAAATGATGCACCGAGAGTCTTGCGCTTGTTCCAAGTCGGAAATGGATCTGTTTGCCATGCCTCCCACCATGATGACCATGCATGAATCTCTTTGACGGATTCCGCTCCCATCGAGTTTGAAATCAAAGGTCACCCCGAAGATTACATCGATCTGAATAGCAGTTACCTGTATTTGAAAGTCAAAGTGATCAAAACGGACAACACCAATCCAGGAGGCGATTCTAGAGTAGTTCCTGTCAACAATTTCATGCATTCCTTGTTCAGCGAGGTGGACTTGTACTTGAATAACAAACTGGTCAGTAGCAGCATGGATACTTACCCATATCGTGCCTACCTGGAAAATCTCTTGACGTACGGAAAAGAAGCCAAGAATACTCATCTGGATGCTTGCGTGGTATGGAAACCTGACACGGCAGGTGTAGGCACGTTTAGCGACACAGTCCTGACAGAAGATGACAATCCTCACAATGTGGTCTTTAACGACCGTCGTAAGAAAATTCTGCAAGGGCGAAGTTTAGAACTGATGGATCGTTTGCATTTGGACATGTGGTTACAAGAAAAGTATTTGCTAAACGGGGTGGATATCCGTCTGAGACTGAATCGTAGCAGTGCCGCTTTCCATTTGATGGCCCATGCCAATGAATACAAAACTATCATTCAAGAAGCCCGACTTTACGTGCGTCGTGTGGAAGTGTTACCTAAAGTGGGAAACGACGTCAGTCAGACGTTGAGCAGAACGGCCGCCAAGTATCCGATACGACACGTAGAAGTGAAAACGTTCACCATTCCCGCTAGACAGCGATCTATGATCGAAGATCATCTGTTCCAAGGACAGTTACCCAAGCGTTTGATTGTTGGTATCGTCAGGAATTCAGCCTTCAACGGAACCCACGATCAAAATCCTTTTGAGTTTCAACATTACAATGTGTCCAAAATCGAAGTCAGTCGCGACGGCAAGACCTTGTGTACCCGACCCTTTGAGCCCAACTTTGGTGCCGCGAAGAATTATTTGAGATCGTACTTGTCCCTGTACGAGGCCACGGGACAGTTAGGAACGAACACCAGTCACGGTATTTCGTACGACGATTATGCAGGAGGCTATGCTTTGTGGGGTTTTGATTTCACTCCAGACCAAGGCAGCGACGAGGGACATTTCCACCCTATAAAATTGGTCAGATTCGTGTGGAACTTCAGTTTGCAAATCAACCTCCAGATCACACAGTGAACATCCTCCTGTATGCAGAATTTGACAATACCATAGAAATCAACAGTTTGAGAGAAGTCATTCTAGACTATTAGAAGCCACGAAAGACTGTTATCCCTCTTTACCTAGTGGAGAAACTTTGGAGATGGAATGTAAGGAGACCGGGGAAGAAGAAGAAGAATCCCAAGACGAAGAAGTTATCATGATGAAGTCAAGATGGCCAGAACAAGAAGCCCATTTAGTTTCCTGTTTTGCTACATTCCTGGCAGATATAATGAAAGAATTGATCAAGGAAGAGTGCTATGAATGTCACAACGATCATCCCAGTCAAATTCAACACGACAAATGTCTGATGTTGAGTCAAGAAGAAAAATTGGACGAATATCTGGACAAAGCTTGGGATCACATCGAGATAGAATTCGTGTTGAACGAGTGGTATAAAGGCTTGGATACACATTCTTCTCCTCCATTAACGTCTCTGGAGTGCCGTCGCATCGAATCTCTCTTAGACCAGAGTAAGAAGTCGGATCTAAACGCCTTTTACTTGTCAGACATTTTCAAGCAAAAAGTCAGGATCGAATTGATCACGTAGAAGAAAAAAAACCACACACAACATGGATACCTGGGAACTTTATTACCTTTTGAACCACAGTTCGTACACGGCTTCTTGGAATCCTGTCGTCTGTGCTAAAGATGAACTCCCTCATCGCAAACCTCAAGACCATCAAGCTTATGTGATCAACACGGACGACAGTCATCTCCCAGGAACCCACTGGGTAGCCGTTTACTTTCCTCAAGAAGGATGTGTGGAATATTTCGATTCCTATGGATTGCCTCCTTTGGAAGACGATATCATTGACTTTATGAGAAGAAATGCTCAGACCACCCGATTCAATAATGTGAAATTACAAGACACAGATTCCTTGGTGTGTGGACAATATTGTGTGTATTTTCTGCATCATCGCAGCCTGGGCTATTCCTTAGAACATTTAGTGACTCATTTTGATCCTCGTTCTTCTTCTAGAAACGATGTGAAAGTAGATCGATGGTTTTGTGACCATTATGCTTATCTTTTGTCTCAAGCTAGGAAACGTAGTGTCCATCAATGGCCTAATGACTTCCAACAGTGGAAATCACAATTTCGTTCACAACGTTGTCAACCCTGTCCAAAATAATGTGTGAGTTGAAAAAAATATTTGTGATTTGAAGAAAAAAAATGTTTGATGTTATATTGTTAAATTATTATTAAAAATGTTATAGTTGTTTGTTAGTGTTAAGTGATTTTGAATAAAAAATGTTGTGTTTTAAAAAAAATGCCTTTGTCTTTTGTTTGGCTATAGGAATTTTTATTCATGCTCTTTGACTTCTTATTATCCCTCTCATGACACTCATTGAACGTTGCGGCTCGAAAACCGTGTGGGGATGTTTTCCTTCACGTCCGCGCTTTGACTTTAAAGCCGGGGGTAGCCTTCAGTCTAACCATCCATTGTCGACTCATCCTCCTACGAAGATGTGCTCCAAACTAGCTAAGCTAAACGAAGCCTACGTGAATTTGCATAGGGTCAGACACAGTCTGATACAGAAGCCAGAAGAGATAGAGAATGTGAGAATGTTAAAAGTCACTGAAGACCTGATAGAAGAGCTCTTCAGAGAAGAAGTGAACAGGGAGAAAGAAGAATGGACAGAGAAGTACCGACTTCAGAAACAGCAGAGAGAGCAGCAACAGCAATAACAGCAGCAGCAGCAACCTGAACCTGACAGAGGCTTTGTCGATTGTCGTATCGACACCAAAGAGTTCTTCTTCTCTTTCCGAAGAAGCAGACCGTATCCAGCAAGAAAGTCTATCGTCAGAGGACATCGCATTCTTAGAAACTAAAAGATTGCCATAGCAAACAAAAAACAGCCCTTTTCAGGGCTACCCAATACTCTAGAAAAGAAATAACAATCGATTTGCCAATGTGTGTATGCAGAGTAGTGTGAATATAAACACTGATTCTTTTGTGGTGTGAGTGTATGTGTTTGTGTGGATAGTAGATAATGATCGTGGTTTTTTTTTTTTTGCTGTTTGACGTGTGTGGATAGTAGATTTGGGGTTTGATTTGACTGCTTTGCGTATGTGGATAGTATATTATTTGTTTAATGAAATATTTTTAGAATAGTTATAGGTAGAATAAAAAAGTCAGTGAGTGTTTCGTTTAGGTCCGCGCGTTGTTTGGTCATGATCTAGGTAATATAACTTTTGTTTTGGGGATGTTTTCCTTCACGTCCGGGCTTTAACTATAAATTGAAAATCGCTTGGCAGTCTAGCTACCCTGTTCATTCGTTAACAAGACAATGAATACCAGAATAAGCAAACTTCTTGAACTCCAGATACATCTGGAATATGTCAGGCGCCTTTTAAATGAACTGGCAGCGGAGGCCATAGTAGAAGAGGGAAGAATAAAGAAGGAAGAGGAGGAGGGAAGACAGAGGGAAGAGGAGGAAAAGAAAATAGGAGAAAGGATGGCTTACAAGATGCCAGAGACAGAGGATTGTGGTGCTGAAGCCAATCATCCTCCCTCTGCGCTCTCAAGAAAAAAAGTAAAAGGAGACTGGGGAAGAAGATGTGTATGTGGTGCCACACCTGGAAGGTGCCATCATTAACCAGGTGTCACTGGAGTTCAAAAACAAACAGCCCTTTTCAGGGCTACCCAAACCTTTAGAAAAGAAATAGCAATCGATTTGCCAATGTGTGTATGTAGAGTAGTGTGAATATAAACAATGACTCTTTTTTCCGTGTGTGTGTGTGTGTGTGTGTGTGTGTGTGTGTGTGTGTGTGTTTGTGTGTGTGTGTGTTTGTAAGCGCTCAAGTACGTTTGTTTGGATAGTAGATTATTGGGTTTCATTTTAATGCTTTGCGTGTGTGGATAGTAGATTTGGGGTTTGTCTATTGCTGCTTCGCGTATGTGGATAGTAGATAATATGAGATGAAAAAAGTAGGGGATGTTTTCCTTCACGTCCGCGCGTTTTTTGGTCATGATCTAGGTAATATAAATTTTGTTTTAGGGGATGTTTTCCTTCACGTCCGCGCTTTTCGTATAAGAATCCGCAGTGTTAGTCGTTCGCACCATTCTAAGGAATAAACAAAGAAGATGGAGGTGGCAAAATTATTTAGCGATTTGAGAAATAGCTATTTTTGGATCATGGATGGGACTTACGTAATAGAAAGATTGAATAAGGAAGGAAGATTTCAAGGTAGCCTGAACAATGTGAAGAGTCTTGGAGTAGCAAAAGATCTAATAGGTGGAATGATTGAGGAAGAAGTAGAAAGAATCAGAGGATTCATTGACCCACCTTACCTGAGAGTAGGTACTTTAAAGGAAGCCTTGGATCATGTCATAGAAGTCAGGAGCTTCCTAGAAAATAGCTTTTATTGGACTGACTGGTGGTACGTAAAGTGGGGTTTTAACCAGTTGATAAAAGCAGAAGAACTAATTAGAGAGGTAATTAAAGTAGAATTGATGAAGATAAAAGAAAAATGGAGCAAAGAGAGAAAGGAAGAAGAGAATAAGAAGAAGAAATTAGAGTTTGAAAGATTGAATAACAACTGGATGAAGATCCAACAGAAATTCAGAGATATGGGTCATCCTGACTGGATAACAGAAACTGAAAAGAGGAAGAAGAAAGGAATAATGGAAAAAGTGAGGACTTGGTGGAAGAAGTGGACGAGTTAGAAGAAGAAGAAGAAACCCAAAGGCCCTTTTCAGGGCCACCCACATTTCTCGAAAAGAGATAGACTTTCAATTGACTACCCCATCTTTTTATTTTTTATTTTTTTGTTTAAAAAAAAAAATAGAGACCCCTCCCTGTTTCAATTTTCGCCTGTTCCATTTCCATAGACCCATCAGGTCGGGACCGTATTAAAATAGGGTCCCGACCCTGTTCCATTTCCCTTGAGGCTCAACTTGCCCAAGATTTTTTTCCCATGTTAATTTTACATAGACCCTATACAGGCCCAGGGGTTTTTGTCCATGTTAAATTTACATAGACCCTATACAGGCCCAGGGTGATTAATGTTAAATTTACATAGACCCTATACCAGCCCAAGATTTTTGTCCATGTTAATTCCCATAGACCCTATAGTGGCCCAGAGGTTTTGTCCATGTTAAATTTACATAGACCCTATAGTGGCCCAGGGGTGTTTTTAATGCTAATTCCCATAGACCCTATAGTGGCCCCATTCACTACTTATGTATGTATGTATGTATGCATGCATGTATGTATGTATGTATGTATGTATGTATGTATGTATGTATGTATGTATGTATGTATGTATGTATGTATGTATGTATATATGCGTGTATGTATGAATGTATGTATGTATGTATATTTGATAGAAGTATGTATGTATGTATCTTTGATATAAGTATGTATGTATGTATGTATGTATGTATGTATGTATGTATGTATGTATGTATGTATGTATGTATGTATGTGTATGTAGTTTAGCTATACCGCAGCACTACTTGGATTAAAGGGAAAATTCGAAACCTGAAAAGATAATACTCGAAAGAATTGTTTTAGAACGATACAAAATGTCTGTGAAATAGTTTATTCCTAATAATTTTGGTGACATTGGCAAAACCAATTTAGTTTCATCTTCACAGTACAAGCCTGTTAAAATTTCACCAAGGATATCTTTTTTCTTGGTATTTACATTACCATATTGATTTTATTTCTGGTTCAAATTACACAATACAGTCATAAACAGCGAAAATTAATATAGACAACTGATGCATACACAAGTCATTATTTTTCTGTAACATCTTGCCAATGTAGAATGTCAAGAACATATCCTATACTCCAACAATGTGACATACTACTAAATTAGAATGTCAAGAACACATTCTATACCCCTATAAAGTAAAATATTAACTTATTAGAATGGCAAAGGTACATCCTTAGCACAATATGGTTTTAAAATAATTTAGTATCATTTAATCTTGAAGTAAATTCTGCAGTGATTTACAAGAAATCAATGTATCTCTCATTTTCTTCTCACTAAATATCTACGAACGGTTTAACCATTGATACACAAATCAGCTGTAAATATTTCAAAAAAATTGGTAAACAGACATTAACACAATTAGTTAGCATATTAAGGAAACCATGTTAGCTCAGCATATAACCTTGTATCAATACTAGCTTGCCTAAAATCAGTTGGAGTGATCCGATGCTGGTAAAATAAATTTAAAATGTTTTGGCGGAGTTTTGTTTATTTAGGTGAGGGGTCATATTTAAGCCACCCATGTGTTTGGTTATTCTCAGTGGAAATTAGAATTTCAATATATATTATTTCGTAACATTCCGTGCAGAACATATATACATCATTAAAGATAGAACACTGTATTTCAATCCATACAAAATTGTTGAGGATATTTATTAAAGAATGTTTGCCACTGTCTGTTTAGAAAAGTTCAGTGTGAATGTTTTAAATTAAAATTATTAGAGCTATTCGAAAGTTGTGGGTTAGTTTAAATTACAATTTGGATTGGTCAACTTTGCTGCTGAACCATTTCGTTTGAAATAGATCTGCAAGGGAATGGACTGTTTAGAAAGGAAATAGACATGTGGTGTCCAATTCAGTCCACTCAGCAAATCGTCTGATACGTGTGTAGGACTGTATGCATGGTCTTTAATTTGACAAACCAATTTATTTTATCACGAATAGCTTTTGCTTGTTGAATAATCCATATTGCGGCTTCGTGTGAATTTGCCAATGACTCGCGCAAATCAATGAATCAAAAACATATTCAAGGAGTTGATTTGTGATCTTTAATGAAGTTATAAGCATAGTTTCCTATATTTAGATACCTTTTGTGCGCACGCACACGCAGTGATAAAACTAGTGTGCTTTATAATTCATTTGATAGTAGTGGGATTATTCACTGAAAGGAAATCTTGCAAGTCAGGGTTGGTTAAAAATATCGTCTTGTTCATGAAAGTCGTAAAGGAATATTTATTCGGATCATCCATCCATCCATTCATCCTTATATCTAGATTACATTATGGTAATTGCTTGAAGTACCTAAATTACAGTATGGCAATTGCTTGAAGTACCTAAATTACAGTATGGTAATTGCTTGAAGTACCTAAATTACAGTATGGTAATTGCTTGGAGTACCTAAATTACAGTATGGTAATTGCTTGAAGTACCTAAATTACAGTATGGTAATTGCTTGAAGTACCTAAATTACAGTATGGTAATTGCTTGAAGTACCTAAATTACAGTATGGCAATTGCTTGAAGTACCTAAATTACAGTATGGTAATTGCTTGGAGTACCTAGAATACATTAAGGTAATTATGCATACTTACAACTTTTTAATAAATAGCCATTATAAGAATCACTTTGTTTTTCTACAATTCTAAATCTCCAAATTATTTCAAAGCTAATTTGAAATAACCATTTTAACCTTAATTGTCAACTGTCTTCAAACCATATTAGTCATGTATTCAACCACAGTGGCTACCGATGTTTCATTTGTATAAATCAAACTTTTCAGCTACATTTGCTTGGGGTCGATTCCAACATGTCTGTGACGTCAAACGTTTCAGCTACATTTGCTTTGGTTGGGGTCGATTCCAACGTGTCTGTAACCGCAAACATTTCAGCTACATTTGCTAGGGGTCGATTCCAACGTGTCTGTAACCTCCAACGTTTCAGCTACATTTGGTAGTGGTCGATTCCAACGTGTCTGTAACCGCAAACTGTTTAGCTACATCTGCTAGGGGTCAATGCCAACGTGTCTGTAACCTCAAACGTTTCAGCTACATTTGGTAGGGGTCAATTCCAACATGTCTGTAACCTCAAACGTTTCAGCTACATCTGCAAGGGGTCGACCCCAATGTGCCTGTAACCTCAAACTGTTCAACTATATTTGCTAGGGGTCGATTCCAACGTGTCTGTAACCTCAAACGTTTCAGCTACATTTGCTAGGGGTTGATTCCAACGTGTCTGTAACCTCAAACTGTTCAGCTATATTTGCTAGGGGTCGATTCCAACGTGTCTGTTACCTCAAACGTTTCAGGTACATTTGTAAGGGATCGATTTACACGTGTCTGTAACCTCAAATGTTTCAGCTACATTTGCTAGGGGTCGATGCCAACGTGTCTGTAACCTCAACCGTTTCAGTTACATTTGGTAGGAGTCAATTCCAACGTATCTGTAACAACAAGCTTTTCAGCTATGTTTGCTAGGGGTCGATTCTAACGTCTCTGTTACCTCAAACGTTTCAGCTACATTTGCTAGAGGTCGATTCCAGTGTGTTTATAACCTCAAACGTTTCAACAGCATCTGCTAGTGGTCGATTCTAACATGTCTGTAACTGCAAACATTTCAGCTACATTTGGTAGGGGTCGATTCCTAGGTGTCTGTAACCTGAAACGTTTCAGCTACATTTGGTAGGGGTCGATTCCAACATGTCTGTAACCGCAAACATTTCAGCTACATTTGGTAGGGGTTAATTCCAATGTGTCTGTAATCTCAAACGTTTCAGCTACATTTTCTATGGTTCGATTCTAAACTCTGTGACAGTATCTTCACCGAAGCAGCTGCTTTTGCCTTTCAAACCAAGTCTATATTCTTTTCAACGTATCCAGGTATAGTCATATCAAGCGCATTTGGACGTATCAACGTATTCTAATATCGTTATACCAGGTGCCCTTAGACGTATCAAATGCATTCTAGTAAAGGCATTTCCTGTGCCCTTGTAGGTATCTACGAATTAGTATTGTCATATCAGGCGTCCTTGGACACATCGACGTATTCTAGAATAATTATATCTGGTGCCTTTGGACGTATCAGCGTATTCAATTGTTGTCAGAGGCAAACTTGTGATTTAAAACCGGTTTTGATCATTTACCAAATTAAAATCCTAATGTTTGATATGTCACCATTATTTCATTAATAAGTTGACTGGTTAGTGGTGTCGATGCATTTGTTCTTGGCTCTTTTTGGCGACACCAGTCTGAAATGAAAGACGAGCAATTCAGCTTAGAAATGACAAAGCAGAAATAATAACGATAAATGCTTGTGTTTTCTATTTAAGTTTGCTAAATTATCAAACAGGTCATAAATCATACATTGTCGTCTGCAAATATTTTCAAGAAGTCAAAAGCTCAATGTAAGTTAGACTATTTCTAAATTGGATCCAGAGTTTCTATAAAAGAATATGCTCCAAAGTTTAAACATAATGGAGTGACCAAAATTGTTAACTGCCAATGCGTCACGCATGCATAATCGCTTTCTTGTTTTTTCTGCGGTGACGGGTACAGACTGTTGACAAACTTGATACGTTGATATGTACAAGTCTGGCAATAGACCCTCTCAAACAGTTCTTGTGGATCAAAATATTTTTAAAAAACACTGGTCTACTAATGCGATTCTTCAAGTATGTATGTATGTGTATATATATAGAACTTGTTGACCGATAATTGTTATCAATCATATTGTTACGGGATTATGTATCAATCTTTGGAATTTATTATACTGTTTTTAGTTTAGTCGTTTGCAACTATGACAGTTATATTTAAGTCCTTTAATTCAAGTAAGACTTTCATTCATGACAAGGCAAGTCACGAAGTTGAAATCAACAAATAAGCAGGTCAATAATGGCACGCGAATATGAATGTGGGTCACTTAAACAAAGCGTCTAAATTCAAAGTCCAATTACCCTATGTAGGACAACAAGCGCGCTCTTGCATTTGATTGGTTCAATAAGATTTGGAAATCAGAATAGGACTGCTTGTGTATGTTGAAAACCAAGTTATTGTGAAAGGTTGTTAAAGAGAACGATATTATTCAATCTGTTCTAGAAATGATTGAGAATCCGATATTGTTCATCTAAGCACATGGGCACTATATAATGACTATACGCATATTTTATTTCATTATTGTGCATTTGTGCTAGTGTTCGTAAGAGCCAATTAAAGGAAAATCGTGATTTGCCAAGATAATAAATTAACCAAAGCCAGATGAAAAGGCAATAATATTTTCACACATGGACGAAGTATAAACCTATATACCTGTCTATACAGATTTTTAATAATCGGGTTCTACATAAATTTGCAATACGATTGTATATTCGGAAGAAACAGTACTAGCTGCAAAATGCTGCGAATTACTGATGGCTAAATTGCAAAAACGAAATATAAATTGCAAGTGATGCAAAGGGTGCGTAAAAGCAACGCGATAAATCTGGTTTATAGTGGAAGAAGGGAACATTAATATAGAGGAATAACAGCATAGAAGTACAAATAAATTGGAGTAGAGTAATTAAAATGTCAATGCAATTGCACACAAAAAAGTTTTTGTAGAAGTACACTGTTCAACATTCTAATTTTGGTTAGCAAAGCTAAAGCTTTATGGTTGATAAATGCATGTCTGATTATAAGAATCAACAAATATTGAAACTTAAGTTGTTCTACAACTTATTTTAATGCGGTAAATTGCTTAACTTGCCTTATTTAAGTTCACGTATAAAATACATTTGAGGGATAATAGATTATGTCTTATACTGAAAGTCAATTTCAACATACAAGACTTCACATTTCTGACAACAACAATTTTGGCAGAATAAATTAAACTCCAGCTGGAGTTTAATACATAACACAATGTATGAATGCCATATTTATTTCCAGCAGCAAAACCGGAAGAAAATATCTTTACCCAATGACGACTTTTTCCAATCACATAACAATGTCATTTGATCTGCAACAGTTTTTAATTTCAACGCAGCATGACTGTAGTTATTTGGAGGGGAAACAGCAAATGCTTGATAGATAATGGACGAGAAGATCATAAAACTGTGCACCAATGTCATGGGTAGGCAACATTTGTTCTTGCATTAGCGGCTCATACTCGTAAATATAATGATAGAGTTAGTACCATTAAATACTGCAGGAAATTGTCAGCTGAGGAAATGCATTATATCACAGATAAATGAATGACTCCATTGTTAGGCTGGACATTGAAGATAGTAATAGTCTGGCAGAATAATGAATATTTAGACTGAATACAACCATTACCTTATATGTAATCTGCAAATTTGGTGCTAATGTAAAAACTGATCATCCATTGCACATTCTGTCTCGATAGTATCAGACTGCTAAAATAAAACCAAAGAGGGTATTAATATTATGTTAGTAAAGGTTATTGAACACACGACGTAAACGTTCCACACTACATATCACACTGAAAAGCTAAATTGGAGTATACTGCTGGTCGTGGTGACTTTTTAATGAATGTATTGGAACAACATCGATAGTGTATTTTGAATACAACAAATTATTACAGAAATGCAGTGTCTAGTTTTACCTAAGATCATTACTATGGTAACCAAAAGAGGTATTCCAAAGGCTAATAAACAATCTGTTACAGTACAACAAGAAATTACAAAGGACAATATCAATAAATATAATGTGAAAAGATGGATTAGGAATACTACTATTAATTTCGTTAATTGTATCGAATGTTAAAAGGAACCGTCACAACCACGATGAGAAGAAGTACATATGGATAAAATACAATTTAGAAATGTCAAAAGACAATACTGACCATGAAATAAGCAAATTATCCCTTCTTATACTTAAGAATGTTGAAGCTGCTGTTGACGACTTATTTGTCTATCTTATCTGTCTTTGTGTCATTTCTTTTCACCTTTGATGAAAGTATGCAAATGACAAATGCGCTAACGTAAAACAAATAAAATAACTGGATCAGCAAATAATGAAGCAATCTGACCAACATTTCCAAGCATCCAACCTATCACCCTACCAATAAATTCAGTCAAGGGAGCTGCTAGATGTTTTACTAATCTAAAGAAATGATCAGTTAAAAGTTTGAAGCTTTTTTAATTAAAAACAAATTATTTGCCTGGGGTAGGGGTAATAAGTAATTTGAGACTGAACACCACCTTATGCAGAACATTTGGCACATTTGGAAAGGTCAGGCAATCATTGATATAAGCATTTATACCACGGAAGTTATAGGTACACCTTAATATTCAATAAGTTTTAGTCTCTCACATCAAAGAAGTTGTTGCATAACATTTCTTGAACTTGTTTCTGTGTTTAGCTTGTAAATAGCTTCAACACTTTTAATTAATTATGACTTCATAATTTTCTGTATAGTTCCTTTCGTAATATATATTTTTATAATCATATGTTTCTTACTTAAGATCTTCTCAAAACATCTTGTCTGTCCGTCTGTGTGTTTTATCATTCTTATTTTAGAGCATTTTTTTAATATCCTCTCGTTTTTCTTTCTTTATTTCGTGGAACATTTTAGTAATTAGATTTTCTTCCTGTGCGATCGAAGAAGTTGCCTTGCTCTGTATATGAGGTCTTCTTGAGCAATGTTTTATCTTAGACTTCTTCCTTCACTCAGACGTCCTCTTTAATGAGACAAAATGCTAAAAATTTAACTATTCAGTGATTTATTTTATCAAGTTCATTATATATTTATGTAGCCAATATACTTAATTCGTTCGAATCGTTCACTTTGCTTATCCAGTAACGGCATAGGTCTAGTGATCTCAAGTGGCTGCTTTTGTTCAAGGCATGTACATATTCATAAAAGGGAATTTTTGAACACGACTAAAGCAGCAAGCTGATTGGGAAGTTGCAGAATCGCAATCAAACAAGCGGAAACTGCTTCAGTTAAGGAAACACTATAAATTTCGTAACACTGGCCATGCGTTTATGTTTCGTAAGACTAGGCATGTTTTGATAATAAAGATACATTTCTTTTTTTTCATGTAACTCCAGAATTATTCATGTTTCTTAAGAGTGGCCATGCATATCACCTAACTCTATTTGGATCGTTTCCGAAAGTTTCAATTTGATTCATTTTTCACCTGAACTAAATTTGAAACATACACTGTCCCTTTCTAACATATTTTATATGTTACTGCTAAAAGCAGATTTGCAATAGAAATAATATCATAATTCTCTAAAGAGAATAAACACCAAATGTGCTTGTTTAAAACTGATAACTAAGTAAACAAAAACCTTGAGTTACACGCGAGTTCTTGAGTTTAGATAACTGCGTTAAAACACGTTAGTTATTCTCAAGTCATTAAATTGATGATAACTAAGTTCAATAATCGTTAGTTACTCTCGTCACTAAATTGATGATAACTAAGTTCAATAATCGTTAGTTATATTCAAATCATTAAATTGATGATAACTAAGTTCAATAATCGTTAGTTATTCTCAAGTCATTAAATTGATGATAACTAAGTTCAATAATCGTTAGTTATATTCAAATCATTAAATTGATGATAACTAAGTTCAATAATCGTTAGTTATACTCGTCATTAAATTGATGATAACTAAGTTCAATAATCGTTAGTTATTCTCGTCATTAAATTGACGATAACTAAGTTCAATAATCGTTAGTCATTCTCGTCATTAAATTGATGATAACTAAGTTCAATAATCGTTAGTTATTCTCAAGTCATTAAATTGATGATAACTAAGTTCAATAATCGTTAGTTATATTCAAATCATTGAACTGATGATAACTAAGTTCAATAATCGTTAGTTATTCTCAAGTCATTAAATTGATGATAACTAAGTTCAATAATCGTTAGTTATTCTCAAATCATTAAATTGATGATAACTAAGTTCAATAATCGTTAGTTATATTCAAATCATTAAACTGATGATAACTAAGTTCAATAATCGTTAGTTATTCTCAAGTCATTAAATTGATGATAACTAAGTTCAATCATCGTTAGTTATTCTCAAATCATTAAATTGATGATAACTAAGTTCAATAATCGTTAGTTATCCTCAAATCATTAAATTGATGATAACTAAGTTCAATAATCGTTAGTTATTCTCGTCATTAAATTGATGATAACTAAGTTCAATAATCGTTAGTTATTCTCAAGTCATTAAATTGATGATAACTAAGTTCAATAATCGTTAGTTATTCTCAAGTCATTGAATTGATGATAACTAAGTTCAATAATCGTTAGTTATTCTCAAGCCATTAAATTGATGATAACTAAGTTCAATCATCGTTAGTTATTCTCAAATCATTAAATTGATGATAACTAAGTTCAATAATCGTTAGTTATTCTCAAATCATTAAACTGATGATAACTAAGTTCAATAATCGTTAGTTATACTCGTCATTAAATTGATGATAACTAAGTTCAATCATCGTTAGTTATCCTCAAGCCATTAAATTGATGATAACTAAGTTCAATAATCGTTAGTTATACTCGTCATTAAATTGATGATAACTAAGTTCAATCATCGTTAGTTATCCTCAAGTCATTAAATTGATGATAACTAAGTTCAATAATCGTTAGTTATTCTCAAGTCATTAAATTGATGATAACTAAGTTCAATAATCGTTAGTTATTCTCAAGTCATTGAATTGATGATAACTAAGTTCAATAATCGTTAGTTATTCTCAAGTCATTGAGTTGATGATAACTAAGTTCAATCATCGTTAGTTATTCTCAAATCATTAAATCGATGATAACTAACTTCAATAATCGTTAGTTTTTCTCAAATCATTAAATGATGATAACTAAGTTCAATAATCGTTAGTTATTCTCAAATCATTAAATTGATGATAACTAAGTTCAATAATCGTTAGTTATTCTCAAATCATTAAATTGATGATAACTAAGTTCAATAATCGTTAGTTATTCTCAAATCATTAAACTGATGATAACTAAGTTCAATAATCGTTAGTTATTCTCGTCATTACATTGATGATAACTAAGTTCAATAATCGTTAGGTATATTCAAATCATTAAATTGATGATAACTTAGTTCAATAATCGTTAGTTATTCTCAAATCATTAAATTGATGATAACTATGTTCAATAATCGTTAGTTATTCTCAAGTCATTAAATTGATGATAACTAAGTTCAATAATCGTTAGTTATACTCGTCATTAAATTGATGATAACTAAGTTCAATCATCGTTAGTTATTCTCAAGTCATTAAATTGATGATAACTAAGTTCAATAATCGTTAGTTATTCTCAAGCCATTAAATTGATGATAACTAAGTTCAATAATCGTTAGTTATTCTCGTCATTAAATTGATGATAACTAAGTTCAATCATCGTTAGTTATCCTCAAATCATTAAATTGATGATAACTAAGTTCAATAATCGTTAGTTATTCTCGTCATTAAATTGATGATAACTAAGTTCAATCATCGTTAGTTATTCTCAAGTCATTAAATTGATGATAACTAAGTTCAATCATCGTTAGTTATTCTCGTCATTAAATTGATGATAACTAAGTTCAATCATCGTTAGTTATCCTCAAATCATTAAATTGATGATAACTAAGTTCAATAATCGTTAGTTATTCTCAAGTCATTAAATTGATGATAACTAAGTTCAATAATCGTTAGTTATTCTCAAGTCATTAAACTGATGATAACTAAGTTCAATCATCGTTAGTTATTCTCAAGTCATTAAATTGATGATAACTAAGTTCAATCATCGTTATTTATTCTCAAATTATTAAATTGATGATAACTAAGTTCAATAATCGTTAGTTATTCTCAAGTCATTGAACTGATGATAACTATATTAAAAATGTCTAGTTATCTTCAGGTCATTAATTTCATAATAACTGAGTTAAAAACTCGTTAGTTATTTATAGTCATGTAGTTGAAGAAAACTGAGTTAAAAAGTTGATAGTTACACTCAGCTCATGAAATTGAAGATAACTGAATTAAAATCTCTTTGGCTATACTCAAGTTAGGGACTTCAAGTTAACTGACCTAAAATAATCCATAGTTATCCTCATGTCATGGAAATGAAGATAACTGAGTTAAACAGTCGTTATTTTTACTAAAGTCATGGATTTGAAGATAAATGAGTTTAAAAAGTTGTTGTTATCCTCAAGTCATTGAATTCAAGAAAACAAAAAATTTACTTACTAAATATAATTACAACCAGTGAGATAATGATAAAATATTCTTATGTGCCGTCAACTGTCAATAGGTTGCTAAACTTTCTAGCCTATATTTACATATGCAATGTAGATGGTATACCGTCGAAATAGGTGTAAGGGTGCAACATTGTTATTGATGATTTCACGGTGCTTTCTGTCGTGGTCAGCGAGGTCAGCGAGACATCTAAACATTAAGATTGGTGTATTTGCTAGGTATGCTATAATTTGACGGCATGTAATACTTACCATCTCCTACTTGGAGGCATGAATCGAATTTTGATTATTTTTCATTCGATACCAGTCCGACAGATATGTCAGTGTAAGATTATGTAGCGGTAATCGAAGAGAGCTGAGACGAACCAAGGAAAATTGTAGGAAGTTGTGGCCATTTGAATCGGTGTCATAATGTGATATTTTCCACAATAGTTATTAATAAAGGCAGACTACAGAGGCTTCTTCAGACATTTACTAGAATCATTGGCGGGAAAAGACGTAATCCTGATGGCTAAGCAAACGATGGATCTGTTTTCCTAGATGGAACATGGGGTTTCGAAATAATTCCCCTCTTGAAATTAATCTAAACTGATGAGGTGAGCCAATTAAGCTCCTGGAAATAATAAGTATTTTCGATTGTATATTGGTGCGCTAGTCGGAAAGAGAGGGGCCCGAAAGAGAGAAATTCGACTTCATGGGGGGATTCGAAACTCAAATGAAGCACAGGGTTAGTCTCAATTACATATAATGATTTTATTGATGTAAGTTTGTAATTATTGTTCACTTTATTAATTTTTAATTCATGCTTCAATTTTCCATTGAGTTTAGAAATAATCGTAGAGCTTTTATGATTCTTGTACTGCAGGAATATCATTCGCTATATTAATAAATTCGGATTAAGTTGTTTTTGAATGTAATGTAAGATACTGAGCATTTCTTCTGACCCAGAAAGATTTCATGCTTTGTCTAGATATAATGAAAGAGTATGTCAGTGAATCGCTAATTAGCAAAGTAACGTAGTTAGAACAATGAGTTAACTCCATTGATTCGTGTGTAATTGAATTGCAAATCCTTTCAAATATCAGAAGCGATGGTGCAACATTAGGAACCTGTGTCGGCTGGTAAATCAGCTAGTAACTGTATAAAAATTGCCAGGCAATATTAGTATCTGAGAGAGCTAATTATATCATGGTCAGTTGGCAAGAGGTAACCGCTAACAAGACAATGCTTTATGATAATCGGACAATGAGTGTATATCAGGTGCGAAATGACCATAGATAGTTTTGTTGAATTTCGATAGACGATATCTAACGAATATTTGTTAATCTCAGGAGAAGAAAAACCTTACATTTATTTAGGTTAGAATTGTACTTCACTTTAAAGGAAAGAAAATAGTTCAACATCTGTGTTGCACAGTGGGGAAATAACAGTCTGCAACCAAGAGGATGATGACCCCAAAGGCTAAAGAGAAAGAGAGAGTAGGAAAGAGAGGGAAACGTCAACCTATCACCAGAAGTGATTTGGAAACCCGGAGCACCAGGTGATGCTGTGATGCTGGCAATCTGAATTCGAGTATTTACTCGATCACATGATGAAATTTGTTCTATCAGTATACCAGAACATATAATTGAATTTCTCGTAATTTTGTTATGTCCGGCTTTTGTGTCCATTTTTTTGTATTAATATAATTTACTTTTAACGAGAGGCTTTGCTTCCAAATACAATCGTGGCGGTCATACCTTCTTTGTTCTTCGAGTGTTTGAGTAACTGCATTCAAGTCATGGATCAGATCCACAAGCAATTATATTCAGAGATGTATTTTTCATCCATGTATTCAATCCGTTGTTTTTCCTGGTAATTTTGTCAATGCAGCAGCGACATCAGCGCTCTCCTTTTTAAACCAGAACTTATAGTTCTAACAATGAATGCAAATTTCTTTGCTCCACACTAAACACAAGTCTCTGCTCGTCCAATACCGCTCGGAACTCAAGCTGAATTTGCGGAACGTATTTTGCACGCCATCTTCCACAATATGAAGACATAATTGTTTTATATACTTCATTATTAAAAGCATCGCGAAAAAAAAAATGCACCGATGCTTTCAGAAAAAGCAAAGATTTGAAAAGCTCCACTTTAACCGTATTTGACTTTACCAAACAAACAATACCTAAAGCACGCAAACATGATTTATTTAAAAACTCAGATCAACATACACTGATCATTGATATTGATTGATCAGAAACAAATTCAGCTGTTGTTGAATATAATCTTACGATGGATATAGTGGAATTGATTGTGAGTGATTGCACCGTAGAGTAAAGATCAAATGTGTCAAGATGTTTAAAAACAACTTCAAAAGCGTTGAGTGGCAACATTACCACTGTTGGCTTCTTTTCTTCCACCGATGAAGCACCTACAATTGACGCGTTCCATTCAAACGAAAACAATCCTGTAGTGTACGAGAATGTGATGCCTGGGCACAAAGTCAATCCCACGCAAATATTTTCACAAGGTCGACACAGTCAGACAGACGTGATCTGTTTAACTCATAGATACGCACGCGTTCCTACAGTAATTCATGACAACTGTAACATGTTGATGATATTTTGTGGCATTGTCACACATGGTCTTACAAATGTTCCTTAAACTTGTTCTGCTGCCCACCACACGTGGGATGAAGTTCTTGACATTTACAGATATAACCCGTATATTTGTTCACTACTGATGTGACTAGAACTTGCAGTCTCGCTGGTTTACGTTGTGCGAGTCTTCATGCGACCCCGTCTCACACATGCCGTGAAGTTGCTCGTGAGCACCAATAACAGATTCGTAAAAGTGTCAAAGATATGTTACAGTTGCGACATAAGAACAATTAAACGTAGCTCTGCATCCAAACAGAAAGATTACGAACAAATTAAAATGTGGTTAGATCAACAACCTGTATCTAAATTTGGTAAACCGGAAAAACATGATAAATGGATAAATGAAAGCAAAAAGATGGTATCAGCAATAACTAGAGCAACACAAATCTCGCACAATGGAAGAACAATCGGAATGAATAGATGAAAAATTAGAAAGGTTGGCAAAGGAAACACTTAACAAAACAAGGCGAAGCTTTGTGACCCTAAAAACTTCAAGGATCGATTGGAAACGCTCGCTTGATCAATTCGGCGACAACGCACCCTAAGTCATGCAGAAAAATATATATATCACGCGATGATGCGTGAACTTATTGAACCTAAAATTCTCAAATTTACATACGTGAACACAATGCCACACTCAATTACGTCATTGCAATTGAAGCTCTGCAATATTTAATCAACATTTAATCAACATTGGATAGTCTTCGCTGAGAACAGTTCTCGGTGGGTCAAAAGATATTCCGAAATTGAACATTTGTTACGTGCAGCCTCTAAAGAGACTTCATATAATATTTATCTGAAATTTTGGAACCAGGTGATTTGGTATCAATTACGCCCGCAGCACCTGTGTATCTTGCGTGTCAAAAGAATCGGTTGACACATATTCGTTTTACCCCTGTAGATTATAATGGGCACGATTTAGATCTTCGAGGTGAAATAATGACAATACTACTGTACATTATAGATCGACCTGATACTGATATCTAATGAAGGCAATCGTCTGTGGACGTGTGGAACCCATGTGTGTTATGCGACATATTACGAAACTGGCCTCGGTCGTATTATTCGTTGATTGTTCACAGGTGCACCAAAGGTGCTTGCAGAATTGTCTTCCCTCTCTGCATCGATCGCTAAAGAAGTTGCAAGGCGAGTCGTTGATAGTATCAAAAACGTTGCTGTGGATCGGATGAAAACGCTTTGGTTACAAGCAGATAAATCTCCTCGGGATCGACAATGACTATTAGTGATTCGATAATCAATTACGGTTACGCTTCCATCAAGAGAAATTATGCCGCTACGGTTGGTAACACTATTAATGAAGCCGCTCATCAAGACTGTATGAATTCGTTGATTGAAAATCTAACAATGGGAGTGGGATACAGTTGTCTCGCATAGGTGGTAGACAAAACTAATAATAGATCAACAATGGCTCATTTCAAAGATATTTCAGATTCCACATTTAACATGGACACGCCTGTGTCGGTGGATGGAAAAAAAAAACTTGCTTCTCAGTATTGTTCTTACGCTGCCAGGGACCATAAACCATTCAAAATAGAATGACAAGTACAGGATACGTATCAGGTATCTGTCCTTGTTAAGCATTCTTGGAATTTGTGGGCAAACTTATACAGAACGACAATGCTAATTATGGTGTCAACACCCAGGTTAGATTTCTTAACAATGGTTCATTGTGTTGTGCAACAGTGCACATTATTCCCTCTACATAGTGGACATCAAATCAATTCTTGACAATGTTGACGTGGTTTTCGTACACAATTCCACTTTGCCACGTGTTTGAGTTTCGTAGAAGTGTTTGTAAAGTTTTTTTGCAGCTAAAAACACAATACTTTGTTTCGTAAGCACAACGCAAACGATACAATTTGGCATGCAAAAGATGCTGCTGGTAAAGTAAAGTTGTAATGTCGACTTTGTGGATGCCGGTACTAACCGATTCAGTGACTAAAGAATCATGCTTGTTATAGTTTATGCAGTTGGGAACCGAGTCAGCCACTGTTTTATTCATCTATACAAGTACAAACTTGGTTGGACGGCCCCACATGAGGTCCAACCGATTACTCATGTGATATAGGACTAAAATCATATTCATGTCCGTCAACACCGTATTCGTGTGAAATTGAAGCAAAGTCATTTTCATGTCGGTTAACATTGGATTCAGGTTAAATCTGTGACGTCATTTTTATGTCAGTCCACACTGCATTCGTGTACAACTGGAGTCAAGTCAAATTCATGAAGTAAACTCATACTCACGTTAATCAATACCGCATTCATGTGAAATTGAAGCAAAGTCATTTTCCTGTCAGTCAACACTAGACGCATTTGAAAATGCAGTAAAGTCATACTCATGTCAGCTAACACTGCATTCATGTGAAAATGGAGTAAAGCTATTTTCATGACAATCAACACTGGATTCATGTGAAACTGAAGCAACGTCATTTTCATGTCAGTCAACACTGGATTCATGTGAAATTGAAGCAAAGTCATTTTCATGACAGTCAGCACTGGATTCATACTAAATTGGACCAAAGTTAATCTCTTGTGAAATTGGAGTTAAGTTAATTTCGTGTATTTCAACAATGTATTCATAGATTCATGTCTTGGCTAGTAGGTTGCTATCTAAACACAAACTGTTACTTATGGCTAGATTTACACTCATTTCAGCGGAATAGTTTTTGGTCTCTGGCAGATTTAAGGTGGTTTAAAACATTTGGAAATACTGTGTTGCTGTGGTATATACATTTAGTTTAATATATTTGTCCATGCTTGTGAAATATAGCACAGTCTGCCAAGCTTGCTTCTGATGAGCATACTATGATGCTCCCTGGGTAGATAAAAAAATATTTTCTTAAACATAAATATATGAATAGATTCTGAATTGAGGTTTGTCCATTTTTATCCTGTTCAAAATTAAATTGTGTACGTGACTGCGATTGTATGCATGCAGTTTACTACGAAATGTAAATTTAATTTGCAATAAAATCCTTTTCTAGTCGATTATTTCCCAGTAAGACATCTCTTTGCCTAGGAAATGATTTCAGTAATTATCATGACAGAGATAGACACAATTACTTCGGACAGAAAGTATCCGCTATAAATGAACTATAATTACACTATATAGGAATTCGAAGGCACATGCCATGACCTGTAAGCTCATACGAATGTTGTAGCCGCAGCGATGGAACATAATAAATCTGGACTGAATAAAACTAACCTGCTGCGAAATAGTTCGGAAAAAGTTATGCTTTATTTATTGGGTTCATGAAAGACTTTAAAAAGTGTTTGTTGGTAGAATTTCACTTCTACTATTTAGTAATCATAAACGAGTGTGTGTGTGTGTGTGTGTGTGTGTGTGTGTGTGATTTGTAACTTAGTTTAAACATTTTTTCAGTCATATCGCTACGATGTCGGCCGCGTGGCAGTTTAGAGTGATGTCGATCACTGAGACATCATGTCCTACCCAATCATATTATTCTGACACCAGGCAAACCAGTCCAAACACTAATCTCTTAATACTGAGCGCTAAGCGAGGAAGCTGCTTTGTTACCATTTTTATAAGTCTTTGGTATGACTTGACTGAGTTCGAACCTACAACGTCCCGCATCAGAGGTGGACGCTCTAACCACTAGGACACCGGAGGGGTCAAACCCAAAACGAAATAAGCAGTCTCGTGAATCCAATTAAAAAATATGCACCGTTGGTAGCCTAGAAATACATTTCTGACATTAAAAACAAAAGCAGTCTGCCGTTTTAATTCCAACCTTAGAATATTGAAATTAGGGTATAGCATATTTTTTTCAAATTACAAATATTTCGTAATAAATGCGGCAGATAAGATAAATGCCACCTTTCTCACGGACCGAGATCGGTATGATTTGTGTAACATCAGAGAAATGCCACAGTTGTCATGGATCGAGATCAGTATTCGAATGTCACTTGTTTTAGCTCGAATAAACAGTAACACAAGAAAGAGTGAAAACAACAAGCTTTGAAAAAAATACAATAATTTATTTCCCTTGAAAAATTCTGTAAAAATGAAAAAATATGAACTTACGGTTTTATATAATCAAATCCAAAAATAATCCAAGAATAAAATTTTAGTAGTCATAAGAACCAAATGTTCTACTGATTTCACGTTTGAATCCCTGCGAAGAATCCAAGATGGAAGCCGATGACGTATGCTGCAATATGTACTGCTGAAGTCTACAGTTCATTGTAGAAACAAGATTTATCACTCCGGTTTCTGATAGCTGAATACATTTTTATAAAAACAATGTTCTTGTTCCACAATATTACATGAGCACACCTATTTTCCAGAAAAATAACAGAATTAATTCTTATGAATCCAAATAATTTGAAATAACTCCAAACCAAGTAATTTGAAATAACTCCAAACAGCACAACATACAACTAACAGTTTAACAGCCCAGCTTATACTGATATTAATTCTCCAAAACATGGGTTATATGGTCTTTTAAAAATGTAAAGAATGGGTCACGTGATCATCTTCTGGAAGGTTATAGAAGCACGTACTTGTTACATATCACGTTTACCCAGTGTGACCCTGACAAAAAACAATCATTTTACTCTACGAAATAAAAACTTAAAACATTTGTTTACATCTTAACGATAAATTCCCCTCGAGACCTCGAAAAAACCAATCACTTTAAAATAAAATAGAACTTGTTTACGAGGGTTGCTACAAATTTTGAAACAAGGTAAGAATTTAGATCAACATCTGGTGTTTATAAACTAACAATAAAGGTCAAACTATTTTCTGAAAACAGTATCATCTCTAGTGAATACATTTACATTACAATATCATATAATGAAAAACAAAAAAATTAAAAACTGACAAACAATTAAATTGAAATAAATATATATTAAATCAGATACAAGTAAATCAAATATACATAACGGTATGTTTTGTGTAACATTAGAGAAATGCCGTCGTTGTCATAGACCGAGATCAGTATGTGTTGTGTGACAAAAGAGAAATGCCACATTTGTCATGGAGAGAGGTCGGAATGTTTTGTGTGACATGCCATAATTTCACTGATATTATCGAACTTTTTAATCGTGATACAACATTGAACGTCATATTTCAACTTGGAAGATTGCGTGTGAAAGTGCGGGTGAGGATAGACAAGGGGGAATTCCGAATAATTCATGACCAAGATATTTATTTCTACTTCTTAACATTCACTTAGATGTGTAACACCACTATGCAAGAGGACTTTAAAAAAGGTAATCAGATGCATAAGAAGAATATATTTGCACATAGCATCAAGAACAACAAATAATTTCGTCCATTTTTCAAGAAACATTCAGCCTCCGCATCATAGTGTCGTGGAGAAATTGATAACGATTTACAAAACACAAAATTCCTGAAGCGTTTGGAACGTGCACTTTAGTCACTGGTTACAAACGAAAAAAAGAAGAATCAGGATATTTAATGAGATCCCAAATATCTTTACATGTGAACACAATTGTGAAACGTTCCGTGATTTTCTAAGCAATTCAGACGTTCTGAAATTTTTCAAAACAGATAGAAATTTTACAATTAAAGAACATTTTTATATGATATGCAAAATATGATATATGTATATAGTATATTGTTTAAACTGTGAAAAATATTGTGTAGTAGCAAGAACGAAAAACTTAAGCCTTAGGATAGAGGAAAAACTTACGCGTTAGGATAGAGGAATATGGTTCCCGACATATAACTGTGAAGACAAATAAACTATTTGGCTAAACATTTTAACACAAACTGTATTAAAGATGATTTCAGAGCAATTGGCATTGTACACAACATATGTTGTCAAAATCGGACAGAAAACAAAGGAAACAAATCTAGAACAATCGTTTTAATTTTTAAATACCACCCCGATCACAATCTTTTGGATTTTTATTTTTTTATTTTATTTTTTGTAACTTTTTTCAATCTCTCTTTTTCAAACCCTCTCTCTCTCTCTCAGTATTTAGTGGGATCACTAGGTTAATTCAATTGCATATATATATATATATACATACGTCAATATATATATATAATGTTTGTGATGAATATTACAATATTATGTTTTATAAAAAAAAGATTGGTTTCTGATTGCAAACGTGCATATTTTGGTGGATGTGGTGGTGGTGGTATTATTTATTATATAAAATTCAACTTTCGGCTTTTATTTCAGTCTAATAAATGTCTGTACGTGTACAATAGCTGCAATTTAAGGTAACAGGTTGGTCACCTGACTGTAAATAGTTTATTTATCTGGTAATACATGTCACAGATGATTTGCATGAAATTTATTTTGTCTATATGTTATCCTTTATGTATACGTTTTATTGTAATGTAATTATGTAATTAATGCGATTTCTGATGCAGAAATTCACGCATGCATGCATGTTTACATACATACGCACATACATACATACGTCAATATTTGCATACGTACATGCATAGGTACCTACCTACATACATACATACATACATACATACATACATACAATAACATACTTATATACATACAACTTATATACGGATATTTATACACATCGACCATCAGTAAAATATACGAAATTCTAGATTCTTCAAGGATGACTGGTTTACGTTTAATACTCCTTCCTCAGTACTATAAGATAAACAGATACAGTCAACAGTGTGTTCTTATTAAATTTTCTACTCCTGGCATTATCATTTGAAATCCCTTGCCCGTTCTCTGTTAATCAATCTTTTACATTCTACTTAATGTCAACTCAGCATTGGTTTCACACTGCTCTTGTACATTTTAGTAACAATATTACATACAACTCCTATTTTTACCTTTATATGTGAAAAGAAGTTTGTTTTATGTTAAAACTGAATCAGTCGACAAGTCTGATGTTGACTCAGCTGACCCGTTTAAGCAAAACAACTGGTTATTTTATTCGCAACCATTCCTCTCTACGTAATCGCTTTTATTCCAAGCTTATCCAATAGAACATGGAGGGCATCTAGCAAGAACTTCAAGATAAAGTAAATGATATAATCTCGCCCTCGTGACGTGCACAACAATACTGAATTCCGGTTCAAAGTATTGTCGTCTAAGTTGCAAGCTAACATAATGATATAATTAACAATTACTGAATAGAGAAATCGATAACTTAAAGAATGGAACATATCAACTGTTAGTATGAAATTGCTAGAGGCAGATGAAACATGGCCATAATCTACAAATAGTGTGCAAAGAACAAGAAGACACAAGGAAACATACGTGACTGTTCAAATATTCTTACGAGAGGATTTTTAATATATCGATTATCAGAATTTGTTTAAAAAAATAACTTGAGTAACATTCCTCAAGGACGTCCGCCATTTATAGCATCTATAGTTACAAGTGAAGTTAAGTTAGACAAGTCCTTTTTGCAAATAATGATCGTATCGATCTCCTTAAGAAAAACACTGCAACAAGAAAGGACATACACGACGTACGGCGTCAAATTATAATTTTATGTCAAAGATGACGTTACAGCTGCAAATCGTCTTGTACTGTTATAGCGTCTATCAATGTGTAAACCTGAATTTGTTTATGCTTTGTTTACACCGTGTCAGTTTAATTGGGATCAACGTTCGTTGTGGAGAATTATGATGACATCAATACCACAAAACCAATCTTTTCCTAACGAAGCATTTCGCCGATTTCTTTATTCAATGGGATGCACACGAGGTGAAAATCAAACATGGTCTCCGCATGGCAATTATTGCATATTACCAAACGGGCTGTTGGACATTGTTGCCGTAGTCATTTTGAAACTATGCATAAGTATTTTAAATAACTTTCATTCGATTTAATTAAATTGTTCTCAATATGTTGATAGAAAATTAAAAAGGATAGTAGGTAATATAGATGTCCGTGTCAGACTATCGCAAAATGATTAGTTGGAGCTGTATATCTTTTATAGCATATAATAAAATATATTTTGCATTTCGTAATTCATTAGTAACCAATAGCAACTAATAGATGATTGAGTAGCTAAAGAGCTGGACAATTAAACTTAGTAGCACCTTATGTTACAACGCACATAACACAAACATAGATACAACGATATATGTCCGTAAACAGCCCCCCTTCACTACTATATATATATATATATATATATATATATATATATATATATATATATATATATATATATATATATATATATATATATATATATATATATATATATATATATATATATATATATATATATATATATATATATATATATATATATATATATATATATATATATATATATATATATATATATATATATATATATATATATATATATATATATATATATATATATATATATATATATATATATATATAGTAGTGAAGGGGGGCTGTTTACGGACAATGGGAAACTACATTACAGAACCCCTTAAGGCTGTTTATGGACAAGGTTTTTCAGCCCCCCCCCCCCTCCGGCTCTGTACGAACAATGGGAATTTAACATGGTGAATATTTGGGCTGTTTACAGACAAAGGAAAGTTGGGTTTAATAGGAATGGAACAGGTGAGGTGACGTCACGGTACTGGACATTGGCAACAATGTGGCAAGGGTGTGACTTTAAAAGTCGCTACTCTAGGGAGACACAAATACAGTAGAGACATAGACATATATAACACATAGACATAGATTGATGAACATCAGTCTATCACACCTAAACTATAAAATATAAACATTTTAGGCAAGAAAGCAGATCTTTTCGAGGCATATGAGTGGCCTTGAAAAGAGCCTTTGGGTTTCTACTTCATCTTGTTTTTCTAGTTTCTTCGTTTCCTCCAACATCTTCTTAGTTTTGTTATTGATGTTTTCTTCTTTTTTCATTTTTATTCCTCATCCTGTTTTTTCCGTCTCCTCTTCCTCTTTCTTCTTTTCATTTTCTTCTTCTTTTTCAATGTTTTTGTTCCATGCTCTCTTTTATTTTGAGACGGTGGGGACTGCAATAGTAATCATCATTTAGTTTGAACAACATCTCCACCATACCCAGATCGTCTACTGCTTCCTGCAACGTCTTCACTTTGTCAATGTGGTAGGTTGACATTTTGGTGTATTCAGTGTTGAATAGTTAGTTAGTTAATTGAATAATAGAGGCTTGCGCACAAATGTACATGTACTTCTGGTTTATTCCTGCACCGCAGGCTGATAATTGATCCTGAGGGAAGGAATCAGTGCTTCATCCCTCAGGCTTTTATGCCCTCAAAGAGTGATGTAAATTTAGCCGTCAGCTAGCGAAACATGATGTTTCATGCTAGCTGAATGGAAAACTGACACAAGTGAGAATAGGCCCAACACGCACTTATGTATAATATGTAATTGGTTATGCTTCACTTGATTGGATGAGTGGGAATGGTACCTACACTCACTCTTATTAAAGTGTGTTTTGTTGGAACATTTATGCGCGCATTGCACGCTGAAATGTAGTGTCCGGCCGAAGCAAGAGAGGAAAGGCGCGGGGAAGGCTGATGTCTGTCCACAGCAGGTGTCAGCTGAATCCAGGTTGGTGTCCCAAGGTATATTTTGAATTTTGATTTACGCATATGATTCGCCAAAAGAGAAACGTAGAGTGTTCCGTGCTGTCTTTTAATGGTTAGTTCAGAGCAGGTAAGTGGAAAGAGGAAAGAAAAGGTAAACATTTTTTTATATAATTTAAAGAGTGTTTGGTTATTAGGTGGAGGTTTATTTGAGGGGGTACTGGTAATGTTAGGGTTATGCGGGTTTCTTTGCTGAATACTCAGGTCAATCTAGACGTATCAAAGTCGCCTGTCCTAACTGCTTTACCTGATGGTCTGTTTGGATTTTATTGAGGGGGATACAGGTACTTTTTGGGGTAAGACGGGTTTCTTTGCTGAATACTCAAGTCACTTAGACATATCAAAGTCGCACGTTTTTATTAGTTACCTGACTGGTTTATTTGGAGTTGGTTAAATCCTTTTTTGAGCCCTGTTGTTTTAAGGTATTTTAATATTTTTTGATATGTTAATTGTGTGTTAGGATGTGTTGGGTATCTGAAGCCTGGATATATATAGGGGTGTCCATTTTCTTTTTGAGCTCTTTGAAAGTTGTTTCTTGCTATCTGGAGTTTAGTGCAAACATTGAATATGGTCTAGGTCTTCTATAGTGTGACAATTGTAGCAGTTTTTTGGTCTACACTTTTACCGTTGGGTGATTTGATGGATCGGTCTACTGTTTTTAGGACTGAGTGCAACTTCCTACCTTTAAGGGTGGAATTCCAGTGTTAGTGCCATTTTTGGTTAACATAGGCTTTTACGAAGCATTATGCTTCTGTAGAGCTATATCTAGGTGTGGCTGGATTGGGGTCTCCTAATTTAGATTTAGCGAATTTGTCTGCTTGTTCATTACCAGGGATTCCTTTATGCGATGGTACCCACATGAACTCTACTGTTTGGTTCCTTGTGGATAATTCTTTGAGCATATGGTAGGCCCTGGCAAGAAAGAGCTCTCTTGATTAGTGTTGCGATTTTTAATTGAGTTTATTACACTAAGAGAGTCTCTAATAATTACAGCTTTTGGGATGTTATTATCAGTGATCCATTTAAGTGATTTGATAATTGCCCAGAACTCTGTGGTGTAAATAGAGCAATGGTCTGGTAGTCTGGTCCCCATTTGGATGTTATATTCAGAGATAACTATTGCAGCTTTTCAGTTGTTTTGGATCCTTCTGTGTAGACTTTAGTGAATACAGGGTAGGTGATTTGAATGTAATTTCTGATTAGTGTTTTTAGTTTGTTTTGTTGTTCCAATTTCTTTCCGTATTCGGTGGCCTTGGTGTTTGTTTTTGGGTTAGTTTGCAACCAAGATGTTTGGTCAGGTAGTTTGGTGTATTCTTCCTGTTGCTCAAGGATTGGGAGTTTATCCCTTTGCTAGGACTAGTTTGCCGCCTGGTATATTTGGAACTAGTTTGTGCCTAAAAGTAATATGTCATCTGTTTATGGCTATTTTAGTGGAATGTGTATTTGGATGGTTGGCTAATCGAATCGAGTATCTGAGGAGCAATTCTTGTCTTCTCAGATTTAGCGGCATGTTACCAGTGAGAACTTGAAGCTCGTCTAGTGAGGTAGAGGGAAGTGCGCTAGTGCACACGATTAGTGCTTTCCTCTGGATAGTATCAAATTAATGTAAAAGTGGTTATTTTGCCGAATTGTAAATTTGACAACCATCGTCCGATTTGGATCTTACAAGTTGATTTATAGATTGTTAGCAATTTTTCTTGGCTGGATCCCCATGTTATTCCTTTTAAATTTCTTTGTAAGTTTATATCCTTGCTGCAGCTTTTTATAAGTTGGTCTATGTGGTGGTTCCATGTTAAGTGATTGTCAAAAAACATTTATAGGAAGCTTGCCACCCGAACATATTTAATTAAATGGTTCTGAAGATAAAGGTTAGGGTATTCTAGTTTATAGTTGCCTTTGGGGGATAATATGATGGCTACTGTTTTTCGTGCGCAATTTTAAACCCCCATTTATCCGCCCATGTCCCTATGTTATCAAAACTTTGTTGGATTTCTTTAATAACTGGTTTGCTGGCATGGTTTCCTGCTCTCCAGATACCTCTATCGTGGGCTAATTGCGATAAGTTAACTTTGGTGGAGGCTATGTTTTGGTCTAAGTCATTAATCATGAGGTTGAATAGCGTTGGGCTGAGTACACTCCTTTGGGGGGGGGGGACATTTTCAAGTGGAAATTCTTCGGAGTGATCGTCGCCTACTCGTGTTATAATTTTACGACCTGTTAGAAAATTGTCAATCCAGTAAAACATTTGCCCTGTGATTCCGAAGTGCTTTAGTTTGGCAATCACTCCTTTAGTCCAGACCAGGTTAAAGGCTTTTTCTAAATCAAGAAAAACCGCTGTGAGGTTTCTGTCGGTTTTTCTCATGGAGTTGAATGCAATTTTAATATCCGCTTCTAGTCGGAATAATTGGTCGGTGGTGGAGCGTTTGTTCCGAAAGCCACATTAATTTTCCGATAGCATGTTTGTTTGCTTTCGAGATAATGTTTTAATCTGTTCGAGATTATGGTTTCCATTAGTTTACAGATATTATTGGTGAGGGAAATGGGTCGATATAAATTTATGTTATTGGGGTCTTTGCACGGTTTAGGGGTAGGGATAACTATGGCTTGTTTCCAGCTATTTTGTAACTGTCCATTATCCAAATCGTGTTTAGTAGCTTAATAATAGCTGTTTTTATATTGCTGGGGTGATTTATATATATTATGTACCCTATTTGATCTTTTCCAGGGGATGTTTCTTTTTTGAGCTGATTGCTATATCCCATTCGTATGGTGTGATTTCGTAATTTAGGTTCGAATCGTGGGTTCCTAGGTCTTGGAAGAGGTGGGGTTGTGATTTTTCTACTTCCTTTCTATGGCCTTAAAAACTGTTTGTATGGTTATTGTTGCCGCTCTTGCTGGAGAAATGACTGGCTAGCATATCGGTTTCTTCTTTATTGGTGGTAGCACCTTTTAGTTTGGGGGTTGTGTAGTTTGTTTTTCCCCTAATGGTTTTAATATTATCCCAGACTTGTTTGGAATTTGAATTTAAGTTTAGTTTGGATCAAAAGGACTTTAGCTAATTGCATGGTTTGTTTAAGCATTTTTTTCTTCTTTGTAGTTGAGGAAGTCTGTTGAGTCTTTTGTGTGTTTATATTTATTTAGGGCTCTTTTTTCCCTTATCTGATATTCTGCATTCATCACTGCACTATGGTACTGTCTGTTTACTATGGGAGTCTGTGGATTTTGGGATGCTTAATTTGGCTGCATTGAGGATTGTACTTATTATATTATCATGATAAATGTTAATAGTCTGGTTTTCTAAGTCTTTAGTGTTTATAGTAGCTAACATGTTTTTAAACTGATCCCAGTCTGCTTGGTCATATTTCGATCGTGGCGGGGGGGGGGGGGGGGGCTTGAATCGGGGGGGGGGGTGTTGAGTTTTTATTTGGAGTGTTATGGTAATTGGGAAATGATCGCTACCTAATGAAACTCCTTGATCTACACACCAATTAGTAATTTGTGCCATTTTGAGGTGCTTATGGCTAGGTCTATGGCTGAAAGGGAGCCATCCTCAGGGTTTAGTCTGGTGTTTTTGACCCGATTACATTCTTCGATCGTTTTGCCTCTTATGTCTTTCCTATTCCCCCGTCCCCATAATTCACTGTGTGCATTGAAGTTACCACAGATGACTAAGTTGTTGGAAGTGTTGTTGGTAATTGGCGGAAGGTGGTTAAGTTGACTGGGTGGTTGCTGCCTCCTGGATCGTATATATTCATAATTTGTTGTGCCTGTACTTACTAATATTGACTGTATTTCTATAGTATTGAAATTATTTTGAGCATGTGGAACTGGTAGTGTTTCTGAGTAAGTTATAGTTTCTATAGTAAATATTGCCAGGCTACCTCCCTTTTGTTTAAATTACCTGGGGAGTATCCTTGTATTTTAGGTAGGCTTTTAAGATTTTCAGTTAGGTGGGTTTCTTGGAAGTAGATACTGTCCGGTTTGAGTTTGTGCTGTAGCTCTGGAAGAGTTTTAATTAATCCCCTTCAGTTCCATTGCCAAATAGTTCATTTTTCCTTGTATTATCCATGGTGGGTGTTGTAGTTATCTGCTATACTGGAGGCCCAGTGGCCTATCTGGGTGAGCATGGCCATAAGAGTAATCAGTATGGCTTGTGGGTCATGCTGTTTATTAGTTCCTTTATCATTTCTGTTATTACGGGTGTATTATCTTTGTTTGGATGGTTTTTGTTTATCTTGCTATCAGGGAGGTTATATGTTTGATCTGTTATCTCCTGTGGGAGGGGTCGGTTTGTGTGGTTACTGTATATAATGCGGTTTTGATTTTATTTTGTGCGGGTGTTTTTGTGGGTTGGCATTTCTGCTAGGCCAAGGTTGTTCCGGGCGGTTGGATGTTTTGCTTGTTTCAGATTTTTTAAGTAATTAATTAGGTTGTTTTGCTATACTTTTTGCTGCTAGGTATGTTAATTGTTTTGTTTTCATTAGTTCTATGATTAGGTTTTATTTCATTGTATATTTACATTCTGCTGCTCTGGGTTGGTGTAGTTCCCTGCAATTTGGGCACTTAGGTTTATAGGAGTGACATGTACGTCTGTGTTGACCTTCACAGTGTTGGCATCTCGGTTTGTAGAAATTACTTCACTTGGTTGAGGGTACTACACTGGATTATTTAAAAATTTGTTTTTGGTCTCATCAGTTTAAATTGACCCCAGTGTGCTTTAGTAAGGGTTGTCATTATACTGTTTGTACTCAGGTTAAGTAGTTGGCTGTTTCTGCTACTTATATGTTCAATCGAGTGGAATTTGTGTTTCAGATTTTGGTATGGGGTTGTTGATGGTTTGGTCTTGTATTTTGGGTTCCAATATGGTTGGTAGTGGTGAGTGTGGGTTAAGTTTTAGGTTTCATTGGGCCCTTACATATTCCTATGTATGTCCGATTATTTTGGGCTATTTGTTAGATAGGTTTTGCGGTTTCATCATGTCTAGCCGAATTGGTAGTTTTGGTCTTTTCTTTAGTGGAGGGGTTGGGGTTTTTGTAGTTTTTGGTACCTTAGGGTGATCAGGTTTGGTGGTATTGTTTGAAGGATATTGGGAGTTTGTTCCCTTCCTGGTTATTATCCCTGATGGGCCAGGTTTTGGCTATTTTAAATAACCTCTTTCTTAGTTTTGGTTCATGATATTTTATGATGGTTTGTGATTATGTGTTTTGGGGCTACTTAGTTTTTATTTTGTTCACTTGGGGTATGCAGTGGTATCTGAATCTTTTTTGTACTTATGTAATGACTAGATTGTGGGGAGCATGGGATAGGGGTTCCATTGAAACGTTCGCTCCATGACATGGGAATAGTATCATCGAGTTCTTCACATTTCTATGAAGCATTTGCGTCTTTAAAGTAAACTGAAGATTACATATATTCTGTGTTTTGGTTATTTTTGGTGTTTTTTGGGCTGGTGGGGGTCTTAATTACTCATTTTAGGGTTTTTTCAACTACTTGTTGGATGGATTGATTGTTGTATTTTTTAACATTGCCTAATTTAATTTGTGATGGGAGTCTAGTGGTGCCCTGAGATTGCGGTTGAGGCTGGGGGTTACATTTGACCTTTAGCTTGGCGTGTGTGTTATGTTTCCTACTTTAGTTGTGACATTTTTTTGTTGGATAATTGATTTTGAATAATTAGAAATATGGATTGAGTTTAATTGTTGATTTTCTACTAAGTTAATTAATTTTGAAAGAGGCGTGTTAATAGGTAGATTAGTAGAAATAATGACGTAATTCTCTTTATGGCAGAAAATCTATGTAGAGATTTGTGAGTGCTTACAAACTTACGAGGATTATGCCCAGGTGTTTCCTAGTGTGTTTCCTTGTACCTGTCTTCGGAGCTTTTCGCCAGAGAAGAGTTAGGTTTTAACAGAAAAAGGAGGGAAGAATAGTGGGATTTGGAATTGTTAGTTTTTCCACTAACCGGTTTTGCCAATGCTCACCAAATCTCCTGCTGCCAACACTCCACCTTTCATGGGGAGAGCGACCGTCGGGGACGTAACAAACATGCGCTCAAAACCAGTAACTTAGTTTTCGGGAGTCATTTCTAGGAGGGGCACATCCGATGCTCCGATGGTAAGATTGCTTGTACGCTTGGACCAGGTGCGGTAGGACGTCGATGTACATGAGAGTGTGTTGATGCGTAAAAGATTTCCATATACGCGCTGGCTTCGGTGGTGAAATATAAATGTCACGTTTCATCAATTCTTTTCTTAAAGCTTGGTTCAGATATTCGGTGTCATTGTCGGTTTGCCATCAAAGAGGGTGACGACCACTTTGTGCTAACACCAGTTGGACGGCTCGCACTAACCACTGCTAGATTTGTAAGTCAATGGCAAAACCCAGGCAAATTTAGAAAAGACATCGATGACACAAATATTTGTGGCCACAATTGTAGGTGGCCAAATTAGAGACATCGGATAAATCGGCTTGTAACTGATGATCGATACCCTCCACACAGGTGCGACTTCTGGAAAGTTTTCGTCGAATGGGTTTGTGTAAAGTGTACGTTGCTTGTTCTTGTATTTGAGGTAAACGGGCACTTTTCATACCAGTTTTGGCAGCACGATACAATTTCTGAACTCCTACGTAACATGCAGGATGGGCTGGTTCGTAGCAAATGCTGGCTAACTCCTTCCTTCTCCATTTTTTTAATATGTCACACACGCTTTGTACACGACAGGCCCTCTGTCTTGTCACCAGTGGGTAACAGATGGGTACGAAATTGCAAATGGTCAAGGCGGTGTGTTTTAAATCCACGAATAAACAGACGTGTGTGGAGTATGAGTGGCAGCCAAAGCGTTCCTAACTGTTTGGCTAAGACTTGCACTTGCAATTTACCTCTATGGCTGATGGTGCAATGGGCTTTCATTGTTGAAACAAATTTTGAGTAATGTAAATGACACTGGGATTACGATGATGCCTTTTTTGTGTAAACCACAGTTTAATTTCTTCTTTGTCTTTTCCTAATATGTCGTCGAAAATTACCAGATGGGTTTGACTGGGGTCAGACGCGATCCTGTCGTCTTCTCCAGGAATGCCTTCTCAAACACGATGGAATCGCCTTTCTTGCAAGAGACTGTACGTCGATTGCCACTCCTTTTAACGCGACACGTACATGGACGATCGATCAAATGATGTTTATGTTCGATCAAACGTTTGACAAATTCGGTTTTACCTGAACTGCTGGGTCCGGTAATTAACATGTTAAAGGGATGGCGAAGATACAAAGCCTCCAAATTGGCAAGATCTAAGTTTTAGTCGATTAGTCGATGACATTGAATGTGGAGGAAGAGGGAGCAGAGACAGCTAATGGCTACCATAGTAGTGTAGGAATGTCACTTTTGACACGAAGACAGACACGACAAGAGTTTTATACCTTTTTCAGGACAAGTTTATTCATTTTTTTAAAATGGAACAACACGAAAGACAAAAAACATATAGGCCAAATGGTTAAGTACAGCGATAAAATACACATTGCAACCATCAAAGTGGAATAAAAGCAAGTGACTGTACAATATGCTTTTGGTAACAAAGGTGTCCTAGGGACAGTGTGTAATGTTCTTACAGTCTCTACATTGGGTACAGTCACACAGGTGTCCTCCCGGAATGGTCTTTCGGGAATGTCCATGAGAGTTCTGTCCTTAAGGGAGTGGTTGTCCTCGGTGCCGGGTTTTTCTTTCTTTTAGCACTGTCGCTAACACAGGTTTAAAAGTTACTTTTTAAGCTGGACATTTTCATTTAGGATCAAAACTCTTGGACATAATTGGCCACTTCTTTGGTCCATGCCTCGAAACCCCACTTTTCCAATCAAGTACATTTGTCCAATAAGGGTGTAAGTCACAAGCTACACACACATCTTCAGTACCTAAAAATTGACGAATCTTGTTTTCCCGTAGAGGTCGACATGTATCCAGATGAAAGCGCAAGGCTTTTAACAGAATGAGTCTCTTGGGGACATTTAAAAGGACCACTTTCATGTTTTTGTGGTAAGTACTGTTCGTAAAGAGCCCACAAGGAATCGGCTGGTAAACGAAATCCCAGAAAGGAAGTTGCTACGACACACATCCCACGACGACCCTAATTCATGGGACACAGTTCTCGTAAATAGAGTTGGTAATCCTCCACGGTCTGACTACTTTCATTCATTTCCTTCCACCGAATCTGTTGTTTCGCCACTGATAAAGGTCGTGGCATGGTAGCACGTTTTTATATTTTTTGTGGGAGGCAGTAAATGTATTTTCTGCACAGAGATGATCATGCTCCAGTGGCAAATCTAAGTTGTTTATTCACTAACTGATCTAAGTTTACGTTGTATAAAAGATTTATGTAATCCTCTAACTCTTCCTCTGGAATTCGTTGCAGTAAGTCTACCTTCTAGTACATACAGTCAGTAATAAACCAATCCTTCTCGTCCACGTCCAGTTTCTCAATGTCTGACCACTTTAACTCTTTCATCTGAATCAGTGCTCTTATAGCATTCAGGTACCAGTGGTTTAAACATCGGTGACGTAACGGATGCAACTGTATTTTCGTTGAACTTGTATTATGATCAATTCTCGATAAAATCTTGCTCTCAGCTCCACAGGAAAACTACGAATGTTATCTTGTACAGTATCCATTCCGTGTCCTCCAAGAATCAAGAATTGCTGGGTCGTGGCCGATAGCCTCGTTTATATTTGTGACTGAATTAGTGTCCTCCCATAATCAGTCTTCGTTTACTTTGGAAAAGAGACCAGTTTAAAAATGGAGAAATGATTTTCAGTTTGCGTTTCATTTGTATTTTTACAAACTCTCGGTAAATGCGTTCTCTCAACTCCACAGGCAAACCATAAATGTCCTCTTGTAAAGTATCCATCCTGAGTAGTGAAGTGGGGCACTTTACGTACAATGGAAATTAGCATTACAGAGACCCCTGGGTTAGATTACGTACAATGGAAATTTAACATGGCGAAAAATCGTGGGTTAGATTACGTACAATGGGAATTAACATGGGAATAAATCGTGGGTCACTTTACGTACAAGGGAAATTTAACATGGGAATAAATCGTGGGTCTGTCTAGCGACAAAGGAAATTAACATGGGGAATAGGGGGAATTGAACATGGGATTTTTTTTTTAAAAAAAATTTTTAAATTTATGTTTAAATTTAAATTTAAAAAAAGGGGTAGGCAATTGAAAAGTCATTCTCTTTTCGAGAAATATGCGTGGCCCTGAAAAGGGCCTTTTGTTTTTCTTCTTCTTCTTCTTCTGCTTCTAATTTCTTCTTTTTCTCCACCAACTTCTTATTTTCTCACCTACACTCTTTCTCTTCTTTTTTTCTCCTCCTCTTCTTTCTTCTCTTCCTCCTCCTCTTCTTTCTTCCTCTTCTCATTTTCTTCTTCTTTTTCAATTTTTTCATTCCATTTTCTTATTCTTATCCTTTCCTCTTCATCCTCCTTCTCCTCCTTTATTTCCTTCATCACACCACTTATCATGTCCTTTGCTTTTCTTAAGTTGTTAATCTCCATTTTTACTCTATGCGGACTATAAGAATAGTGGTCTTCATTGAGTCGTACTAGCATTTGTTCTATCATGCCCAAATTGTCAAGGACGTCTTGCAATGTTTGAAATTTATCGAGGTGGTTCGAAGCCATCTTCTCTGTAGAATGGTTTGAACGACGAATACTGTGGGTTCTTATACTTAAAGCGCGTACGTGAAGGAAAACATCCCCTTAAAACATAAAATTGATCTTACCTAGATCATGAGCAAACAACGCGCGGACGTGAAGGAAAACATCCCCCACTTTTCTCATTTCATATAATAAAACCCAAACTATACTCTCCACATACGCTAAGAAACAATAAAGAAACTACTATTCACACAAACTTTACTTGAGCAGTTACAAACACAAACACAAACACTCGCACTATTAATAAAGAGTTAGTGTTTATATTCACACTACTCTACCTACACACATTGGCAAATTTATAGTTATTTCTTTTCTTGAGTATTGTGTAGCCCTGAAAAGGGCTGTTTTTTTGGAACTTCATGGACACCTGGTTAATGGTGGCACCTTGCAGGCCTGGCGCCACATACACATCTTGTTCCCCAGTTACTTTTTACTTTTTTGGGGGAGAGAGCAGAGGCAGGATATGTGGCTTCAGAATCCCAATTTTCGGTTTCTGGGATTCTGAAATTTCTTCTTCTTCTCTCCTTTTCCTCCTCCTCTTCTTTGTTTCTTCTCTCCGCCTCTTCTTTGTATCTTCTCTCCTCCTCTTCTTTGTTTCTTCTTTCCTCCTCCTCTCTTATCCTTCCCTCTTCCACAATGGCTTCCGCGGCCAGTTCATTTAGTATGCGCCTGGCATATTCCAGATGCACATGAAGTTCCAACAGTTTCGCCAGTCTCGTGTTCATTTTTGGTGTTGATCAATCAACAAGGGTAGCTAGTCTGCCGAACGAGTTTCAATTTATAGTGAAAGCGCGGACGTGAAGGAAAACATCCCCCTAAAAAACATAAAATTGATCTTACCTAGATATGACCAAAAACAAAAACGCGCGGACCTAAAAGAAACACTCACTCACTTTTTTATACTACCCATCACTATTCTAAATTTTTTTTTCATTAATCACTTCAATAGACTATTCACATACGCAAAGCAATACAATCAAACCCCCAAATCTACTCTACCCACACCTCAAACACCAAAAAGACATCATTTTAATCTACTATCCACACCAACTTACGTGAGCACTCACAAACACAAACACACAAACACACAAACACATACCCTCACATTTTTTTAAAAAAGATTCAGTGTTTATATTCACACTACTCTACCTACACACATTGGCAAATTGATAGTTATTTCTTTTCTAGAGTATTGGGGTAGCCCTGAAAAGGGCTGTTTTTTTGTTTTTTTGTTTGCTATGGCAATCTTTTTTTAGTTTCTAAGAATGCGATGTCCTCTGAGGATAGACTTTCTGGCGATAGGTCTGCTTCTTCGGAAAGAGAAGAAGAACTCTTTGGTGTCGATACGACAATCGACAAAGCCTTTGTCAGGTTCAGGTTGTTGCTCCTGTTCTTGTTGTTGTTGTTGTTGCTGCTGTCTCTGAAGTCTGTACTTCTCTGTCCATTCTTCTTTTTCCCTGTTCACTTCTTCTCTGAAGAGCTCTTCTATCAGGTCTTCAGTGACTTTTAACATTCTCACATTCTCTATTTCTTCTGGCTTCGGTATCAGACTGTGTCTGACCCTATGCAAATTCACGTAGGCTTCGTTGAGCTTAGCTAGTTTGGAGCACATCTTCGTAGGAGGATGAGTTGACAATGGATGGTTAGACTGGAAACAACCCCGGTTCTTAAAGTCAAAGCGCGGACGTGAAGGAAAACATCTCCCACACCGTTTTCGAGCCGCAACGTTCAGTGAGTGATATGAGAGGGATAGAGAGAAGTCAAAGAGCATGAATCCAACATTCTTATAGCTAAACAAAAGACAAAGGCATTTTTTTTCAAAACACAACATTTTTTATTCAATAATCACTGAACACTAAACAACAACTCTAACATTTTTTAACAATAATCCAACATGATAACATCAAACATTTTTTTCTTCAAATCAAAAACATTTTTTTTTCAATTCACACTCTACTTTAAACAGGGCTGACAACGTTGTGAATGAAATTGTGATTTCCACTGTTGGAAATCATTAGGCCATTGATGGACACTACGTTTCCTAGCTTGAGACAAAAGATATTCATAATGGTCACAGAACCATCGATCTACTTTCACATCGTTTCTAGAAGAATGACGAGGATCAAAATGAGTCACTAAATGTTCTAAGGAATAGCCCAGGCTGCGATGATGCAGAAAATACACACAATATTGTCCACACACCAAGGAATCTGTGCCTTGTAATTTCACATTATTGAATCGGGTGGTCTGAGCATTTCTTCTCATAAAGTCAATAATATCGTCTTCCAAAGGGGGTAATCTGTACGAATCGAAATATTCCACACATCCTTCTTGAGGAAAGTAGACGGCTACCCAGTGGGTTCCTGGGAGATGACTGTCGTCCGTGTTGATCACGTAAGCTTGATGGTCTTGAGGTTTACGATGAGGGAGTTCATCTTTAGCACAGACGACAGGATTCCAAGAAGCCGTATACGAACTGTGGTTCAAAAGGTAATAAAGTTCCCAGGTATCCATGTTTTTTTCTTCTTCACAGGTAATAATAAGTCGTCAATTCGATCCTGACTTTTTGCTTGAAAATATCTGACAAATAATCGTTTCTTTGTTTCGTCTCCTCACTTTGATTCAGGAGAGCTTCGATACGATGGATCTCTTGAGTGGTTAATGGTGGACAAGAATGTTCACGCAAGTCTTTATACCACTGATGTAACACGTCTTCGTCCGAGATGAGACTCCAAGCTTCGTCCAGATATTCGTCCAATTTTTCTTCTTGACTCAACATCAGGCATTTATCGTGTTGAATTTGACTGGGATGATCGTTTTGACATCCATAGCAATTTTTCTTGATCAATTCCGTCATTTTTTCGACCAAGTGTTTGGCAAAACAGCAGACTAAATGGGCTTACTGTTCTGGCCATCTTGACTTCATCATGATATCTTCTTCGTCTTTGTCTTGGGATTCTTCTTCCATGGTCTCCTCACATTCCATCTCTAAAGTTTCTCCATTAGGTAAAGAGGGATAACAGTCTTCCATGGCTTCTAGTAATCTAGAATGACTTCTCTCAAACTGTTGATTTCTATGGTATTATCGAATTCTGCATACAGGATGACGTTCACTGTCTGTTTCAGTTGTTCTGTAAACTGAAGTTCCACACGAATCTGGCCAGATTTTATAGGGTGGAAATGTCCCTCGTCGCTGCCTTGGTCTGGAGTGAAATCGAAAGCCCACAAAGCATAGCCTCCTGCGTAATCGTCGTACGTAATCCGGTGACTGGTGTTGGTTCCTAACTGGCCCGTGGCTTCGTACAGGGACAATTACGATCTCAAGTAATTGTTCTTGGCAAAGTCAGGTTCGAAAGGTCGGGTACACAAGGTCTTGCCATCGCGACTGACTTCGATTTTCTTCACCTTGAAGTGTTGAAAGTTGAAAGGATTTTTAGGGAAGACTCCGTTGAAGGCTTCATTCTCGACCATACCAAGGATTAAACGTTTGGATAACTGTCCTTGGAACAGATGATCTTCGATCATGGAATGATGTCCAACGGGAATGGTGAACGTTTTCACTTCCACGCGTCGTATGGGATACTTGGCAGTCGTTCTGCTCAACGTCTGACTGATGTCGTTACCCACTTTAGGTAACACTTCCACGCGTCGTACGTAGAGTTTGGACTCCTCGATTTTGCTTTTAGGATTGCCATTCTTAATAGCATCACCATCAGCCATCAAATGGAAAGTAGCACTGCTGCGATTCAGTCTCAAGCGGACATTGACCCCGTTCAGCAAATATTTCTCTTGCAACCACATGTCCAAATGCAAACGATCCATCAGTTCTAAACTCTTCTTATCTAAGATTTTGCTTTCTCTTTGCTCAAAGCCGCTATTGTTTCCATCTACAAGGTCGAACTTGCCCGCTTCGTCAGGTTCCCACAGCACGCAGGCATTGAGATGAGTATCCTTGGCATCTATTCCGTACGTCAAGAGATTTTCCAGGTAGGCACGGTAAGGGTATGTATCCATGCTGCTGCTGACTAGTTTGTTATTCAAGTACAAGTCCACTGAGCTGAACAAGGAATGCATGAAATTGTTGACGGGAGCTATATTCTCAGTGTCTTCTACTCCATTACCATCCTTATCTAGAACTTGGACTTTCAAGTACAAGTAACTGCTATTCAGATCGATGTAATCTTCGGGATGTCCCTTGATTTCAAACTCGATGGGAGCAGAATCGGCCAATAAGGAGACGGGGTGAAATTCCAACCATTGGGATTCTTGCATGGTCATCATGGTGGGGGGCATGGCAAAGAGATCCAGTTCCGTCTTGGAACAGGCGCAAGACTCTCGGTGCATCATTTTTTGTTCTGTTCTTTCTCAATAATCGAAAACGTCTAAGTCTCGAACGGTTCTTCTTTTCTTGGCCTTTCTAGCTTGAAGTCTGGTGAAAGGGTGTTTTCTTCGTCGTCTCTTTCTGCCTTGTCCTTGCTGAATGCCTGATTCGGTAGCGTGCAGGATATTTATAGGTGTGTCTCGGCGACCCAAAATGTCTTTGCCCGTTTGCAGCAAGACATTTTTGCCTGCCCTCATGAAGGCTTCTTTAGGGTTTTGTTTGTCGATGATGACATTTTTGAGAAATTCTTTGCCTTGTGTCAGTACCGCATCTTTCAAGGCGTGCAATCCGCGTGTCACCATCGGTTTCAACACCGGGGCCACCGAACGAAAGGCCGATTTTAACATATCTCCTAAACCGTGTCCTCGCTGTCGTGCAACCCCTTGGTACACTGGATACATGACTTACGAGTCGTGAGAAAACCGTTTTCGAAAATGGAGTTTCACCGTGACTTTTCCTTTGGTGAATGGAATATTTTGTCCCAAATCTCCTTTTATAGCAATGTTGACCGTGTCCAAATAAGACTTGCTGACAGGCAAATAGTGAGGATGGACAAATTCGCGGTGGACGTGGTAAGTGTTTCCACCTTCCTCGTCAGTGACCGTGGCAGAATTTACTTTGAAAGGAATGACACGCAGTAACGGCACAGAGGTGTGTCCCACCACGTTGTACTCCACCACATCGGAGTACACGAATATCAAATTCAGTCCTTGGTTCAGTTCTACCGGGAAACGAAAATACCTTGCAAAATGCATGTCGCTGTCAATCTCTGCCATTTTAATAATTTTTTTTGTCTGCTTATCCGTGATCATATTGAGGTCTCCACCCAAAATGTCATACAATCCAGGGCAAAATTTAATACGTATACTTTTTTCCTCACTTTGAAATTTGATGAGTAGACGGTGAGACAGTTTGTGGTACTCGATGGTGACACGTTTTTTTTGCTGTGGTCAGAACTTTGTCAAAGGTTGCATAGAATTTGTCAGCGATGGCCTCCACCAGATGTTGACCACTAAAATAATGGCCTGAATTAATTTTAAAGCGATAAACGAAAAGAGGAGGAGAAGAGTCACTGCTGCGGGGTAATAGCTCCTTTGCAAGATGTGAGTTATGTTGAGGACTGCCCGTCATCGTTTGCTGCAGTGCTGGGTCCAAAATTTCGACGTCAAAAGTGTTTTGAGTTTCAGTGATGTTTTTGATTTGTGTTGGGTGAATCATTTCTACCGAAGCCACTTCCCAATGGGCTTCGTGATCTAAGGGGATGGCCTGAGGTAATTTGGCCGTGTAACAGCACAACGTGTTGTGGGGAAACACCTCCATGGAACTGTCACTGGGTAAGGTTAAGTAAAATTGGTTTTGGTGACTCATAATTCCAGAGTTCTGTGGCTGTCCGAGGGGTTACTGGACGTCAGAGGCGTGTCTCCGCCTCAAATGGGGTTCTGGTTGTTATTGGAGTGGTGACTGGCACTGGCACTGGACACAAGGCTCCCGTGGTTCCCGTTCGAGGAGAATTTCAGGGAGGGATTAGGAAGCAGGTAACCGATGCAACTGCTCAATAAAATGGTCCACAATTGTTTGTCTCCTTGTTGCAAACTCAAATTGGCAATGGCTGCCCCGATGACACAATACACCACGAAGATTTGGCAGAAAAAGACGATTTGCGTTTTAGGCGCACGTTCTCCGCACCACACCCACAAGGGTTGTTTTTGTAAATCTTGCACAGAAGAACTAGGTGAAGGAGTGGTCGACGTAGCTGCGTCTGTGTGAAAGGGCATGATGGTCACTTCTTTTTATAGTCGATGACTTGCGAAGCGTCGATCCAAGAATCAAAACTGGGTGGATATCCTTTCCAACGTACTTTGACTTCTTTGACACGTCGTTTGCCCACTTTACGGGTTCTGCGTTCGAGAATGCTTTCGATGTCGTACACGTCGTCTTCTTTTTTGGTGACACGTTGTAACTCGGGCAAATAAAACGTTCCTTTGAGCACTTCTCCGTTCATGTCTTCCAATTTATAGACGGCAGGATGACGACCATGCACTCGTTCAGTGACGCGAAACAATTCGGTCGTCCAGTTAGGTAAGTAACCTTTGTCGAAAGTGCGTTTGGTTTTGCCAATGCGCACCCAATCTCCTACGGCCAACATTCCACTTTTCTTGGTTACAGCCCTCGTCGGGGACGTACCAAACAGACGCTCAAACACCAGCACTTCGTTGTCGGGAGTCACGTCTTGCGGGGCACGTCCGATGCTTCGATGGTAAGATTGGTTGTACTTTTCAGTCGAGTTTTGGCAGCACGATACAATTTTTGAACTCCTGCGTAACCTGCAGGATGCGAGGGATCGTAGTAAATGCTGGCTAAGACTTTTTCCTTTTTTTGTGTTGGTTGGTGTGTTAATAAGGCACCCACTCTTGGAGGATGCTACTCTTTTTCTCTTGGGGTATTTTCTTGGATTGCAATGCTTTGCGTGTGCGACCGGCAATAGGTGTTGAAGAGGAAGATGTCTGAGCGGGGGATATCGGTTCTTGTTTCACTTCTGTCTTCACTTCTGTCTTCACTTTCTTTTTCTCTTGTGATGAAGAAGGGGTGGCCATCATCTTTTTAATCCATCCAATTCTGGAGGTAGGTGATGTTGTTAACTTGCGTACTTTTTCTGGTGGAGTTTGAAACCCTTCTTCTTCTTCTCCTTTTTCTGTCTTGGTCACGGGTAGTGGTGGTACTGGTACTGGTACTGGTGATGGTGCTGGACTTTTCATCAAGGTCTTAAAATCTTTCAGAGTGGGTAGAGCTGTTTCGTCTAAAGCTTTCTGGTGAAAGAGTTGCAGTCGTTGCAAGAGTTGACCGTACTTTTGCGATTTTTCTGTTTCGGACAAATCTTGGCGATCCATCAAGGACTGCAATTCGTGTTGTAACTGGGACATCTCGCTCAAATTGGGATTGGGAGGTAAATGCGGGGTGTGTTGTTCTTGCCACCGATGGTATTCCATCCATCGTTTGTAAGGCACTAAAGCCAGTTTTCGTCCTTCCGTGGGGTTGTCAGGGGTCAATTCTGAGATCTTGGGACTTCAGAGGGCCTTTTTATCTTGCTCCCACCAGTCCTCCCAACATGGTTCCCAAGACTCCTTTCAGAATGGGACCTAACAAGAGGGGTAAAATACCTCCACGTTGGACCAACATCTTTTTTTGACGAATGGGAATTTTCTTTTGAACCATTTGGCGAAGAACGTGATGATGTTTGCCTAAGCATTGTTTCTGGTGTTTGGACAAAGGGATCGTGCCTTTCAAGACGTTCAAACAACATTCGCACACGGTATCGATGACCTCTTTGGAGGCCGATTGAATGAGTTTTTTTCGTAGAGGTGGAGAAGCTTTGGACAGGACAGATAACATGTCCCCATGTTTGGCTAAACGTGGTGGCAGTCCTTTCCTTTTCTTTCCTTGGGGTTTTCTGGAGGGTGACATCTTTGAGTCTTCAGGAGCACCAAAAACACTGATACCCTACTTGGTCACACGCCTTTTTTATGCTGGAACGCGTCGCCACTGATTGTCTTTACGTCGTATCAGTTTGAGGACAGGCATGACACGTCGTGCAGGGGTACGTAACGGACTAAATCGAGCCAGTTCTTGCTTGGACAAATCCAGTAAACTTTGTAACATGCCCGATCTTTCTTGGACTTTGATTTTGGGAGAAGGTACTTTGTGAGCAGCAGCCACTGCCACTAAATTAGAGGGTCCTGCCACTGGGGAAGTTCTTTTGGGGGTCATCAACGGAGAAGTTCTTGGTGTGATCAACGTCTCCAAGTACTCTTCAGTTCTTGGTGACATCAACGGAGAAGTGGATGAACGTGAGGCTGCCGGAGACGTAGTCACCGCCGTGGCAGGTAGTGGTTTGCGAGTGTAAGGTTGCGTCCTGGCCGAAGAAGAAGTGCCTCTCTTGCGACTAGTTTTCTTCTGTGGACTTTTCTTTTTCTGGGGACTTTTTCTCTGTTTCTTTTTCTGGGGGCTTCTTTTCTTTTTCCGGGGTGGTGTCTGGTCAGAGGAGGGTCCCGCCACTGGAGAAGTTCTTCGTGGAGACCTGGTCTTTTTCTTCTTGGAGCTTCGTTGGGCTTTTGTCTTGGGTATAACTTTGGGGGCATTAGGATCCCATCTTAAGAGTGAGCGAATGATGACCCCTCCTAGAGTACCGCTCCCTCCAGGTTTGAAAATGATTTGTTTTTTGGTTTGAGTGTCGATGCGGGGATCGGCCAGTTGGACCAAAGCGACTTTGTTTCGATCGAAAAAGCGTTTGGTTTGATGAAGAATCTGAATGATTCCTTGGAGTATTTGACGTGCCGTCACCGTGAACCATCGTAAGACTTCTTTGAGACTAGCTTCTAAGACTCGAGCTCGTATTTGTGGATTTTTTTCTCGACTGATGCCATACAAGGCACGAATCAATTTGACGGGAAGATGCGACTGAAGGGACGTCATGTTCACACTGTGTGAGACAGACGAAAAAGGGTCTGCGGTTTTTATAGATGTTTTTTATGTGGAGTGAAATTAAGTCGAGGACGGAGACGTGTACAGGACAGGCCCTCCGTCTTGGCACCAGTGGTGAAACAAGTGGGTACGAAATCGCAAATCCTCGGGGGTCGTAGGTTTCAAATCGACGAGTAAATAAGCGTGTGGCGTTTGAGTGGCATCGTCGTACGCCTGAGTCAGCCAAGGCGTTCCTGACTGTTTGGCTAAGACTTGCACTTGCGATTTATCTCGAGGGCTTTTAAACAAGACCACGTAATGCGCATTGAGACTGATGGTGCGATGGGCTTTACTTTGTTGAAACAAATTTTGGATGATGTAAACGACACTGGCATTACGGTGATGTCCTTTGCGCGTGAACCACAGTTTAATTTCTTCTTCGTCTTCTCCTAACATGTCGTCAAAAATGACCAAATGGGTTTGACGGGAGTCAGAGACGATGCCGTCGTCTTCTTTAGGAATGCCTTCCACAAACACGATGGAATCGCCTTCACGTTCTCGCAAGAGGCTGTACGCCGATTGCCACTCTTTGTAACACCACACGATGCGCTGAGGTGGTCGATCGATCAAATGATGTTTATGTTCAATCAAACGTTTGACGAATTCGGTTTTGCCTGAACCGCTAGGTCCAGCAATGAGCATGTTAAAGGGATGGCGAAGATACAAAGCCTCCCAACTGGCACGATCTAAGTGTTCGTCGATGACTCTGACAGTAGAGGAAGAGGGAACAGAGACAGCAGAGGTAGCCATTGTGTGAGAAATGTCACTTGTGACACGAAAACAAACAAGACAAGAGTTTATATACTTTTTCAGAACACGTTTGTTGAATGTTTTCAAACATGAATACGAAAGACAAAAATACATAAAAGCCAAAGGCTTAAGTACAAGGATAAAAGGCACATGATAACCATTAACGTGGAATAAAAACAAGTGTCTGTACAACAACATGTTTTGGGTATTGTTCTAACCAGTTCTATAGTAGGGGGTAAGGTCACACAAGTGTCCTCCCGAAAGGGTCTTTCAGGCCTGTCCACGACAGTCCCGTCCTAGGTGACGGGTTCTTCTGGCACCGTCACTAACACGGGTTGAAAAGTAACTTTTTCCCTTGAACAACTCTCGTGCATACTGGGCCACTTCTTGGGTCCAAGCCTCAAAATCCCATTCTTTCCAGGCACGGACATCTGTCCAATGGGGATGTAAGTCACAAGCTACACACACATCGTCATACACGTCTTGGGTAGCTAAAAGTTGACGAATCTTTTTTTCCTGTTGAGGTCGAGAAGTATCCAGATGAAACCGCAAGGCTTTGAGCAAAAGGAGTTTTTCGTGACCATTTAAGGCCATTGAGGTGGTAAGTACTGATCGTAAAGAGTCCACAAGGAATCGGCTGGTAAACGAAATCCCAGAAAACAAGTCACTAAGACACACACCACTTGTCGTCCCAAATTGAATGGATACAGTTCTTGTAACAATCGATGGTAATGATCCACGGTTTGAATATGGTCATTGAGTTCCTTCCATGGAATCTGTTCAATCACATGTGACATAAGCCGTGGCATGGCAGCCTGATTTTATAGTCTCTTTGTTTCGGAAGCAATACAGCTCTCGGTAAATCCTTTCTCTCAACTCCTCAGGCAAGCCCAAAATGTTCTCTTGTAAAGTATCCATAAGTATATACACTGTTTTTGGAATCGTTGGGTGGTGGCCAATAGCCTCGTTTAACTTTGTGCCTAATGTAATATCCACTCATAATCAGTCTTCTTGTACTTTGGAACAGAGCATAATTTAAAAACGGTTCAGTCCTTGTATAGCATTCAGGTACCAGTGGTTAAACATCTGGTGACGTAACGGATGCAATTGTTCTTTACGTTTCACTTGTATTTTGATCAGTTCTCGGTAAATGCGTTCTCTCAACTCCACAGGCAAGGTACGAATGTTCTCTAGCAAAGTATCCATGAATAGGTCATACTAAATCCTCTTTTGTCTGACACAAGAAATGTACTGTTTGCACAGACATGGTTTTAATTCAGTGTCGAATCTAAATCGTTTAGTTACTAATTTACACGTTACAATTCGTTCAGAAGTTTCCTCTTTCACCAAGTTGACATTGCGTACAAGATGTTGGTAATTCGTTAACTCTTCCTCTGGAATTCGATGCAGTACGTTTACAATGTAGTAGATAGAATCGTCAATACCAAACCATTCCTTTTTAAAACCAGGGGGTCGTTGATCAATGTCTGTCCAATGGAACACTTTCAACTCAATCAGTCCTTGTATAGCATTCAGGTACCAGTGGTTCAAACACCGGTGACGTAACGGATGCAATTGTTCTTTACGTTTCACTTGTATTTTGACCAGCTCTCGGTAAATGCGTTCTCTCAATTCCACAGGCAAAGCACGAATGTTCTCTTGTAAAGTATCCATGAACAGATTATGGTAAGTTACTTCAATGTCTCGGTCCCACTAAGGGCAAGTAATGACAATTCGGTGACCATCGAGCATGTTCTACGTAGGCCGAATCTTGTGGTTCCCAGTGGTGAAGTGACACACCGCAACTGAAGCACTTGACTTTATCTCCTTCGCCCAAGTAGAAAAATCCGGCTCTGGCTAATTCTTCGGGGGTCGGTCCTCCCAGATACTTAGGCCATTTTCCTTTGAACGATTGAAGACGATTTTCAAAGTCGCAGTATTCCGACAAACGCACAGGAAACGAATATTCGTCTTTCACAGGTTCGTTTCGATGAGGGTTGAGTGACGTGAACAGGAGTTTGCTCAGGGCTGGATGACGTGAAGGTGAACATTCCCCTTTAAAACGAAACCCAGTAAAATGTCCAAGAGGACGAGCGGCATCACTTTCGCATCCCTCAGGTTTGACACGCACAGCATCACTTTCCATGATAGGGGCAGTGACACTAAAGTTCCCATGATGCTTTACGGCATCGCTCAGGTCACAACGTACAGCATCGTACCCATCGCAAGGCTCACAATCGCATTCCACTTCCGAAGCCTCACACTTGAATTGTGCCTTTCTAAACAACTTGTTCTGTGTTTCTCTGAAAGAATTCATCTTGTTCGCTCGGCCTTGGTAGTCACAATGAACTATCGATCTTGACCATAGCCCCTTTTTATACTAGTCGCAATGCAGTCTTCAGCTTGTACATCTTTCCTTTTTTATGTTTTTTATGTCTTGTTCTGGAAGGTACCGTCTCTAAGGTACCGTCAACATTGTACCGTAGTGTGATGGGTGGAAAGGCCATAGAAAGGTAAGGGCAGTGCGGAGACCATCGAGTATGTTCCAGAACAGCTGAATCTTTATAGATACATAGATCCATTCGTAACTTCAGTCCGCAAGCGAAACACTGTACCTCCTATCCCAATCCTGACTCAGGTCCCAAGTAGACAAATCCTGTTCTAGCTAAAACATGCGAAGAAGGTAATCCTTCCCTATCCGTAGGCCATTTCGACGGGCACAATCACAATAGTCAGGTAAGAAGACTGGAAAATGGTAGGGTTTGAACTTAGAGTTCTCATCGGGTTTCTCACTCGATTCTTGCTGTGGCGAAGTCATCCTTCTAGCATGTGACTATCGTCTTACAACCAATGTTTTATACCAACGTATCCATACGGTAAGGTGAAATGATTGGGAAGTCGAACTCGCTTCTGGTACACGATTTGATAGACTTTTTCCAAGGGCCGACTGACGATGTGGTGAGTGGGTAAACGTACAATCTTGTTCGGTTGGTGATTGGTCACTTTAAAGTTTCCATCCTCTCCCGATTGCAAGGCTTCTTTCAATACCCCAAAGTTGATCACTCGACTGGTACGATAATTCAGAGTCAGTCCTTTCACTTTGCACGTCGTGTGCACTTCTCCTTGTTTGTCCCGGTATTCGTAGCCGTAATTTTTGGGACCGCCACTGACGAAACTTAGAATCTTGTCGTCGGGATGCTCGTCTGTCCAGGCTCCTAAACGGTCTCCTTCGATGTTAGGGTGCTGTTGACTCGGGTGATGGATGTAAATGCAACTGTCCGTGTCAAAGTACAGGACGCGTTCCCCTAATAGTTCTAAAGCTTCGTACAATTTTAAGCGAGCATGAGCTGTCACGTAAGCCGCAATGATGACATTTCCAAAAGGGTCGTCTTGTACGAAGTCCAGATCTTCTTCGTAATTGACCAAGATCAAATCCTCTCGAACGACGTCCACGTGTTTCATGTATTTGGTTTTGTCGTGAATCATCTGGAAATAGCGGGAAGGTTCTGTCAAATATTCCGTCTTGGGTAAACACGGTCGTTGTGCCATTTTGCCCCACAAGCAATTTAACATCACTTTGGCAAACGATCGCCTGCCGTCGTTTTTCTCGATGTGGTCTAAAGATATGCCTTCCTGTTCATAGTATTTCTCTTTGAATTGTATTTGGTCTTCGGGAGTGTGACACCAGGACGGATAGCCGCTGGCTTCTTGCTTCAGTTTCAAAAAGGCATCCACGTAGTCGGCGAAAATGCCTTTCTGCGCGGGGTCACCCTTGTGGCATTGTTGTGTCTTGGGAAAGTGGCAAATTTCGTACACTTCTAACAGTTGGTATCCCATGTCCAGAGCTTTGAACAATTCTACGCTGACCCAGGTTCCCGTCAAGGCACGTTCTTCCTGGGTGTGATGACAAGGCTGGTCTTGGTTGCACGTTTCGGCACAAGTACGGCACAATGGAAACATCAGTTTGCCTTGACAATGGTGAGGTAAGACGGGATGGTATAGGTTCGTGGGAGGCAAAACTTGGCACTTGATTAAGCCTTCGTATTGTCGAATGTTTTTCAGGTCGATGTGTTCCGTCAGCAATTGTGGGTGCCCTACAGGAAAGCGACAATATTTGCACACGTAGGGATACAGCGAACACACGTCCAAATATTTGATTTCTTCTCCTTTCTCTTCGTCGGCTTGGTACAGCAAACAGGTGGCATTGGTCCTTCCTCCGTACAAACTATCCCTCGGGTTCAGCGGGTCCATGAACTGGTAACTTTCCACGAGACGTTTAAACTCGGGATCGGTTTTCATACGGTGATCGTACTCGTGTTCCCACATTTCCACCACTTGGTATCCTTGCTGTTCTAACTTTAGGCGTCGCTGACAAGTGTCCTGGTACAAGTCTTCCATGGTTCGTTGCAAAAACTGATTTTTAGTGCCACGGTCAGGGTAACAGACGGGACATCCGTGAAATAAGCAACCGTTAAACTCGTACACGATCTTGGGGTTTTCTAAGTCCCAGCCATCGACCGAATACGTTCCGATGGTCTTTTCGCCCCATCCGTTGCGGGCATGCTGAATCCACTTGTCTTCCTTGTCGCACAAGTAACGTAACCAACGTAGGGCTTTGAGCGAGTACTGACGTTTGACATAGTGGGTCGTTTGAGGACTAATGACAGCCACGGTGTTTTCAGGCATGAATCGTTGTCGATACACTAAGGAACACGCTTTGGCAATGGTGCAAGCTTCTTTCAAAGGATCGACCCCTCCGTGTTCCATGAACAGTTCTCGAAATTTTCCACAGCAACGCCGTAAAATGTCCACGTCGGAACGACAATACTTTAGCATTTCTTCCTGAAAGTCGAAAGGGTCCGAGGCGTGAGCCTAATACCAAGCGTAGAAAGCTTCTCGTTGTTCGGTACGCATGTTGTCGGGGTCGTAATAGTGAGCCTCAGGTAAATGGGGTAGAACGGCGTGTTGATTGGCTTCCGTATTGAAAAAGTGTGGAAAGTACCCTTTAGCCATTTCTGTCATTCCAAACGTTTTAGGCATTCGACTCAAAGGCATGGCCAAGTAGCTCATTGAATCTTTAAACTGTACTTGTCCCACTTGCATGAAAATGATTTTGCCTCCGTTCAAAGTCACTTTAGGACGCTCGGTGCCTTGTTCCGTATAGTATTTGAGAAGAAACTGTCCATCGTATCCGGAGAAATTGTGAGCCATCACCGTGGCATGACGATGACAATCTCCGTAACGTTCGATGTCCTCTTTGCTCCATGTCTTGTCGATGGGGTCTAAGACCCATTGGGCAAAATCGGCTAACGTGTTCGGTCCCCGAAAGATTTTTTCACGCCCTCCAGGAATCTTGCTGCAGTGAGGGCAATGACTGAAAATAGGTTCTTGAATGCACTTCTTGCACGCTCGATGAGCCACGTAGAAATTAGGAATGTGAATGCCGGTCTCTTGCATGCATTCGAAATCGAAAAAGATGAAATTGCCTTTCTTCTTGTGACCATCCTCTTTCTCTGGTGGGGGTTGGTATTTTTGCACGTAGCATTGGTGTTCCAAGTCCACGATGTGGTGACAAATGTGACATTTTTTCTTTCCTCGACATACGTGTGCCTTGGCATTATTGGTAAGTATGCCTTGTCCACACGTAGGGCACAATCTCAGCAGTTGACAAGCACATTTCTTCTGTGAACCTTGCGTCTTCAAATGTTGTTGGTAACAGGTAGGGCTGACAAACGTGCGCAGACAAGTTGAACAAGGCACTGGTTCTTCGCTCAGACAGGGTAGAGAGGCCAAACATCCTGGGCATTTCCATCCACAATGCTTGTGTTGCTCTCGATTATTAAAACCATAATCACATTTCTCACAGTAATAACTGTATCCCAGGAATGCAGTGATACTGGTAATGGTATCGAAATGGTCATCGTGATAATAAACATGAATGTATTTTCCATCCTTAAAATCTTGGCCTCGAAACAATAGAGGCCCGCGCATTTCTTGAGGGTGCACTTTCAAGGTGTATCGTGGAGCTAGGACATCTTGCAATTTTTGCATCTCAAGAATGCCACAGGGTGTGTCTTTGGACAGGCCGGCTTGTTGCAACAGGAGTTCTGCTTCGTTTCGTTGTTTGGCTCGATAGGAACGTTGAATAGTGTTCCAGGTTCTTTTCCATTCTACCGTGTCGTTCTTGTTGACATAGGTTCGTCCAACCACGATGGCACGGACTAAACACATCTGGTCATGAGTGTTGTTAATTCGGACGAGACTCTTTTTGGTGTTGCGAAGGTCGTCCACCAATAACATCTTTTTGCGTCCAGTCCTTTGAGGAGGAGAGACGTGGGTCATGTCCAGTGTGGCTTTACCATCGGTGATGTCAAACTGATCATTAGATTGTTGTACGTGTTGAATCTTGTCCATGACTTTGGAAGCGGTCAATTCTGCAAGGCTGCTAAACTCGATCCAAACAGGAGATTTCAAACCGTCGTGTTGTATGGAAAGTCTCAAGCGATCGTCTTCTTTGGGTTGACATTGTCGCTTGAGTGCAGTGAGCAAAGAATCCCACACCCCAGTGATGAACACTTCTGCTTTCTCTAACGGCACTTCAGCCTTGAAATCTTTAAACTTCACCGTGTATTTGTAAGCCGTGGTTCTAAATTTTCTAGAGGAGCGCTTTTCCGTCTCTCGAATGGAATAGTATTTTTCAGGGTTGACTAAGGGTGGCGAACTTTGTTTAGAGGGTTCGGATTCTGGTTCACTCATGTCGTCTTCAAAATCACTGGCATGAATTTGTGCCAAGACTTCAGCTCTGGTACGAGGCGATAGATCACGTTTCTGCCTCTTACTTTCTTCTTCTTCTTCTTCTTTCTTCTCAAATGAATAGGATCGTTTTATCTTGAGTGAAAAACGTCAAATGACTCAAGTTTAAACACCATAGACTAATTTATAGTCATGGCAGACCAGCGTATATAAAAGGGTGTGTGTCTTGTCCTTTTCACTATTCATTTCACTCTCAAGCCGAGCACAACGATGGAAGAGACTAACCAAATCGAACATTTCATCAGAGCTTTGCGAGGGGTCATTAGAAAATTCTCTTCAGACCAGCGCACGGACTACTCTCCTTCCTTTCTAGATAAAAGTCAAGATACTTGCTATATCTGTCAGAAGAAAGGGCATTGGTCTTCAGAGTGTCCAGACCGTCAAAAAAGAAAAAAAAAAACAGTGGCTAAAAAAGGCAAAAGTCAAGATACCTGTTATTATTGTAAAGAAAAAGGACATTGGTCTCCAGATTGCCCAAAAAAGAAACAAGAGGAGTCAGAAGAAAAGAAGGATTCTTCAGAAGAAGAGAGGGATTCTTCGGAAGAAGAGATGGATTTTTCAGAGGAAGAAAGCAGACAGGTGAAGAAAAAGAAACAGGAGAAGAAAATAAGAAGGGAAGAAAGTGAGGAGGAAGAAGAGGAAAAGAGTGTGACGGTGAAGAAATTCAAAAAACAGAGAGACTAAAAAGGAGAAAGAAGAAGTCAATGAACTTTTTATTAAAGTTTTGTGTTGTGAATTGTGAATTGGATTGTAACAATGGATAAAAGAATAAATTAATGATATAAGGTAAGTGTCTTTGAATTTTGATTTTAAAATAAGAAGCTACACTCACGCACTCATACAAAGACACGTACTATAGGGGGTAAAATGGGTTGGTTTATTTTTTTCTGAGTTATTGGCAAATTGAAAGGCTATCTCTTTTCGAGAAATGTGGGTGGCCCTGAAAAGGGCCTTTTTATTTTGGTGTAGGGGTGAGTTTAAGCAATCAACTTTAACTGCCTTAAGCCTTTGCCACGGCCAAGGCCTACTTCTCGACTGCGTAACGTTGATGATGATGATTGGGTTGAAATCACTAAGGGTGGTACGGTAGGCTTAGTCACAGGGTTGACGTGTTTAGCTCGGGAAGGTCGTATTCTCTTCGGTCGATACATTTGTTTCAGACTTCTTAACTCCGCTAAAATGTCCAACAGTACCGTGACCGTTTGATTTTCACCCTCTTGTTTCTTTGCTGCTACTTCTTCTTGCTGTTGTTGCTGTTGTTTTTTTTCTTACCTCTTCTTCTTGCTGCTGTTGCTGTAGGAGAAAAGCTTGTTCCGCTTCCTTTTGTCGTTGTATAAATTTCTCCAATTCTTCTTTCTGTCTCTGTCTAAAATTCTCCACTTGCGGTAATGAAGAAGGTAACGAAGGTTCCGGAACAAATTCTTGCGAGGAAAGAAAATCCACAAAATCCCAATTCACCTCTTCTGAAAGTAAGTCCGGGTTCCCTTGTGCAGTCTCCCCTGTTGGTGCACCCCAATGGATCGTTTTCTGAATTTCCGTCATGTTGAATCACTGTCGCATAGATTGACTGCACACAAGGGCTAGCGAATCTATATAGACCAACTGACGTCACAGACTGCTCTCTTCGGATTGGATGCGGGCTGACTGAATTTTGTAACGCGTGTTTGGATTGGTGAATGAACTCAATCCGTTTCAACCCTACCTCTACCTATAAATAAGCGCAGTTCACTGCATTGATTCACCTGTTCTCGTCGCTTCAAGATGTGGACCACTATCGAATCATCCACCCTTGTGTCTTCCATGATGTTTAGAACGGACATGCTCATGTATGTCCGATCCAAGTGGACCGTTGTCCACAGGACAAACACCAGTCTGTGGATACGTAGGATCTACGTAGAAAGACAAGGATGCCTCAAAAGAGTGCTGATTTACGGGCCAACAGTGAGACGCAGCCTAAGGACCAGAAGAAGACCAATGCGGTGCCCTTTATGTTAATGGATACATTAACATAAACCCAAAGGCCCTTTTCAGGGCCACGCATATTTCTCGAAAAGAGAATGACTTTTCAATTGCCTACCCCTTTTTTAAATTTAAATTTAAATTTAAATTTAAAAATTGTTTTTTAAAAAAAATCCCATGTTCAATTCCCCCTATTCCCCATGTTAATTTCCTTTGTCGCTAGACAGACCCACAATTTATTCCCATGTTAAATTTCCCTTGTACGTAAAGTGACCCACGATTTATTCCCATGTTAATTCCCATTGTACGTAATCTAACCCACGATTTTTCGCCATGTTAAATTTCCATTGTAGGTAATCTAACCCAGGGGTCTCTGTAATGCTAATTTCCATTGTACGTAAAGTGACCCAATTCACTACTATCCTGAGATTACTGAAGTCGTCCCAGTCAATGTAGGTAATGACAATACGGAAACCATCTAGCATGTTCCAGGTAAGTGAAATCTTTCTGTTCTTACTGGTGTAGTGACAAACCGCAACTGAAGCACTTGACTATATCCCCTTCGGCCAAGTAGATAGATTGGGCCCTGGCTAATTCTTCGGGGGTAGGTCATCCCAGATATTTAGGCCATTTTCCTTGGAAGGTTTGAAAACGACTTTCAAAGTCGAAGTATTCAGGCAAACAGACAGGAAACGAATATTCGTCTTTAACGTGTTCACTTTGATGAGGGTACTGTAACATCCGCAGGAGTTTACTTAGGGTTGGATGACATCCGTATGATGGTAGCTGCATAGTGTCACGTGAAGGATGACATCCGTCAGGTTTGACACGCACAGCATCACATTCCATGGTAGGTATAGTAGTAGTGGTAGTAGTAGTCATAGCAAAGTGATGTGGTACTGACTCGCTGAGGTCACAGCGTACGGCATCGCTCTCATCGCAAGGAAGAGCATTGCACTCCACTCGAGAATCACCGAACTTGAATGATGTCTGTATAAAAGTATTCATCTTTCTCGTTTGGTCTTTGTAGTCACAATGAACTACCGGTCTTGGACATTGTCCCTTTTTATTGCTGAGCAAATTAGTAATTGGGAAGCCGCACTCGCTTCTGGTGCAGGATTTGATAGACTTTATCGGAAGGCCGATTAACAATTTTGTGTGTGAGTAAACGTACAAAGTTGTGCAGCTTGTAGGTGGACACTTTAAAAATTTAATCCTGTCCAGACTGCAAAGCTTCTTTTAGCACGCCAAAGTTCACAACTCGACTGATGCGATAATTGAGAGTCAATCATTTCACTTTACACTCGGTGTGCACTTCTCCTTGTTTGTCCTGGTATTCATAGCAGTAATTACTAGGACCGCCGCTAGCAAAACTTAGAATCTTGTCGTCGGGGTGCTCGTCTGTCCAGGCTCTTAAACGGTCTCCTTCGATTTTATTGAAACAGTGACCCAGGCGGTTGATGTAGATGCAAAAGTCGGAGTCAAAATTCAGCACACGATCTCCTAACAGTTATACAATTTTAAGCGAGCATGGGCTGCCAGTAAGCCGCAATTATGAAATTTCCAAATTTGTCAGCTTCTACAAAGTCCAGTTCTTCCTCGTATTTGACCAGAATCCACGTGTTTCATGAATGTAGTTTTGTCATGAATCATCTGTAATTAGCGGGAAGGATCGGACGAATACTCAGATACTCTGTCTTGGTTAAACATGGTCGTTGTGCCATTTTGCCCCACAAACAATTCAACATCACCTTGGCAAATGATCGCCTTCCTTCGCTTTTCTCGACGTGGTCTAAAATGATACCTTCCTGTTCTCAGAACTTATCTTTGAATTTATTTTGGTCTTCGGAAGTGTGGCACCATAAATGATAGCCGCTTCTTGTTTCTGTTTCAAAAAATAATCCACGTAGTCCGCGAAAATGCCTATCTGAGCCTCCTTGCCTTTGTCGTATTTTTCTGTCTCGGGAAAGTGGTAAATTTCGTACACTTCTAACAGTTGGTATCCCAGGTCCAGAGCTTTAAACTATTCCACGCTAACCTACGTTCCCGTCAAGGCGTGTTCTTCCAGCGTGTGCTAACACGGTCGGTCTTGGTTGCACGTTTCGGCACAAGTGCGGCACAAGGTAAACATCAGTTTTCCTTGGATATGTCGAGTTAAAACGGGATGGTATAAGTCCGCGGGAGGCAAGACTTTAAATTTAACCAATCCTTCGTATTGTTGAACGTTGTCCAGGCAAATGTGTTCCGTCAGCAATTGAGAGTGCTTTGCCGGAAAGTGATAATATATGGACACGTAAATATACAACAAACACACGTCCAAGTATTTGATTTCTTTTGCTTTCTCTTCTTCGGCATGGTACAGCAAACAGGTGGCATTTCTCAGTCCTCTATACAAACTGTCTATCGGGTTCAGTGGATCCACCAACTTGTAACTTTCCATGATGCGTTTAAACTCGGGATCGGTTTTCAAACGGTGATCGTATTCATGTTCCCACTATTCCACCACTTGGTATCCTTGCTGTTGTAACTTCAATTGCAGTTGAGAAGTGGCCTCGTACAAGTCTTCCATGGTCCGTTGTAAAAACTAATTTTTAGTGTCACGTTGAGGGTAACAGAGGGGATATCCGTTAAATAAGCGTCCGTTAAACTCGTAATCGATCTTCGGGTTTTCTAAGTCATGGCTGACAAAAATTCTCTATTTGTCTTTCCCTGGAGTAGCTCGTATTGGTGTCACACCCTTGCCACATTGGCGCCATTGTCCAGTACCGTAAAGTCACCTCACCTGTTCCATTCCTATTAAACCCAATTTTCCCTTGTCCTTAAACAGCCCCAATATTCCTCATGTTAAATTCTCATTGACTGTAAACAGACCCAGGGGGAGTGAAAAACCTTGTCCTTAAACAGCCCCGAGGGTTTCTGTAATGTATTTTACTATTGTGTGTAAACAGCCCCCCCCCCCCCTTTCACTACTATCATTAGTTTATGACACTTTTGCTTTGGTTTCTTAATGAGGTAATCTTGCATCAGTCAATAAGTAACCATAGTAACCATAGAATTGCCGAACTAGCCATTTGCCAGTTTGCCAGGATAGCACTGTCTGGTGATAAGGAGCACAAATTACACAGGTGGAATCAACATTTTGTATTTAATTTTCGTTCGATAAAAAGATTTTTTATGCTACTGTTTCATTTTCTTCAGATAATTATCGAGTACTTGTCTATAATATCTGCAAACTGAATTAAGAAAGAAAATGATGTTTCCATGCCCTACTGAAGCAACAAATGATTTTGAAATTTTAATCGACCAATAATAGTTAGACAAGAACACTCCAGCCAAGAAATCATTAAAATCTCAGATCAAATATCGACAGCAAAGGACTTCCTTCAAAAAGTTTGATTCTGTACAACAGATATGGGTCCAGTATTAGCAAATATTGGGACATGACGGCATTACAAATGAGTTTACAAATGTAATCTAATAGCTTGAGTTATTTAATATTTACAAAGTTGTTTTCTCTGTTACGACTCTGTGGTCTTAAAATGTTTTACAGAAAACAGCGAAAACCAACAAGTTCTGTACAGTTCAAAACAAATGTATTTGCCTAGATTGCATAGTGAACAGTTAAAAGGAATGTAGAGCAAAGTGATTTGAATCCCAAATAGTACTAAAAGTCTAAACGTATAGAGTATATTTTGAATGAATTCCAGAAGTTTTACGAATGAGTTCCAATATTGAATGTGCTGATGTGCCAGTAATCTTGAATGCGCTGATCTGCCAACAGTCTTGATATATTACACGGATATAATCGAAAATGTCCCTGAATGAATTCACTATCATTCCAAAAAAGATGGTTTAGGGCTAATCGATGCACACTTTGTAGTTTCAACAAATATTTTAAATAAATAAATTACATTATCTCAATTGAACACAACTAAAAATGTATTTCCCTAAGATTGATTTTAAGATTTGGAATAAATGATTATGTTTATTTCAAACTTATGTACAATCTGTCAACTGACTTATGACACAGCATAATTCCCTCGCCTAGGTCATTTACAACAGAATTGTCCATCAAACTGTAGACAAAATTTGTTTCTGAGGTCATAATCAAGGATGTATCTAGATTACTAACCTAGTAAACATCTTTACGCTATATGACATTAGACTTATAGGCCCAAAGACATACCCTACATGACATTAGACTTATAGGCGCAAAGGCATACCCTACATGACATTAGATTTATAGGCGCAAAGGCATACCCTACATGACATTAGACTTATAGGCGCAAAGGCATACCCTACATGACATTAGACTTATAGGCGCAAAGGCATACCCTACATGACATTAGACTTATAGGCCCAAAGACATACCCTACATGACATTAGACTTGTAGGCCCAAAGACATACCCTACATGACATTAGACTTATAGGCGCAAAGGCATACCCTACATGACATTAGACTTATAGGCCCAAAGACATACCCTACATGACATTAGACTTATATGCCCAAAGGCATACCCTACATGACATTAGACTTATAGGCGCAAAGGCATACCCTACATGACATTAGACTTATAGGCGCAAAGGCATACCCTACATGACATTAGACTTATAGGCGCAAAGGCATACCCTACATGACATTAGACTTATAGGCCCAAAGACATACCCTACATGACATTAGACTTGTAGGCCCAAAGACATACCCTACATGACATTAGACTTATAGGCGCAAAGGCATACCCTACATGACATTAGACTTATAGGCCCAAAGACATACCCTACATGACATTAGACTTGTAGGCCCAAAGACATACCCTACATGACATTAGACTTATAGGCGCAAAGGCATACCCTACATGACATTAGACTTATAGGCCCAAAGACATACCCTACATGACATTAGACTTGTAGGCCCAAAGACATACCCTACATGACATTAGACTTATAGGCGCAAAGGCATACCCTACATGACATTAGACTTATAGGCCCAAAGACATACCCTACATGACATAAGACATATAGGCCCAAAGACATACCCTACATGACATTAGACTTATGGCCCCAAAGGCATACCCTACATGACATTAGACTTATAGGCGCAAAGACATACCCTACATGACATTAGACCTATAGGCCCTAAGACATACCCTACATGACATTAGACTAATAGGCCCAAAGACATACCCTACATGACATTAGACTTATAGGCCCAAAGACATACCCTACATGACATTAGACTTATAGGTCCAAAGGTATACCTCACATGACATTAGACGTATAGGCCCAAAGACATACCCTACATGACATTAGACTTATATGCCCAAAGGCATACCCTACATGACATTAGACTTATAGGCGCAAAGACATACCCTACATGACATAAGACCTATAGGCCCTAAGACATACCCTACATGACATTAGACTTATAGGCCCAAAGACATACCCTACATGACATTAGACTTATAGGCCCTAAGACATACCCTACATGACATTAGACTTATTGGCCCTAAGACATACCCTACATGACATTAGGCTTATAGGTCCAAAGACATACCCTACATGACATAAGACCTATAGGCCCTAAGACATACCCTACATGACATTAGACTAATAGGCCCAAAGACATACCCTACATGACATTAGACTTATAGGCCCAAAGACATACCCTACATGACATTAGACTTATAGGCCCTAAGACATACCCTACATGACATTAGACTTATAGGCCCTAAGACATACCCTACATGACATTAGACTTATAGGCGCAAAGACATACCCTACATGACATAAGACCTATAGGCCCTAAGACATACCCTACATGACATTATGCTTATAGGCCCAAAGACATACCCTACATGATATTAGACTTACAGGCCCTAAGACATACCTTATATGACATAAGACCTCTAGGCCCAAAGACATACCCTACATGACATTAGACTTATAGGCCCAAAGACATACCCTACATGACATTAGACTTATAGGCCCTAAGACATACCCTATATGACATAAGACCTCTAGGCCCAAAGACATACCCTACATAACATTATACTTATAGGCCCAAAGACATACCCTACATAACGTTAGACTTATAGGCCCAAAGACATACCCTACATGACATTAGACTTATAGGCCCTATGACATACCCTATATGACATAAGACCTCTAGGCCCAAAGACATACCCTACATAACGTTAGACTTACAGGCCCAAAGACATACCCTACATGATATTAGACTTATAGGCCTTAAGACATACCCTCGATTATGGTTAAAGACCAATCCACAGAATACGGATTAAATAAACATAACAAAAAATCAACGACATAAGCCAACGAAAACTCCAAAATAAATATATATATAACATTTCCAGTTTGAGTCATTCAATATATACACAGTTCTTATTCTTAATAGTATATGCCATTCATTTCAAACAAAACAATTATATCTCTAATAGTGTGAGTCATAAAGTATACACAACGTTGATTATCTCTAATAGTTTGAGTCCTACGATATACACAACGTTGAGTATATCTAACAGTGTGAGTCCTACAGTATGCACAACGTAGATTATCACTAATACTGTGATTCATACAGTATACACAACGTTGATTATCTCCAATAACGTGAGTCATACAGTATATACAACTTTGATTATCTCTAATAGTTTGAGTTCTACAGTATACACGATGTTATTTATCTCTGATAGTTTGAGTCATTGAGAATATACAACGTTGTTTATCTCTAACAGTTTGAGTCCTACAGTGTGACACAAAGTTGTTGTTTAGACGTAATAGCTTTATTCATACAATTTTCGCAAAGTAAGCTAATTTAGAAGTGGTGGAGATGGATGAAACATAAACCATAAACTATCATGTTTTAATCTTGATTGTCTATTCAATAATGATTCGGCAGTTGTGCCAAATGCGTTCGGACCTTCTTACAACATATTTGCTCCGTCAATGGATTAAAATAAAATCACACTAATTGAATTAGGTATAGTCAGGAGACATCAAAAACGGTCCTGAAGAAGAGACCCATAAACAGAAGGGATATTAAAATTCTTCAAAAATTTAAATTATGCACATGTACTCACGCACTATCTCTCTATCTCTCTCTCACATACACACACGTATGTATGTATGTATGTATGCATGTATGTATGTATGTATGTATGTATGTATGTATGTATGTATGTATGTATGTATGCATGCATGCATGCATGCATGTATGTATGTATGTATGTATGTATGTATGTATGTATGTATGTATGTATGTATGCATGCATGTATGTATGTATGCATGTATGTAGATATGTATGTCCGAACGTATGTATGTTCGAACGTACTTTTGTGTGTGTCTGTGTGTTTGTGTGTGTGTGTGTGTGTGTGTGTGTGTGTGTGTAATTGCATGACGTTGCAAGTTTAAAGTAATAACGTTACCTGTAGAATACTTACCTTACATCATATGCTGACAAGGCAATTGTTAACATGCTGGTATTTGAGGCTTTTATTTCATTCATGGATAGGTATCCGTTTCTTAAAAGTCTATAAACAGACATGCTCTGATGCATTAGCATCCAAAGTTGCTGTTGTAGCTATTGTTGTTGTTGTTGTTGTAGGGTTTAACGCCATTTTTCAGCACAAGATAGGATAAGCATGGCGGCCAGTATACGTGATGGAGGAAGAACATGGGAAAACCCAGAAAGAACCACCGACCGATGAGAAGCTACTGGTAATCTTTAACACGTACCCACATTGGCCCAGCCCGAGACTCAAATCCAAGCAAACAGAGGTGAGATGGCAGTGGTCCGTAACGGTGAGGGCTTTAGACCACTCGACCCCCACTCGTGGCCCCAATAGTCAAAGTAATTATGCGGTAAAAATATGTTAAAACGTAAAGCTATGTTGCTTGACATAGGACACAGTTATACGCAATTTGCTCAAAATGGTCTATTGATTGACATAGGATACAGTGATAGGCAATTCGATCAAAATGCTCAATTGATTGACATTGGACACAGTGATAGGCAATTCGATCAAAATGCTCAATTGATTGACATTGGACACAGTGGTAGGCAATCTGATCAAAATGCTCAATTGATTGACATAGGACACAGTGGTAGGCAATCTGACCAAATTCTCAAATGATTGACATGGGACACAGTTATAGGCAATTCGATCGAAATGATCTATTGATTGACATAAGATACAGTGATATGCAATCTGATCAAAATGCTTTATTAATCGACATAGGACATAGTGATAAGCAATTTAAACAAAATGCTCTATTTATTGACATAAGACACAGTTACAGGCAATTCGATCAAAATGCTCTATTGATTGACATATGACACAAATATAGGCAATTTGATCAAAATGCTCTATTAATTGACATTAGACACAGTTATAGGCAATTAGATCAAAACGCTCAATTGATTGACATAGGACACAGTGGTAGGCAATCTGATCAAAATGCTCAATTGATTGACATGGGACACAGTTATAGGCAATTCGATAAAAATGCTCAATTGATTGACATAGGACACAGTGATAGGCAATTCCATCAAAATGCTCAATTGATTGACATAGGACACAGTGGTAGGCAATCTGATGAAAATGCTCAATTGATTGACATGGGACACAGTGATAGGCAATCTGATTAAAATGCTTTATTAATCGACATAGGACATAGTGATAAGCAATTTAAACAAAATACTCTATTGATTGACATGGGACACAGTTATAGGCAATTCGATCAAAATGCTCAATTGATTGACATAGGACACAGTAGTAGTGAATGGGGCCACTTTAGCCTCAATGGGAATTTGCATTAAAAACACCCCTGGGCCACTTTAGCCTCAATGGGAAATTTAACATTACGAAAACACCGGGGCCACTTTAGCTTCAAGTGAAATTTAACATGGGAAAAAATTTTGGGCTTGTTTAGCCTCAAGTGGAATTTAACATGGGAAAAAAAAATAATCTTGGGCTTGTTTAGCCTCAAGGGGAATTGAACATAGGGAATAAATCGTGGGACTGTCTAGGGACAAGGGGAATTGAACAAGGGAGTTTTTTTAAAAAAAATTTTAAAAAAAATAAAAAAAATGGGGTAGGTAATTGAAAGTCTATCTCTTTTCGAGAGATGTGGGTGGCCCTGAAAAGGGCCTTTGGATTTATGTTAATGTATCCATTAACATAAAGGGCACTGCTTTGGTCTTCTTCTTGTCCTTAGGCTGAGTCTCACTGTAGGACCATAAATGACTACTCTTTTGAGGCATCCTTGTCTTTCTACGTAGATCCTACGTATCCACAGGCTCGTGTCTGTTCTATGGACAACTGTCCACTTGGATCGGACATACATGAGCATGTCCGTTCTAAACATCATGGAAGACACAAGGGTGGATGATTCGATAGTGGTCCACATCTTGAAGCGACGAGAACAGGTGAATCAATGCAGTGAACTGCGCTTATTTATAGGTAGAGGTAGGATTGAAACGGATTGAGTTTGTTGACCAACCTAAACACGCGTTACAAAATTCAGTCAGCCCTCATCCAATCCGAAGAGAGCAGTCTGTGACGTCACGTGGTCTATATAGATTCGCTAGCGCCTGTGCGCAGTCAATCTATGCGACAGTTATTCAACATGACGGAAACTCAGAAAACGATCAATTGGGGTGCACCAGCAGTGGAGACCACCCAAGAGAACCCGGACTTACTTTCAGAAGAGGTGAATTGGGATTTTGTGGATTTTCTTACCTCGCAAGAATTTGTTCCGGAACCTTCGTCACCTTCTCCTTCATTACCGCACGTGGAGAATTTTAGACAGAGACAGAAAGAAGAATTGGAGAAATTTATACAACAGCAAAAGGAAGCGGAACAAGCTTTTCTCCTACAGCAACAACAGCAAAAAGAGGTAAGAAAAAAACAACAACAACAAGAAGCAGCAGCAAAGAAACAAGGGTGTGAAAATCAAACGGTCACGGTACTGTTAGACATTTTAGCGGAGTTAAGAAGTCTGAAACAAATGTATCAGACTTCTTTATTACGACCGAAGAGAATACGACCTTCCCGAGCTAAACACTCCAACCCTGTGACTAAGCCTACCGTGCCACGCTTAGTGATTTCTACCAAATCATCATCATCAACAGTACGCAGTCCAGAAGTAGGCCTTGGCCGTGGCAAAGGCTTAAGACAGTTAAAGTTGATTGCTTAAACTCACCCCTACACCAAAAACCAAAACTCAAAAAAAAAAAAAAATAACCATTTTACCCCTATAGTACGTGTGTATGAATGTGTGAGTGTAGGTTCTTATTTTAAAATCAAAACCCAAAGACACTTACCTTTTTATGCCTAATTTATTCTTTTATAAATATTTACAATCCAATTCACAATTCACAACAGAGCACTTTAAAAAGTTCATAGACTTCTTCTGTCTCATTGTTTAGTCTCTCTGTTTTTTGAATTTCTTCAACGTCACAGTCTTTTCCTCCTCTTCCTCCTCACTTGCTTCCCTTCTTCTTTTCTTCTCCTGTTTCTTTTTCTTCACCTGTCTGCTTTCTTCCTCCTCTTCTTCTTCTTCTTCCTCTGAAGAATCCATCTCTTCTTCTGACTCCTCTTGTTTCTTTTATGGGCAATCTGGAGACCAATGTCCTTTTTCTTGACAATGATAACAGGTATCTTGACTTTTGACTCTTTTAACCCTTGTTTTTCTTTTTTGACGGTCTGGACACTCTGAAGACCAATGCCCTTTCTTCTGACAGATATAGCAAGTATCTTCACTTTTATCTCGAAAAGAAGGAGAGTAGTCCGAAGGCTGGTCTGAAGAGAATTTTCTAATGACTCCTCTCAAAGCTCTGATGAAACGTTCGATTTGGCTAGTCTCTTCCATCGTTGTGCTCGGTTTGAGAGTGAAATGAATAATGAAAGGACAAGACACACACATTTTTATATACGCTGGTCTGCCATGACTATAAATTAGTCCATGCTGTTTAAATTTTAGTCATTTGACGTTTTTCACTCAAGATGAAACGATCCAATTCATTTGAGAAGAAAGAAGAAGAAGAAAGTAAGAGGCAGAAACGTGATCTATCGCCTCGTACCAGAGCTGAAGTCTTGGCACAAATTCATGCCAGTGATTTTGAAGACGACATGAGTGAACCAGAATCCAAACCCTCTAAACAAAGTTCACCACCCTTAGTCAACCCTGAAAAGTACTATTCCATTCAAGAAACGTAAAAGCGTCCCTCTAGAAAATTTAGAACCACGGCTTACAAATACACGGTGAAGTTTAAAGATTTCAAGGCTGAAGTACCGTTAGAGAAAGCAGAAGGGTTCATCACTGGGGTGTGGGATTCTTTACTCACCACACTCAAGCGACAATGTCAACCCAAAGAAGATGATCGCTTGAGACTTTCCATACAACACGACAGTTTGAAATCCCCTGTTTGGATCGAGTTTAGCAGCCCTGCAGAATTGACCGCTTCCAAAGTCATGGACAAGATTCAACACGTGCAACAATCCAATGACCAGTTTGACATCACCGATGGAAAAGACACACTGGACATGACCCACGTCTCTCCTCCTCAAGGGACCGGCCGCAAAAAGATCTTAACGGTGAACGACCTTCGCAGCAACAAAAAGAGTCTCGTCCGAATTAACAACCCTCAAGACCAGATGTGTTTAGCCAGGGCTATCGTGGTGGGACGAACCTATGCTAACAAGAATGACACGGCAGAATGGAAAAGAGCCTGGAAAACTATTCGACAATCGGACCGAGCCAAACAACGAAGTGAAGCACAACTCCTGTTACAACAAGCCGGCCTGTCCAAAGACACACCCTGTGGCATTCCTGAAATGCAAACATTGCAAGATGTCCTAGCTCCACGCTACACCTTGAAAGTGCACCCTCAAGAAATGCGTGGGCCTCTGTTGTTTCGAGGGAAAGACTTTAAGGATGGAAAATACATTCATGTTTATTATCACGATGACCATTTCGATACCATTACCAGTATCACCGGATTCCTGGGATACAGATATTATTGTGAGAAATGTGACTATGGCTATAACAATCGAGAACAACACAAGCATTGTGGATCGAAATGCTCAGGATGTTTGGCCTCTCCACCCTGTCTGAACGAAGGGCAAGAACCAGTGCATTGTTCTGCTTGTCTGCGCATGTTTGTCAGCCCTGCCTGTTACCAACAACATTTGAAGACGCAAGGTTCACAGCAGAAATGTGCTTGTCAACTCCTGAGATAGTGCCCTACGTATGGACAAGGCATACGTACCAATAGTACCAAGGCACACGTATGTTCAGGAAAGAAAAAATGTCACATTTGTCACCACATCGTGGACTTGGAACACCAATACTACGTGCAAAAATATCAATCCCAACCAGAGAAAGAGGATGGACACAAGAAGAAAGGCAATTTCATCTTTTTCGATTTCGAATGCATGCAAGAGACTGGTATTCACAGTCATAATTTCTGCGTGGCTCATCGAGCGTGCGAGAAGTGCATTCAAGAACCTATCTTCAGTCATTACCCTCACTGCAGTAAGATTCCCGGAGGGCGTGAAAAAATCTTTCGGGGACCGAACACGCTAGCCGATTTCGTCCGATGGGTCTTAAACCCCATCGACAAGACGTGGAGCCAAGAGGACATCGAACGTTATCGAGATTGTCATCGCCATGCCACGGTGATGGCTCACAATTTCTCCGGATACGATGGACAGTTTCTTTTGAGATACTATACGGAACATGGCACCGAACGTCCTAAAGTGACATTGAACGGAGCCAAAATCATTTTGATGCAAGTGGGACAAGTACAGTTTAAAGATTCGATGAGTTACTTGGCCATGCCTTTGAGCCGAATGCCTAAAACGTTTGGAATGACAGAAATGGTTAAAGGGTACTTTCCACACTTTTTCAATACGGAAGCCAATCAACACGCCGTTTTTCCCCATTTACCTGAGGCTCACTACTACGACCTTACAACATGCGTACCGAACAACGAGAAGCTTTCTACGCTTGGTACCAGGCTCACACCTCGGACCCTTTTGATTTTCAGGAAGAAATCCTAAAGTATTGTCGTTCCGACGTGGACATTTTACGTCGATGGTGTGAAAAATTTCGAGAACTGTTCATGGAACACGGAGGAGTCGATCCTTTGAAAGAAGCTAGCACCATTGCCAAAGCGTGTTCTTTAGTGTACCGACAACTATTCATGCCTGAAAACACCGTGGCTGTCATCAGTCCTCAAACGACCAACTATGTCAAACGTCAATACTCGGTCAAAGCCCTACGCTGGTTACGTTACTTGTGCGACAAGAAAGACAAATGAATTCAGCATGCCCGCAACGGAGGGGGCGAAAAGACCATCGGAACGCATTCAGTCGATGGCTGGGACTTAGAAAACCTCAAGATCGTGTACGAGCTTATTTCTGCTACCCTGACCGTGGCACTAAAAATCAGTTTTTACAACGAACCATGGAAGACTTGTACCAGGCCACTTGTCAGCGACGCCTAAAGTTAGAACAGGAAGGATACCAAGTGGTGGAAATGTGGGAACACGAGTACGATCACCGTTTGAAAACCGATCCCGACTTTAAACGCCTCGTGGAAAGTTACCACTTCATGGACCCCCTGAACCCGAGGGATAGTTTATACGGAGGAAGGACCAATGCCACCTGTTTGCTGTACCAAGCCGACGAAGAGAAAGGAGAAGAAATCAAATACTTGGACGTGTGTTCGCTGTATCCCTACGTGTGCAAATATTGTCGCTTTCCTGCAGGGCACCCACAATTGTTCACCGAACAAAGTTTTGCCTCCCACGAACCTATACCATCCTGTCTTACCTCACCATTGCCAAGGCAAACTGATGTTTCCTTTGTGCCGTACTTGTGCTGAAACGTGCAACCAAGACCAGCCTTGTCATCACACCCAGGAAGAACGGGCCTTGACGGGGACGTGGGTCAGCGTAGAATTGTTCAAAGGTTTGGACATAGGATACCAACTGTTAGAAGTGTACGAAATTTGCCACTTTCCCAAGACACAACAATACCACAAGGGTGACCCCACGCAGAAAGGCATTTTCGCAGACTACGTGGATGCCTTTTTGAAACTGAAGCAAGAAGCCAGTGGCTATCGTTTATGGTGTCACACTCCCGCAGACCAAAAGACATTCAAAGAGAAATACCGGGAACAAGAAGGCATCACTTTAGATCACATTGAGAAAAACGAAGGCAGGCGATCGTTTGCCCAAGTGATGTTGAATTGCTTGTGGGGTAAAATGGCACAACGACCGTGTTTACCCAAGACGGAATATTTGACAGAACCTTCTCGCTACTTCCAGATGATTCACGACAAAACCAAATTCATGAAACACGTGGACGTCGTTCGCGAGAATTTGATCTTGGTCAATTACGAAGAAGATCTGGACTTTGTACAAGACTACCCCTTTGGAAATGTCATCATTGCGGCTTACGTGACAGCTCATGCTCGCTTAAAAGTGTACGAAGCTTTAGAACTGTTAGGGGATCGTGTCCTGTACTTTGACACGGACAGTTGCATTTACATCCAACACCCGAGTCAACAGCACCCTAACATCGAAGAAGACCGTTTAGGAGCCTCGACAGACGAGCACCCCGACGACAAGATTCTAAGTTTCGTCAAAGGTGGTCCAAAAAATTACGGCTACGAATACCGGGACAAACAAGGAGAAGTGCACACGACGTGTAAAGTGAAAGGATTGACTCTGAATTATCGTACCAGTCGTGTGGTCAACTTTGGGGTATTGAAAGAAGCCTTGCAGTCTAGAGAAGATGAACACTTTAAAGTGATCACCTATCAGCCCAACAAGATTGTACGTTTACCCACTCACCACATCGTCAGTCGACCCTTGGAAAAAGTCTATCAAATCGTGTACCAGAAGCGAGTGCGACTTCCCAATCATTTCACCTTACCGTATGGACACGTCGGTATTGGTCTGTATATAAAAGGGAACCCTAGGCAAGATCGATAGTTCATTGTGACTACCAAGTCCAAGCGAACAAGATGAATACTTTCAGAGAAACACAAAACAAGTTCAGACAGGCACAATTCAAGTTTGGGGGCTCTGATGTGGAATGCGATTGTGAGCCTTGCGATGGGAACGATGCTGTACGTTGTGACCTTAGCGATGCCGTAAAGCATCATGGGAACTTTGTTCTCACTACCCCTATCATGGAAAGTGATGATGTGCGTGCCAAACCTGAGGGATGCGAAAGCGATGCCACTCGTCCTCTTGGACACTTTACTGGGTTTCGTTTTAAAGGTGAATGTCCACCTTCACGTCTACCTCCCTACGGATGTCATCCAGCCCTGAGCAAACTCCTGTCCATGTCACCCAACCCTCATCGAAACGAACCTGTGAAAGACGAATATTCGTTCCCTGTGCGTTTGTCGGAATACTGCGACTTTGAAAATCGTCTTCAATCGTTCAAAGGAAAATGGCCTAAGTATCTGGGAGGTCCGACCCCCGAAGAATTAGCCAGAGCCGGATTTTTCTACTTGGGCGAAGGGGATAAAGTCAAGTGCTTCAGTTGAGGTGTGTCACTTCACCACTGGGAACCGCAAGATTCGGCCTACCTAGAACATGCTCGTTGGTCACCGAATTGTCATTACTTACCTTTAGTGGGACCGAGACATTAAAGTAACTTACCATGTCGTTGAAGAAGAAGAAACCAGACTGGTTAGGAGTCAAATGTTGGACATCACCGAGACCAGTGTTTAAACTTCATTTCAAAAACGATATTGAATCATTACCTAAAGAACTGCAAGAGAAGATTTACAAGGAAGTTTGCCAGGGGTTCGCCAGAGTGAAATCTCAATGGGTGACTGTAGAACTTTTGTGCCGAGAAATTCAGAAGAGGAAAGTGAAAAAAATCAACCAGTGTGTTAAATTTCTCTGGGTCAAGTGTGCATTCGTCCTATTATATTACTCTAGACCGTTTACATCAAAAGAGCTCAGTGACATTCTTGGACGTTACCCTGAGTGGCAGTGGTCAGAAATTACTCACTATGTGGATTACTTTTGCTCTAGGAGAAGATTGTGAATTGTACGGACTGACCTATTCATGGATTCTTTGCTAGAGAACATTCGTGCTTTGCCTGTGGAGTTGAGAGAACGCATTTACCGAGAGCTGGTCAAAATACAAGTCAAACGTAAAGAACAATTGCATCCGTTACGTCACCAGATGTTTAACCACTGGTACCTGAATGCTATACAAGGACTGATTCAGTTGAAAGTGTTCCATTGGACAGACATTGATCAACGACACCCCTAGTTTTAAAAAGGATTGGTTTGCTATTGATGATTCTATCTACTACAATGTAAACTTACTGCATTGAATTCCAGAGGAAGAGTTAACGAATTACCAGCATCTTTTACACAATGTCAACTTAGTGAAAGAGGAAACTTCTGAACGAATTCTAATGTGTAAATTAGTGACTAAACGATTTAAATTCGACACTGAAGTAAAACCATGTTTGTGCAAATGGTACATTTCTTGTGTCAGAAAGAGGATTTAGTATGTCCTATTCATGGATACTTTACAAGAGAACATATATGCTTTGCCTGTGGAGTTGAGAGAACGCATTTATCGACAGCTGGTAAAAATACAAGTCAAACGTAAAGAACAACTGCATCCGTTACGTCACCAGATCTTTAACCACTGGTACCTGAATGGTATAAGAGGACTGATTCGTCAGAAATTGTTACAGTGGTCAGACCTTGTTCATCACTTTCAGTTAGTGAATGAACTAAATGTTCGTAATTTTCGTTAGTTCGAGATTCACCTAGAGCAACGTATTGAAGAAGACGAGTTAAAGGATTACCAATATATTGTACGTGGAATCTGCTTAGCGGAAGACGAAACATCTAGACAAACTTTGAAGTGTAGGTTACAGTATGCAAGATTTAGATTCCCTACTGGAGAACGAAGATGTCTAGTTCGAAAGTACCTTTATTGCTTCCGAAATAAAGAGACTATAAACTCAGGAATCCATGCCACGGGTTATGTCACAAGTTTATTGAACGATTCCGTGGCAGGAACTCAATGACCATATTCAAACCGTGGATCATTACCATCAATTATTACAAGAACTGTATCCATTCAGTTTGGGGCGACGCATAGTGTGTGTCTTAGTGACTTGTTTTCTGGGATTTCGTTTACCAGCCGATTCCTTGTGGACTCTTTACGATCAGTACTTACCACCCCAATGGCCTTAAATGGTCACGAAAGACTCCTTTTGCTCAAAGCCTTGCGTTTTCATCTGGATACTTCTCGACCTCAACAGGAAAGAAAGATTCGTCAACTTTTAGCTACCCAAGACGTGTATGACGATGTGTGTGTAGCTTGTGACTTACATCCCCATTGGACAGATGTCCGTGCCTGGAAAGAATGGGGTTTTGAGGCTTGGACCCAAGACGTGGCACAGTATGCACCAGAGTTGTTCAAGGAAAAAAGTTACTTTTCAACCTGTGTTAGTGACAGTGCCAGAAGAACCCGTCACCGAGAACAACCACTCGCTTCAGAACAGGACTGTCATGGACATTCCTGAAAGGTCATTCCGGGAGGACACTTGTGTGACAATACCTCATGTAGAGACTGTAAGAACATTACACACTGTCCCTAGGACATCTTGGTTACCCAAAACATGTTGTACAGAGACTTGTTTATATTCCACTTTGATCGTTTTGATGTGTTTTTTATTCCTGTACATAACTATTTGGCTTTTATGTATTTTTGTCTTTCGTGTTGCTCATATTTGAAACATTCAATAAACGTGTCCTGAAAAAAGTATATAAACTCTCGTCCTGTTTGTTTTCGTGTCACAAGAGACATTCCTAACACTATGGCTACCTCTGCTGTCTCTGCTCCCTCTTCTTCTACTGTCAAAGTCATCGACGAACACTTAGATCGTGCCAGTTGGGAGGCTTTGTATCTTCTCGTCTGTCTCACACAGTTTGAACATGACGTCCCTTCAGTCGCATCTTCCGGTTAAATTAATTCGTGCCTTGCATGGCATCAGTCGAGAAAAAATCCACAAATACGGACTCGTGTCTTAGAAGCCAGTCTCAAAGAAGTCTTATGATGGTTCACGGTGACGGCACGTCAATTACTACAAGGGATCATTCAGATTCCTCATCAAACAAAACGCTTTTTTGATCGAAACAAAGTCGCTTTGACCCAACTGGCCGATCCTCGCATCGACACTCAAACCAAAAAACAAATCATTTTCAAACCTGGAGGGAGCGGTACTCTAGGAGGGGTCATCATTCGCTCTCTCCTAAGATGGGATCAAAATGCTCCCAAAGTTCTCCCCAAGAAAAAAGTCAAAAAAGCTCCAAGAAGAAGAAAAAGAGCCACGGTGGCAAGACCAGGTCCCCAAAGAGAAACGTCTCTTCAATAACTTCTCCAGTGGTGAGACACTCCTCTTACCAGACACCACCCCGCAAAAAGAAAAGCCCTCAGAAAAAGAAACAGAAAAAGTCCAAAGAAAAAGAAAAGCCCACAGAAGAAAACTAGTCGCAAGAGAGCTCTTCAACCAGGACGCAACCTTACACTCGCAAACCACGACCTGTCACGACGGTGACCGCGTCTCCGGAAGCCTCAGGTTCAGTCACTTCTCCGTTGATGACACCAAGAACTGAAAAGTACTTGGAGACGTTGATCACACCAAGAACGTCTCCGTTGATGACCCCAAGAACTTCCCCAGTGGCAGGACCCTCCAATTTAGCGGCAGTGGCTGCTGCTCACAAAGTACCTGCTCCCAAAATCAAAGTTCAAGAAAGATCGGGCATGTTACAAAGTTTACTGGATTTGTCCAAGCAAGAACTGGTTCGATTTAGTCCGTTACGTACCCCTGCACGACGTGTCATGCCTGTCCTGAAGTTAATACGACGTAAAGACAATCAGTGGCGACGCGTTCCAGTATAAAAAAGGCCTATGACTAAGTAGGGGTATCAGTGTTTTTGGTGCTGAAGACTCAAAGATGTCACCCTCCAGAAAGCATCCCTCTTCTAAACAACCCCAAGGAAAGAAAAGGAAAGGACTACATCCTCGTTTAGTCAAACATGGGGACATGTTATCTGTCCTGTCCAAAGCTTCTCCACCCCTACGAGAAAAACTCATTCAATCAGCCTCCAAAGAGGTCATCGATACCGTGTGTGAATGTTGTTTGAATGTCATGAAAGGCACGATCCCTTTGTCTAAACACCAGAAACAATGCTTAGGCAAACATCGTCACGTTCTTCGCCAAATGGTTCAAAAGAAAATTCCCATTCGTAAAAAAAACAAGATGTTGGTCCAACGTGGAGGCATTTTGCCTCTCTTGTTAGGCCCGTTGCCGAAAGGAGTCTTGGGAACCGTGTTGGGAGGACTGGTGGGAGCAAGATAAAAAGGACCTCTGAAGTCCCAAGATCTCAGAATCGACGCTTGACATCCCATGGAAGGACGAAAACTAGCTTAAGTGCCTTACAAACGATGGATGGAATACCATCTTTGGCAAGAACAACGCACCCCACATTTACTTCCCAATCCCAATTTGAGCGAAATGTCCCAGTTACAACACGAATTGCAGTCCTTGACAGATCGCCAAGATTTGTCCGAAACAGAAAAATCGCAAAAGTACGGTCAACTCTTGCAACGACTGCAACTCTTTCACCAGAAAGCTTTAGACGAAACAGCTCTACCCACTCTGAAAGATTTTAAGACCTTGATGAAAAGTTCAGCACCATCACCAGTACCACTACCACCACTACCAGTGACCAAGACAGAAAAACGAGAAGAAGAAGAAGGGTTTCAAACTCCACCAGAAAAAGTACGCAAGTTAACAACACCACCTACCTCCAGAATTGGATGGATTAAAAAGATGATGACCACCCCTTCTTCATCACAAGAGAAAAAGAAGGTGAAGACAGAAGTGAAACAAGAAAAACTATCACCTGTTCAGACATCCTCCTCCTCCTCCTCGACACCTATTGCCAGCCGCACACGCAAAGCATTACAATCCAAGAAAGTACCCCAAGAGAAAAAGAGTAGCATCTTCCAAGAGTGGGTGCCTTATTAACACACAAACCAACAAATGGAAAAACTCTTAGCCAGCATTTACTACGATCCCTCCCATCCTGCAGGTTACGCAGGAGTTCAAAAATTGTATCGTGCTGCCAAAACTCGACTGAAAAGTCTCCGTTTACCTCAAGTGCAACGATGGTTACAAGAACAAGCTAATTACACTTTACACAAACCCATTCGATGCAAGTTTTCCAGAAGTCGCACCCTAGTGGAAGGCATCGATCATTAATGGCAAGCCGATTTAGCCGATGTCTCTCATTTGGCCAGCTACAATCGTGGCTACAAATATTTGTTTTGTGTCATCGACGTCTTTTCCAAATTTCCCTGGTTCGTGCCCTTGATTTCCAAATCGAGCAGCGACTTAGTGCGAGCCCTGCAACGGGTGTTGAAACAAAGCGGTCATCACCCTCTTCGATGGCAAACGGACAAAGGTACCGAATTTCTGAACCAAGCTTTCCAAAAAGAATTAAAGAAACGTGACATTCATGTTTTTACCACCGAGAATCCCGAAACCAAAGCCAGCATCGTGGAACGTTTTCAACGCACTTTGAAAGAACGCATGTGGAAATATTTTACGCATCACCACACTCTGAAGTACATCGACATCTTACTACACCTGGTGCAAGCGTACAACCAATCTTACCATCGAAGCATTGGACGTGCCCCGCAAGAAGTGACTCCCGAAAACGAAGTGCTGGTGTTTGAGCGCCTGTTTGGTGCGTCCCCGACGAGGGCTGTCCCCAAGAAAAGTGGAGTGTTGGACGTAGGAGATTGGGTACGCATTGGCAAAACCAAACGCACTTTCGACAAAGGTTACTTATCTAACTGGACCACAGAATTGTTTCGTGTCACTGGACGATTGCATGGTCGTCATCCTGCCGTCTATAAATTGGAAGACATGAACGGAGAAGTGCTCAAAGGAACGTTTTATTTGCCCGAGTTACAACGTGTCACCAAAAAAGAAGACGACGTGTACGATATCGAAAGCATTCTCGAACGCAGAACCCGTAAAGTGGGCAAACGACGTGTCAAAGAAGTCAAAGTACGTTGGAAAGGATATGCGCCCAGTTTTGATTCTTGGATCGACGCTTCGCAAGTCATCGACTATAAAAAGAAGTGATCATCATGCCCTTTCACACAGACGCAGCTACGTCGACCACTCCTTCACCCAGTTCTTCTCTGCAAGATTTACAGAAACAACCCTTGTGGGTGTGGTGCGGAGAACGTGTGCCTAAAACGCAAATCGTCTTTTTCTGCCAAATCATCGTGGTGTATTGTGTCATCGGTGCAGCCATTGCCAATCTGAGTTTGCAACAAGGAGACAAACAATTGTGGACCATTTTATTGAGCAGTTGCATCGGTTACCTGCTTCCTAATCCCTCCCTGAAATTCACCTCGAACGGGAACCACGGGAACCTTGTGTCCAGTGCCAGTGTCAGTCACCACTCCAACAACAATAACAACCCCATTTTGGGCCGAGACACTCCTCTGACGTCCAGTAACCCCTCGGACAGCCACAGAACTCTGGAATTATGAACAATAACAACCAATTTTACTTAACCTTACCCAGTGACAGTTCCATAGAGGTGTTTCCCAACAACACGTTGTGCTGTTACACAGCCAAATTACCTCAGGCCATCCAATTAGATCACGAAACCCATTGGGAAGTGGCTTTAGTAGAAATCATTCACCCGACCCAAGTCCTCAATGTCCTTCTCAATCAAAATTTTTTTTGATGTGGAAGTTCATGACGAACCATTGCAACAGTACTTGTATACCTATGGCAAATATGACAAGAAAACCCCTGGCACAAAAAAATCAAAAGTACACCACCTATCACTTGTTCATTCCCCCAGACTATTATTTTAGTGGTCAACATTTGGTCAGCACCATAGCCTCCAGGTTTAATGTCGTATTTATGAAAGCTTTGGAAAGTGTCAAAAAAAGTGTCACCATGGAATACCACAAAGCAGCTCGTCGCTTCTTGATGAAATTTGACGGGAGTAAAATCGTGTCCATTTTATTTTGTCCTGAATTGTTTGACATATTGGGCGGAGACATCGACATGAGAATGGCCACGATCAAGAAAAAGGAATTACCAATCATTTACGACAACGAGTCTTTTACCAAGTTATTTCGTGCCCCGGTTGAACTGAACCAAGGACTGAATTTGATGTTTGTGTACTCTGATGTGGTGGAGTATAACGTGGTGGGACACACCTCTGTGCCGTTACTGCGTGTCATTCCTTTCAAAGTGGATTCTGCCACGACCGCTGACGAGGAAGGTGGAAATACTTACCACGTTCACCGCGAATTTGTACATCCTCACTATTTACCTGTCAGTAAGACGTATTTGGACACGGTCAACATTGCTATAAAAGGAGATTTGGGACAAAATATTCCATTCACCAAAGGAAAAGTCACAGTGAAACTCCATTTTCGAAAACGGTTCTCTCACGACTCGTAAGTCATGTATCCAGTGTACCGAGGGGTTGCTCGACAGCGAGGACACGGTTTAGGAGATATGTTAAAATCGGCTTTTCGTTCGGTGGCCCCGGTGTTGAAACCGATGGTGACACGCGGATTGCACGCCTTGAAAGATGCGGCATTGACGCAAGGCAAAGAATTTCTCCAAAATGTCATCATCGACAAACAAAACCCCAAAGAAGCCTTCATGAGGGCAGGCAAAAATGGAGCCGATGCTAGAGTAGCTCCTGTCAACAATTTCATGCATTCTTTGTTCAGCGAAGTGGACTTGTACTTGAATAACAAACTGGTCAGCAGCAGCATGGATACTTACCCATATCGTGCCTACCTGGAAAATCTCTTGACGTACGGAAAAGAAGCCAAGAATACTCATCTGGATGCTTGCGTTGTATGGAAACCTGACACGGCAGGTGTAGCCACGTTTAACGACACAGTCCTAACAGAAGATGACAATCCTCACAATGTGGGGTTTAACGACCGTCGTAAGAAAATTCTGCAAGGCCAAAGTTTAGAACTGATGGATCGTTTGCATTTGGACATGTGGTTACAAGAAAAGTATTTGCTCAACAGGGTGGATATCCGTCTGAGACTGAATCGTAGCAGTGCCGCTTTCCATTTGATGGCCCATGCCAATGAATACAAAACTATCATTCAAGAAGCCCGACTTTACGTGCGTCGTGTGGAAGTGTTGCCTAAAGTGGGAAACGACGTCAGTCACATGTTGAGCAGAACGACCGCCAAGTATCCGATACGACGCGTAGAAGTGAAAACGTTCACCATTCCCGCTGGACAGCGATCTATGATCGAAGATCATCTGTTCCAAGGACAGTTACCCAAGCGTTTGATTGTTGGTATCGTCAGGAATTCAGCCTTCAACGGAATCCACGATCAAAATCCTTTTGAATTTCAACATTACAATGTGTCCAAGATCGAAGTCAGTCGCGACGGCAAGACCTTCTGTACCCGACCCTTTGAGCCTAACTTTGGTGTCGCGAAGAATTATTTGAGATCGTACTTGTCCCTGTACGAAGCCACGGGACAGTTAGGAACCAACATCAGTCACGGTATTTCGTACGACGATTATGCTGGAGGCTATGCTTTGTGGGGTTTTGATTTCATTCCAGACCAAGGCAGCGACGAGGGACATTTCCACCTATAAAATCCGGTCAGATTCGTGTGGAACTTCAGTTTACAAATCCACCTCCAGATCACACAGTGAACGTCCTCCTGTATGCAGAATTTGACAATACCATAGAAATCAACAGTTTGAGAGAAGTCATTCTAGACTACTAGAAGCCATGGAAGACTGTTATCCCTCTTTACCTAGTGGAGAAACTTTGGAGATGGAATGTGAGGAGACCGGGGAAGAAGAATCTCAAGACAAAGACGAAGAAGTTATCATGATGAAGTCGAGATGGCCAGAACAAGTAGCCCATTTAGTTTCCTGTTTTGCTACATTCCTGGCAGATATAATGAAAGAATTGATCAAGGAAGAGAGTTATGGATGTCACAACGATCATCCCAGTCAAATTCAACACGACAAATGTCTGATGTTAAGTCAAGAAGAAAATCTGGACAAAGCTTGGGATCACATCGAAATAGAATTCGTGTTGAACGAGTGGTATAAAGGCCTGGATAAACATTCTTCTCCTCCATTAACGTCTCTGGTGTGCCGTCTTGGACCAGAGTAAGAAGTCGGAGCTAAACGCCTTTTATTTGTCAGACATTTTCAAGCAAAAAGTCAGGATCGAATTGATCACTTATCATTACCTGTGAAGAAAAAAACACACAAATCAATGGATACCTGGGAACTTTATTATCTTTTGAACCACAGCTCGTACACGGCTTCTTGGAATCCTGTCGTCTGTGCTAAAGATGAACTCCCTCATCGTAAACCTCAAGACCATCTAGCTTATGTGATCAACACGGACGACGGTCATCTCCCAGGAACAAACTGGGTAGCCGTCTACTTTCCTCAAGAAGGATGTGTGGAATATTTCGATTCGTATAGATTGCCTCCTTTGGAAGACGATATCATTGACTTTATGAGAAGAAATGCTCAGACCACCCGATTCAATAATTTGAAATTACAAGGCACAGATTCCTTGGTGTGTGGACAATATTGTGTGTATTTTCTGCATCATCGCATCCTGGGTTATTCCTTAGAACATTTAGTGACTCATTTTGATCATGGTTCTTCTTCTAGAAACGATGTAAAAGTAGATCGATGGTTTTGTGACCATTATGCTTATCTTTTGTCTCAAGCTAGGAAACGTAGTGCCCGTCAATGGCCTAATGACTTCCAACAGTGGAAATCACAATTTCATTCACAACGTTGTCAGCCTTGTCCAAAATAATGTGTGAGTTGGAAAAAAAATGTTTGTCATTTGAAAAAAAATGTTTGATGTTATATTGTTGGATTATTGTTAAAAATGTTAGAGTTGTTTGTTAGTGTCAAGTGATTTTGAATCAAAAATGTTGTTTTGAAAAAAAATGCCTTTGTCTTTTTGTTTGGCTATAAGAATTTTGATTCACGCTCTTTGACTTCTTACTATCCCTCTCATGACACTCATTGAACGTTCCGACTCTAAAACCGTGTAGAGATGTTTTCCTTCACGTCCGCGCTTTGACTTTAAAAACCGGGGTAGTTTCCAGTCTAACCATCCATTGTCGACTCATCCTCCTACGAAGATGTGCTCGAAACTAGCTAAGCTAAACGAAGCCTACGTGAATTTGCACAGGGTCAGACACAGTCTGATACCGAAGCCAGAAGAGATAGAGAATGTGAGAATGTTAAAAGTCACTGAAGACCTGATAGAAGAGCTCTTCAGAGAAGAAGTGAACAGGGAGAAAGAAGAATGGACAGAGATGTACAGACTTCAGAAACAGCAGAGAGAGTAGCAACAGCAACAACAACAGCAGCAGCAGCAACCTGAACCTGACAGAGGCTTTGTCGATTGTCGTATCGACACCAAAGAGTTCTTCTTCTCTTTCCGAAGAAGAAGACCTATCGTCAGAAAGTCTATCGTCAGAGGACATCGCATTCTTAGAAACTAAAAGATCGCCCTAGCTTCAACTTCGCACACAAAAAAACAGACCTTTTCAGGGCTACCCAATACTCTAGAAAAGAAATAACAATCGATTTGCCAATGTGTGTATGTAGAGTAGTGTGAATATAAACACTGACTCTTTTGTGGTGTGAGTGTATGTGTTTGTGTGGATAGTAGATAATGATCATGATTTTTGGGGGTTTTTTTTTTTGCTGTTTGACGTGCGTGGAGAGTAGATTTGGGGTTTGATTTGATTGTTTTGCGTATGTGGATAGTATATTGAAGTGATTAATGAAAATTTTTTAAATTAGTAATGGATAGTATAAAAAAGTGAGTGAGTGTTTCTTTTAGGTCCGCCCATTGTTTGGTCATGATCTAGGTAAGATAACTTTTGTCTTGGGGGATGTTTTCCTTCACGTCCGCGCTTTCACTATAAATTAAAAATCGCTCGGCAGTCTAGCTACCCTTGTTGATTGATCAACAATAAAAATGAGTAACAGACTTGAAAAACTTTTTGAACTCCAGATGCACCTGGAATATGCCAGATGCCTCCTGAACGAGCTGGCTGCGGAGGCCCTTGTGGAAGAAGCCAGGATAGAACATGAGGAGGAAGAGAGAAAAATGAAAGAAGAGGAGGAAAAAAAGAGAGAGATCAGGTGTCACCCTATGATGAACCCTGTGTACAAGGTGACACCTGAGGCAAGGACATCTTCCCAATCTGTAGCTGCACCACAGTTACAACAGGAGGTAAGGATGCCGATTCATCCTAGAATTAGAAATAGAAGAAGAGAAAGGGAAGTCTTCACTATTCCAGAGACAGAAGATTGGAATAGTGAAGCCACTCAACCTGCCTCTGCGCTTACAGCAACAAGGGTGAACTGGCAAGGAGACTGGAGTCGAAGATGCGTGTGCGGTGCCAGACCAGGAAGGTGCCAGCATTAGATAGGTGCATCTGGAGTTTAAAAAAAAACAGCCCTTTTCAGGGCTACCCCAATCTCTAGAAAAGATATAGTAATCCATTTGCCAATGTGTGTATGTAGAGTAGTGTGAATATAAACACTGACTCTTTTTAAATAGTGTGAGTGTATGTGTTTGTGTTTGTAAGAGCTCACGTACGTTTGTGTGGATAGTAGATTATTGGGCTTTATAAGTGATCACGTATGTTTGTGTGGATAGTAAATTTGGGGTTTCATTTTAATGCTCTGCGTGTGTGGATAGTAGATTTGGTGTTTGTTTATTGCTGCTTCACGTATGTGGATAGTAGATCATATGAAATGAGAAAAGTAGGGGATGTTTTCCTTCACGTCCGCGCGTTTTAAGTGATGATCTAGGTAATATAATTTTTGAGCTTTAAGGGGATGTTTTCCGTCACGTTCGCACTTTTCGTATAAGAACCCACAGTGTTAGTCGTTCGCACCATTCTAAGGAATAAAAAAAGAAGATGGAGGTGACAAAATTATTTAACGATTTGAGACATAGCTATGTTTGGATCATGGATGGGACTTATGTAGTAGAAAGATTGAATAAGGAAGGAAGATTTCAAGGTAGCCTGAACAATGTGAAGAGTCTTGGAGTAGCAAAAGATCTAATAGGGTGAATGATTGAGGAAGAAGTAGAAAGAATCAGAGGATTCATTGACCCACCTTACGTGAGAGTAGGTACTTTAAAGGAAGCCTTGGATCATGTCATAGAAGTCAGGAGCTCCCTAGAAAATAGCTTTTATTGGACTGACTGGTGGTAGGTAAAGTGGGGTTTTAACCAGTTGATAAAAGCAGAAGAACTAATTAGAGAGGTAATGAAAGTAGAAGTGATGAAGATAAAAGAAAAATGGAGCAAAGAGAGAAAGGAAGAAGAGAATAAGAAGAAGAAATTAGAGTTTGAAAGATTGAATAACAACTGGATGAAGATCCAACAGAAATTCAGAGATATGGGTCATCCTGACTGGATAACAGAAACTGAAAAGAGGAAGAAGAAAGGAATAATGGAAAAAGTGAGGACTTGGTGGAAGAAGTGGAGAAGTTAGAAGAGGAAACCCAAAGGCCCTTTTCAGGGCCACCCACATCTCTCGAAAAGAGATAGACTTTCAATTGCTTACCTTTTTTTTAAAAAAAAAAAATAGAGACCCTCCCTGTTTCAATTTTTCCCTGTTCCATTTCCATAGACCCATCAGGTCGGGACCCTATTAAAATAGGGTCCCGACCCTGTTCCATTTCCCCTTGAGGCTCAACAGGCCCAAGATATTTTTCCATGTTAAATTTCCCTTGAGGCTAAAGTAGCCCAAGATTTGTTTCCATGTTAAATTCCCCTTGAGGCTAAACAAGCCCAAATTTTTTTCCCATGCTAAATTCCCCTTGAGGCTAAAGTGGCCCAGGTGTTTTCGTAATGTTAAATTTCCCATTGAGGCTAAAGTGGCCCAGGGGTGTTTTTAATGCTAATTCCCATTGAGGCTAAAGTGGCCCCATTCACTACTCACAGTGGTAGGCAATCTGATCAAAATGCTCAATTGATTGACATGTGACACAGTTATAGGCAATTCGATCAAAATGCTCAGTTGATTGACATAGGACACAGTGATAGGCAATTCGATCAAAATGCTCAATTGATTGACATGGGACACAGTTATAGGCAATTCGATCAAAATGCTCAATTGATTGACATGGGACACAGTTATAGGCAATTCGATCAAAATGCTCAGTTGATTGACATAGGACACAGTGATAGGCAATTCGATCAAAATGCTCAATTGATTGACATGGGACACAGTTATAGGCAATTCGATCAAAATGCTCAATTGATTGACATGGGACACAGTTATAGGCAATTCGATCAAAATGCTCAGTTGATTGACATAGGACACAGTTATAGGCAATTCGATCAAAATGCTCAATTGATTGACATGGGACACAGTTATAGGCAATTCGATCAAAATGCTCAGTTGATTGACATAGGACACAGTTATAGGCAATTTGATCAACTTGCTTTATTAATCCACATAGGACATGCTGATAAGCAATTTAAACAAAATGCTCTATTTATTGACATAGGACACATTTATAGGCAATTTGATCAAAATGCTCAATAAATATATAAATGCCAAGCTGAACTACATTAATAAGCGCCAGTTTCGATATAATCAAAATACAAATATCAATCTTTTAACTTACATAGTTGTATTTCCATGGTTTCAGTATTTACATTCTTTCATAATCATGTCTTAATCGTGTCAAAATCATGTCGTAATCGTGTCATAATTCATTGTGATGAGGGAAAAGCATATTCATCTCTACCAATACCGTAATCGTGTCAGTTTTACATGGGTAGGTATTAAAATACCGTTAACCACAGAACTGATTTCTATAAATATAAAAATTGGTGCCTGATTGCATCTTTATTCCATTAAAGTACTCTAGTTCGCCTGCTCAATATCCCATATCATTTCTTTGTTGACAAAGTTGAATGAAAATAATGGTCAATATTTTCAAGACTTTATAATGACCATGAAAGAAAATAATTTACTAGACTTAATGAATACATTTACCATCAAACGTTTGAAGACAGAAGTTTTTCTTAAGAATATGCTTATTCGTAATATACACAGTATTCAATACATGTAATGGAAATACAAATTAGATCCGTCACGTCATGCAATGAATTGTCTGCTCTTTGTTCCTTATGATGCTTCAGCAGTCGTTAATCAGCGTACCCTTGTTTGTTACACGACTATTATCAAGTCTCATGTTATATAGCAGTCAAGCACGTCCTTGATAGTTCATTGTACCTAAACTGTTTCTTATGTCACTTGTTTAGGCTCAAATAAACAGTAACACAAGAAAGAGTGAAAACAACAAGCTTTTAAAAAATGCAATAATTTATTTCCCTGGAAAAATTCTGTAAAAATGAGAAGAATATGAGCCTAGGGTTTTATTGAATCAAATCTGAAAATGAACCAAAAATAAACCGAGAATAAAATTTTAGCAGTCCTAATAACAAAATGTTCTACTAATTTCACGTTCGAATCCCGACAAAGAATCCAAGATGGAAGATGTTGACGTATGCCACAATCTGTAGTGTTGAAGTCTACAGTTCCTTGTAGAAATAAAAATTATCACTCCGTTTCTGATAGCTGAATAAATTTGTATTAAACAAACTGTCCTTGTTCCACACTATTACATGAGCACACGTATTTTCCAGAAAAATAGCAAAATAACAAAAGTAATCCTTTTGAATCCAAGTAATTTGACATAACTCCAAACAGCGCAAAATAAAACGAAATGTTTAACGGCCCAACTTCTACTGAGATTAATTCTCCAAAACATGGGTTATATGGGCTTTCTAAAACGTAAACAAGGGTCACGTGATCATGTTCTGGAAATTCATAGAAGCAAGTTCTTGTTACCCAGTGTGACCCTGAAGAAAACTAATCATTTTACTCTAAGAAATAATTAAAAAAAATTCTTATATCTTAAAGACAAGGTCCCATCATGACCTTGGAAACAACCAATCACTTTAAAATAAAATAGAACTTGTTTACAAAGGTTGCTACAAATTCTGAAATAAAGTCAGGATTTAGATCAACACCTGGTGTTTATAAACAAACAATCAAGGTCAAACCATTTTCTAAAAATAAAAATCATCTCCAGTGAACAAATCCACATTACAATATCATGAAAAAAGTTTTAAAACTGACAAACAGTTAAATTGAAATAATATATATTAGATCAGATATAATTAAATCAAATATACATAACATTTATCATTCACACGCTTTGCGAGTAGCCTAAGAATTATTATTAATAGTCAAGATGTTTCTGTAAATTTTGTTTGACCCATCTTTGAGGTTGACTTTTGACAAAATATGTAACATAAGGTTTGCTAAAGCTGTCATGGTATCTTTGACTTAATACTGTTTCTTGTTATGGGTGTATACAATGTGTTGTTTTGGTAGTAATGCTCAGAAAGAAGCGCGAGAGTTCACTTTTGGATGTTTTGTTAACAAATGATTTGAGATCTGTTTCTAATAAATATTAAGAGTAAAATTGTCGATTTGTGAATTAAACTTGAACGCTATTGAGGGTGCTGTGAGGAAGACCTCTCGATATTCCTGAGGATATTTGTTCCGTGGCTTGTCTACACTCTGACAACGACGCAATACTTCGAGAATTGCTCTCACGTTTTTTTAGCAAATTTGTTTATTGTCTCCATATGTCATTGGTATAACTGAAATATAACCGTTTATTTTAATTTATTTATGTTTATTGAAAAAAGCAATTAATGATCTTCTAAAATACTGTCAATTTTGTGTGTCTCGTTATTTATTATTCAGTTTTAAAATCTGATATATATTTATTTAATTATGATATTTTGTGTACCTGCAGAAATATTATAATAAGTCAAAGGGGTCTTTTTACCGAGAGAATCCAACCCTCGCGTGAATTCTGCTTGAAGTCAATTGTTTTCCCCTTATTTATACGGACTTCTTGACATCAACTGTTGTATAATGGAAATTTCAACGCACCCAGATTAGAAATAAATTTCCTCTAATCAATAATGACTGCAAATATCACAACTACACATTTACATCACAACTTTATAATTGCATAGCAACCACACAACTTCGTTTTCTCCTTATCACATTTCCGTAACGTAGCGCCAGTATTTAACGCCGTGAAAATATAAATACAGCTCAAACACCAACTACATGGAACTATTTTTAAAACGTCTTAATGGATATGAACTGCATTGTATTCCGTACATGCATCCAGTACATTACAGTAATAATGAATGTCAGATTGTTAATATATGTATGCGTGCTTGTGTGTGTAAGAGAGAGAGACAGAGACAGACAGACAGACAGACAAAGATTTGGATTTCTGGCCACTTGAGCAGTCTTCAAACACGTGCCCTGACACATGATTACCGGAAGAATCAATGTTCATTTCCTAAGTTCGTCATGTGACAAGGCTGAAATATGCTAACCTAATGGAACAAACGGGAGTGCTTAGGGAATGGATGGCACCATTAAAGAATAACAAGCTATGGGGCGAAACCTCCTAAAAACAGTTAAGTAAACAATTCGTTTTGGAAAAAGATCATTAGCTTGTAGATGGGATCAATAAATATTCAATACGAAATGTATACTTAAAAGTGTTTCTTTCACAGCTTTCCTAGATCTGACTCGGCTTAGGTATTCAAGCTGTTCCGGTTCGCTTTCATGACACAGTATTAATTCAGTTCCCATAGTAAACCTATGCAAACACCATGATATATAACAAATTAAATAACTTAAATTTTTTGAGTGCTCATTATCACTCCTATATTTATCAGTAAAGATGAAACCTGGATGTCAGCTTCTGTGTAGAGGAAAGGATATGAGCCGCGGCATTTTCTGGACCTGCATGTGTTTGAAACATGTGCTTTCAATTCCGCACCAAAGAGTCAGGTGCTAATTTTAGTAATGAGTGTTCCAAACTCAAGACTGTTAAAGGACTGAAAATCCATTAATAAAACAATGTCTCTATTTTTCTTCACTTACAACTAGCTCTCAAGAGATTTTTTTCCTAAATCATAACTTACATTATTAACCAATCCTGGTCAGCCAAACCCATATATACTCTATTTTAGGTTCACACATTTCCAGGCTGGTTCCCATTTTTCCATGCCATTAGTACCGTTTGTCCTTCAATCCCTTCCAGTTTTGTTGTTTACGAAATAACTCCGATATCTCCGTACAATTACAGACCTATCCGCAAAAGTAAAACTGGCGGAAGAACAACGCATTCAAGTGTACTGAACAAGCGATCCACATTAGTCGGCGACTAAGCTTACCGACGAAAAGTGTGTGAAATACTAATCTGACATTTCAGTTTCCTTCCGCTTCATTTATTTGGACTGATTGTGTACTTTGATAAAATCGTGTTTGTGAGAAAAAGCAGAAGCCACAAGTGGTTAAAATCTCTGTTGTAAAAGTAGGTAATTTAAAAAATTCCATATCACTCCAGACAAATTTTTTCTAGAGTCTAGAATGACATCTGTGCTTGTGTATTTCCAGTCTATGTTATCGATTGTATTACGTTTGTCATCATTATTATTATTATTATTATTATTATTATTATTATTATTATTATTATTATTATTATTGTTCTTGTTGTTGTTGTAGTAATAATATTATTATTAGTAGTAGTAGTAGTAATATTATTAATATTAGCAATATTATTATTATTATTTAGTAGTAGTAGTAATATTATTATTATTATTTAGTAGTAGTAGTAGTGATGTTATTAGTAGTAGTAGTAATATTATTATTATTATTATTATTATTATTATTATTATTATTATTATTATTATTGTTCTTGTTGTTGTTGTTGTTGTTGTTGTTATTTAGTGTATCATAGATGTTATCTCAGATCTTACATATATTGCATCTTCACGTTCTAGGGTCAGGTTGTTAATTTGGCATTGCCTACTTCCAATATCACATAAATAAATAAATAAATAAATAAATAAATACATTTTAAAAACAAGCATTGTGGTTTATTTAAAGTAATTGCTCTGAATAGGTACAAATTAAGGCCTTGAAAATTTCACCAATAGTTCTATACGAGCCGAACCATGAGATTATTTGTCTTGGACGGAGTGCTGAAACCAAATGTAAAAATATTGGAGACCTGACTTGATGTTTATTTTGCTGTCGGTTTGAAACATAACTAATTGGCAATGGTAACTGTCTATGACGGGCGCAGCCGAGAACAGACTTAGTACTGTTGAATTCATGAAAAATATCAATAACATAATAGCATTGAATTATTTGTTATAACAGGCTAGCAGATGTTACTGAGCAAATATTACGATCATCGAGGATTAAATTATTTTAAATTAATAACAGAATCAAATTACGAAATGCAAAATAATATCAGTTCGATCCTGCAGTAAATAGAGTACATTTACTTTGAAATAATGCCGTTTTCACAGAGTCTTCATCTGCTACGACAGGCGAAAAATGTATACATGTCATGCTAGTGAGTTCATAGACCTGATACTATTAAGGGGATTATCGCTCTTGATATTCTCAGATTAACTGTTGTAATATCAATTGTTTAAAGAGAGAAAAAATTCTCTATGACTCGCCTATGCAAACTATGAGGTTTATCTCCAGAATAATTCTCAGCGAGAAATGTAACGGTCCAAATTATTGGAAGCAAAGATAAGGCCTTCGCAAAACTAGAATGTATTATGCGCATCTTGGTTTGTTTAAGTACAATATGCTAATGAGTTTGTGCTTTGTGGACATGATGGCAATTTCGCTGTTCTACTTTCCCAAACGTGTTTTCTGCTGCACACTTAAACAGTCGCAGAGTGCAGAAGGAATTGTTTGTGTGTACACTTTCTAAGCGTGAATACGTACATACGTGTCTACGACTTGAATCCTTTATACTGTGTTCAAGAAATCAAATCAGTGTACTCGAATTTGTACACTGGGAGTCGAGCACTCTAGATAAGCTGTAACAGACATCCTTCAGATGTTCTCTGCGATGCCGACTAATGACACTGGGATCGACATCATATAACGAACTGGCGGCAAGTTCTCATTCTGAGGAGACTACAGACGAAGACTAAGTTACAGGAAGTGACTGTTCGTGATCTCCTATTTTCGTATAACTGTTCCCTGAATGTCAACTCTGAGCCTCATATTCAACAGAGTATGGACCGTTTCCTTTCAACTTGAGACAATCACAATCAATATCAAGAAGACAGAGGTGACGTACGAACCCCTACCTGGAAAGCCTTGAAAAGAACCTTCCATTACAGTAAATTGCTAAACCCCTTGACAGTGAACAAGTTCACCAATCTCAGGAAGTGTGGTCTTTCGCAGACTATGCGCAAATTTGTTGGAGTGCAAAGGCATGAATCAGTCTACCAAAAAATGAAGGTTGACAAAATCACAAAATCAATGTGATGTGGACCCATTTGAAACATAGACAGTTTACAGACGTCTAGCCAAGAAGCTAAACCAATTTTACATGGGCAGTCTGCGGACACTGATGAGGATAAGATAGCAGAACAGGTCCCCAGATGCTTATGTTCTCACATACAAGATGCTGAGAACGTCACTTGGCCAAGCGTTTCATGGATTTACACACTGCTACTGAAATTACAGATGAGATTGGCAGGATGACAGAAAAGCGATCGGATATTTAGTGTCAGATGCTGCAAAATAACAACTAAGGAAATTGGAAACTTTAATCAAATTCATATATCATGGAATTGCCCGTTTCGATTTAATAAATAAAAATATCAATATTAATCTTTCAAATTATAGATCTTTTTTGTTTCATTGTTTACAATCTTGAGTTGTCACGGTAGAATTCGTGACGATGAGAGACCAAAGAATATTTATCTCTACAAACAGCATAAAAGGGTTAATGATACATGAGTAACCATAGTATTACAAGTCACCATCCAATTAGGTTTTATTTATATGTGTAAATACGTCTGATTACATTTATTTTGCTTAAAGGTTGTTTCATTCTAATAGGCGATATTCCTGATACATTGCTTGTTTACAAACTTGAATGGAGACAAAGGCAAACATTATTTTTGTCATTTCATTCATAAGGAGGAAGCGAAAAGAGGTTCCTTGCAATCAATGAATACTGTCAACTAATTTTTCAGATTGAAATTTGCTTTTTCTATCCGTATCTGGCATCAAGAATGAATGTTCGCGATCTTGATTCGTGAAATAAATACTATTCAGTGCATATAATTGAAATGCACATGATAAATTAGATCCATCGGGACGATGGAATGGTTTATCAACGTTTTGTTCCGTGAGATTCTTAAGCAGCTGTAAGTCATCCAGTTCAAACTTCATTTTTTTCAAAACAGATACATGAAATATTCATTAATAGGAAAGAATATAAAAAATTTTCAAAGACTATAATTAAGTTTTTTCTTTGGAGAAATCAAACCGTAAGTTGATAGTCAATTCTACTTCTGAATCTTTTTTTAAAATAACTAGTTAAATAATCTTAACATTAAAATAAATTGCCACGATATTTGTCCTTGTCTGTAAATAGTATTAAATCCCTCTTTGAGGTTGGTTTAGAAATTGATCCAAGAACACTTATATGCAACACATGCTGTCATTAATGCAGTTTTAATACAATAATTATATCTTCATTTGCAGTTTTGTTTGCCAACGGAATCAAGATATTCTGCTGCGTTAGAAACGCTTTTCTATTCATAATTTTGATAAGCTCCTAATTGCAATTACAAGAAAAAGACCTTGCTTTTCATATCATGTGGCTCAGACAAGATTTTATTGAATAAAATAATAATAATCTGACGTGAAAATAAAATGCGAAAACAATATAAATAGAAAATAAATAGGAGTAGATAGCAACATTAAGATGTCTTAAGTACAGCATTAATTGCAATTAAACTTTGATGCCCATGCTTTGGGGTAAGAAATTATGTGCATTAAAGAACAATACTAGTATGATAAACAATTAAATTCATGAAATACGAATTAAGAAACACGCACCGAGTACTCAGTTTATACTTTTCATAAGCCTTTACATAAGGAGGCATCTTTCTAGATACTCCCTTTCTGATAAATAAAAATAATTAAAACAACAACAATATGGTACCGAATTTCCTGGCCTATTTGTTTTCAATCAGTCACTGAAACCACGTATATTTTTATTATTGGCGTAACCGTTGTAACGTTTGTATCATTAACATCCACCGCGACATTTGTAACTTGCGTTTTGACCTCGAGTGTTTGAATGACTTTGATATGAACAAGGCATACGTCGAGGTCTTCGATCTACTTCTTTATATCGGACCTTTAGTATACTTAGCTGTCGAAACAACTTTTGAAAAAGTGCTCTCTAGTGAATTCGAGAGTAGTGGCCTGTGGCAAAAGGATTCAATTGACTAATGAGAGAGCTGGTGACGTTACATGATATGTATTCATTATGTCGATTTTAAGTTGTCCGGCGTCTTTCACCAGAGAAAAAAAAAATTGTTGTGTTAAAGATTTAAATTGTAGAACCTTATATGCAGTATTTATCGTTGTTAATCAGGCCGATCCTTTCTATGTAAATATAACAAGTAATCGCAATGGCTGAGCTTTGCATTCAGTAAGACTGATCTGCAGTGAATATTGTTTTGGCTAATAACATGTCCAAGAGACACTGGAGAACGAAGGGGATCGACAGCGTTTGGATAGCGACCAATCAGGATCATACTATTGTACAAAAAACTTCTATAAACAATTTAATGGCACAATTCATCTCGGAAAAGACTTTTTTAAAATGTCTACAAACAAATTGATAACAAACGCATCAGAAAGAGTGACCTGATAAATTGTATGTACAGGTTCATGACACATTTATGTACACGTTGATGACAAATGTATGTACAAGTTCATGACAACATGTATGTATGCGTTAATGATAAATGTGTGTACAAGTTCGTGACAAATGTATATACAAGTTCATGACAAATGTGTGTACAAGTTCATGACAAATGTATGTACAAGTTCATGACAACTGTATGTACAAGTTCAAGACAAATGTGTGTACAAGTTCATGACAAATGTGTGTACAAGTTCAAGACAAATGTATGGACAAGTTCAAGACAAACGTATGTACAAGTTCATAACAAATGTATGTACAAGTCCAAGACAAATGTATGTACATGTTCAAGACAAATTTATGTACAAGTTCAAGACAAACGTATGTACAAGTTCAAGACAAACGTATGTACAAGTTCATAACAAATGTATGTACAAGTTCAAGACAAATGTATGTACATGTTTAAGACGAATGTATGTACAAGTTCATTACAAATGTATGTACAATTTCATAACAAATGTATGTACAAGTTCATGACAAATGTGTGTATAAGTTCATTACAAATGTATGTACAAGTTCATAACAAATGTATGTACAAGTTCAAGACAAATGTATGTGCAAGTTCAAGACAAATGTATGTACAAGTTCATGACAAATGTATGTACAAGTTCAAGACAAATGCATGTACAAGTTCAAGACAAATGTATGTACAAGTTCAAGACAAATGTATGTGCAAGTTCAAGACAAATGCATGTACAAGTTCAAGACAAATGTATGTACAAGTTCAAGACAAATGTATCTACAAGTTCAAGACAAATGTATGTACAATTTCATGACAAATGTATGTACAAGTTCAAGACAAATGCATGTACAAGTTCAAGACAAATGTATGTACATGTTCAAGACAAACGTATGTGCAAGTGCAAGACAAATGTATGTACAATTTCATGGCAAAATGTATGTATGCGTTAATGATAAATGTGTGTACAAGTTCGTGACAAATGTGTGTACAAGTTCAAGACAAATGTATATACAAGTTCATGACAACTGTATGTACACGTTCATCACAAATGTGTGTACAAGTTCAAGACAAATATATGTACAAGTTCAAGACAAACGTATGTACAAGACAAATGTATGTACAAGTTCACAACAAGTGTATTTACAAGTTCAAGGCAAATGTATGTACAAGTTCAAGAGAAATGTATGTACATGTTCAAGACAAACGTATGTGCAAGTTCAAGACAAACGTATGTACAAGACAAATGTATGTACAAGTTCATAACAAATGTATTTACAAGTTCAAGGCAAATGTATGTACAAGTTCAAGACAAATGTATGTACAAGTTCAAGGCAAATGTATGTACAAGTTCAAGAGAAATGTATGCACATGTTCAAGACAAACGTATGTGCAAGTTCAAGACAAATGTATGTACAATTTCATGGCAAAATGTATGTATGCGTTAATGATAAATGTGTGTACAAGTTCGTGACAAATGTGTGTACAAGTTCAAGACAAATGTATATACAAGTTCATGACAACTGTATGTACACGTTCATCACAAATGTGTGTACAAGTTCAAGACAAATGTATGTACAAGTTCAAGATAAACGTATGTACAAGACAAATGTATGTACAAGTTCATGACAAGTGTATTTACTAGTTCAAGGCAAATGTATGTACAAGTTCAAGACAAATGTATGTACATGTTCAAGACAAATGTATGTACAAATTCAAGACAAACGTATGTACAAGACAAATGTATGTACAAGTTCAAGACAAATGTATTTACAAGTTCAAGGCAAATGTATGTACAAGTTCAAGACAAATGTATGTACAAGTTCAAGGCAAATGTATGTACAAGTTCAAGACAAATGTATTTACAAGTTCAAGGCAAATGTATGTACATGTTCAACACAAATGTATGTACAAGTACAAGACAAATGTATGTACAAGTTCAAGACAAACGTATGTGCTAGTTCAAGAAAAATGTATGTACAATTTCATGGCAAAATGTATGTATGTGTTAATGATAAACGTGTGTACAAGTTCGTGACAAATGTGTGTACAAGTTCAAGACAAATGTATATACAAGTTCATGACAACTGTATGTACACGTTCATCACAAATGTGTGTACAAGTTCAAGACAAATGTATGTACAAGTTCAAGACAAACGTATGTACAAGACAAATGTATGTACAAGTTCATAACAAGTGTATTTACAAGTTCAAGGCAAATGTATGTACAAGTTCAAGACAAATATATATACATGTTCAAGACAAATGTATGTACAAATTCAAAACAAACGTATGTACAAGACAAATGTATGTACAAGTTCATAACAAATGTATTTACAAGTCAAGGCAAATGTATGTACAAGTTCAAGACAAATGTATGTACAAGTTCAAGGCAAATGTATGTACATGTTCAACACAAATGTATGTACAAGTTCAAGACAAATGTATGTACAAGTTCATAACAAATGTATGTACAAGTTCAAGACAAATGTATGTACAAGTTCAAGACAAATGTATGTACATGTTCAAGACAAACGTATGTACAAGTTCAAGACAAATTTATGTACAAGTTCATAACAAATGTATGTACAAGTTCAAGACAAATGTATGTTCAAGTTCAAGACAAATGTATGTACAAGTTCATGACAATACAAGTTCATGACAAATGTATGTACAAGTTCAAGACAAATGTATGTACAAGTTCAAGACAAATGTATGTACAAATTCATGACAGCTCATCAAGATGATAAACAAAAAATCATGTCATGATTATCAGCAGGAGAAACTGTACAATATTTTGTACTATTTACTGTCAACATGAATCAGGATGATAAACTTTATAAAACTAAAACCCACTCCATTACGAAATTCATAAACAATAACTTTCGACAGACACGTTTATAGCAAAAGTCGTCGAGAAGAAACACTGCACAAATACCTACGAACGCTTTCATGACAGAGTTCATCGAGAATAAGCACTGTACAAACACGATTATGACAAGTTTTGCATCAGTAAAGGAACATTTTACAAAACTGTACTAAACACGACTAAAGTCATCAGGAAGAAACACTACAACACACTACAAACATTAGCATGGAACAATTAATCGGGAAAAAATGCTACAAAACATTACAAACATTTTCATGGCACATTTTATCGGGAAGTGTACAAAACTCTGTACAAACGAGTTAATTACAAAATTCGTCAGGACGATATATAGTTTAAAACTGTGCAATCAAATTCATGACAACATCAATTAGGAAGAAAATCTGAACAAAACTATGAACAAACACTGCCCTCTTAACATCCATTAGTCAGAAAATGTACGAGAATTCTATATACGTAATTTCTTGTAAACTTTAATGAACCATTCATCTGGGACTGCAGGATACCCTGTACAACTCCATGACAAGCTAAATCAGGATGATATAATAAATAAAACTGGACAAACCATTTCCTGAAAAGCTTCCTCAAAATGGTAGACAAAACAACTGTATAAACCATTTTATGACAAGCTTCATCAGCAATACAAACTATAATACTGTACAAACCATTTCATGACAAGAATCATCAAGAAGAAATAAAATAAAAACCCTGTATTATATCAAGCTAATGGACTGTGCAGGACTGTACAATAGTCTTTAGCATTTTGTGGCAACATCATATGTACAAAGCTATGCAACAATAAATCAAAAATGAGTAGTTCCAACGTGTCTGTGCGCATGTGTGTGCGGGTATATCAGGCTGTCTGTTTGGCTGTCTGTGTGTCTATATGGACATGGAATATGATGTAACTATCAATGACATACGAAGACGAAACCGCTAATTTGCAAACTTGTGCGAATGGTAAATCCATGAAGGTTGTTTGCGGCCGATACAAGTGTTTGCCAGCCCAAGAATTAGGGAGAACTGTGACGTTTGTCAGTGGACACATTTGCAAGCTTTTACAAATATTTATAAATCACACGGCTGTACAAATGACTGAGTCATGTTTGTTTCAATTGATTTTTGTTTCAATTAAGTACAATTGAGTCATTTTGATTACACGAGATTATTTGAATCTTAATCTCATCACGTGTGATTGTGAATCCCACTTTCATTACATGAGATTATTTGAATCTCACATCCATTACATGGGATTATTTGAATCTATAATTCATTACATGGGATTATTTGAATCTCCCATTCATTACATGAGATTATTTGAATATCACATTCATTACATGAGATCATTTGAATCTCACATTAATTACATGAGATTATTTGAATCTCATATTCATTACATGGGATTATTTGAATCTCACATTAATTACGTGAGATTATTTGAATCTCACATTCGTTACATGAGATTATTCGAATCTCACATTCACTACATGAGATTATTTAAATTTCACATTCATTACGTGAGATTATTTGAATCTTACTTTCATTCCGTGTGATTATTTGAATTTTATTTTCATTCCATGAGATTATTTGAATCTCACTTTCATTAGATGAGATTACAGGAAATTATTTGAATCTCCTTTTCATTACGTGAGATTATATGAATCTTACCATCATACATTTGAATATATGAAACATTTTTTGTTTGTTTTCCTATTTGTGAATGTTTGGATAAAGTAATTGACGTATGTTTAGAGCGTGAAAGAATCACTGTATTTATAGTGTATATATATTTTTATTAATTTATTTCATAAAGTTCCATCTTTCATCACATTGTCTTGTGTTGTCATTTGATCCAAGCATCCATTCAGGTATATCCTGTTACACCCAGTTCTAACATCATTGATACAGATCTCCAACTTCTAACAGCATTGATTCGTATCTTCAACTTCTAACAGCATTGATAGTATCTTCAACTTCTAACAGCACTGATACAGATCTCCAACTTCTAACATCATTGATAGAGATCTTCAACTTCTAACAGCATTGATACGTATCTTCAACTTCTAACAGCATTGATTCGTATCTTCAACTTCTAACAGCATTGATACTTCTAACAGCATTGATACTTCTAACAGCATTGATACGTATCTTCAACTTCTAACAGCATTGATACGTATCTTCAACTTCTAACAGCATTGATACTTCTAACAGCATTGATACGTATCTTCAACTTCTAACAGCATTGATACGTATCTTCAACTTCTAACAGCATTGATACTTCTAACAGCATTGATACGTATCTTCAACTTCTAACAGCATTGATACGTATCTTCAACTTCTAACAGCATTGATACTTCTAACAAAATTAATACGTATCTTCAACTTCTAACCGCATTGATACAGATCTCCAACTTCTAAAACCATTGATACAGATCTCCAACTTCTGACAGCATTGATACAGATCTCCAACTTCTAACAGCATTGATACTTCTAACAGCATTGATACGTATCTTCAATTTCTAATAGCATTGATACAGATCTCCAGCTTCTAAAACCATTGATACGGATCTCCAACTTCTAACAACATTGATACAGATTTCCAACTTCTAACCGCATTGATATAGAGCTCCAACTTCTAACAGCATTGATTCGTATCTCCAACTTCTGACAGCATTGATACAGATTTCCAACTTCTAACAGCATTGATATAGATCTCCAACTTCTAACAGCATTGATACAGATTTCCAACTTCTAACAGCATTGATATAGATCTCCAACTTCTAACAGCATTGATACGTATCTTCAACTTCTAACAGCATTGATACGTATCTCCAACTTCTAACAGCATTGATACGTATCTTCAACTTCTAACAGCACTGATACAGATTTCCAAGTGCTAACACCATTGATACGTATCTTCAACTTCTAAAACCATTGATACAGATTTCCAAGTGCTAACATCATTGATACGTATATCCAGGTCTACAAGCACACTATAAGACGCCCCGGTTGACCAAGTTTTCTATGTTACTACCCTTTAAAGTTCACTCACACAAACGTTGGTGTGTTAGAAAGCGTGCCAGTTCTTCACGGAGTCTTGTCGGGTTCTTCCTTCACCAGCTCTACTGACCGCCATACAAGGTCTACCATATGCTGAAAAAGCCGACAAAACCAAACCATGCTAAACTTGTTCTTTGATTGCATTTCTCTGTTCAGTATCCAAGAACAAATTCTTACTTATTTCACATATAGCAACGAGACCATCTTCGTCGGTCTTTCTGCGTACCAACACCGTGTTATTCTTACTGGTAGGTCCACTTGACATTATCATTATCATCAGATAACAATCATTCCAACTGATATTGCCCATGCCGCTTTGTTTTTCATAAGACATTACACTTAAGCAAAACTATTTCAAGCAGCAATGGACGACTGATGGGCGAATTCGCGTCTAGTAAACAATGTTTTTTAATGGTATCCGCCAGAGCGAATTACATTGTTTTCCAACAGAATGAAATGTACAATTCAAACAATATATCTGGCATGGTAATACTCCAACTGCGTAGAGACTTTTCTTGTTTAAATTATTTAAAACAAATAGGAACATAGAAATGTATACTCGGAGTATTGCCAACAGGTGGCGCATCTCGCTGTACTCAAAACACGCAGCTGCGTATACACACATCGTAAAAATATGATGAAAAGAAGAAATATGAAAAATGATCAGTGGAGTAGCTAGACACGCTGAAGTAGGCATGTGAGTACCTGTTTGTGCAAAAAATTACACGGAAAGGATGCCCCTAAATGCCATATTCTTATCCTTTCAATACTTCTGAGGTATATACCATAATTATGGCAATGACCAAATGATATTTTGTTACAAACAGAAACTATGTGGTTTCAGTATAATTTTCTTTTACAAATTTTGACATTTGCTTTGAAATGATTTTAAAAAAGGTGAAATTTGATTTGTGTAAGTCAACTCGGTTCAGATTTAATCGCCGTGTCCACCTCACTCTGGATCAGCTGATATATGCTTGATTGTGTGGTACCCATGATCCATCTTTCGCAAAATATTAAATATTGCCAGTTGTTCTACAAGCCCCTGGTGTGCAAATTCTTTTTAATTTTTAGTAGGCTTTTAAAAAACTGACATTTTTGGAAATAAGAAAATTCATGGAATAAAGACCATTTCCAAAATAATCACGCCAACACTTAGACCCTGGTCTTAATCAGGCTTATATTCAATACAGGCAACTAGATGATCTCTAAATTACCTATTGGTCTTAATTACTTTACTGACTATTTAATTAACGTCGTTTGCGCCCGTTAGGGCATGTACGACGAGTTTATGGCAGCAAAGCTGGCTGCTTAATTAATCCTTGGGGGAAGGAATTAGTGCCTCATCCCCCAGGCATTTACGTGTTCATAGACCCTAATTAATTAGGCCTGCAGGTCTTGGGACTAATAAGTCCCTAACGATCTGAATGAAGGGCCGTCATGAGTGGGAATGAACCCAACACGTACTCATGTTTAGAAATGAATTTGAGTCTGCCACAACTGAGTAAAGGTGTCGACCAAGGCAGTATGTGACGCCAGTAGCGATTGGTCGCCACTATGACGTCACATCGGGATACCAAGCTTTGAACGGGTGGAAATAGTTCCACATCTCCGTCAATGTAAGATGTCCGAGAGAGGCAGGAGAGGCAAGGAACGAGGCAAGTCAGCCGTGGATGTTGTGTACTCCCAGAAAAACCAGCTCGTATTTATTTTAAATCTAGTCCAGTTATATAAATGGACAATAAAATGCCAATAATGTGTAAGCCACGTGTGCAATTGTTCAAATCTACTGAGTCAGAAATTTTAAAAATGATTCATTCTAAAGTTGGGATCTAGTGTACAAAGTGTACTTTCAATATACTAATTAAACACCATTCAGTAAAGTCAATATGACTTATAAATAGTTTGTATCACGCATAATAATAATTAGAGAATAAAACTTCTGATGGCGGTAACCAAACGGATCAAATTATGATTCTAAAAATAGAGATAGTATCGAATTAGGTTCTCAAGCCAAATTGAGATCCAATTATATTCAACCAGGCAATTGATTATTCCTCGACCTTGTCATGTCGAGTCCAGGAATGTTTTCATGTAGGTCTGGAAATGGTCTGCACTGCCACTCAGGTAGACATGTTCTCCGTCTGCAGGCAACAACAATGGTGCACCTCCCCCCAGACAGAGTCCGCCATTCCCCTTTCTCAGTCTTGAGTAAGTTTCGGTCTACTAATAACCGGCCACTGTTGGAAATCCTAGCTTAAGTCTTCGGACTCGATGAATAGGTAGTTGGGTCACCTCGGGCTGCTACACGTGTATGATGCAATGCTTCCGTTTCTTCTATTTTAATATTTAGTCATGGTCCACGTGCATCTTGCTTTATCCGCTCCCTTCTCCTCCCTTTTCGATACAGTGGCAAGCGCTCCAGAAGTGTTTTACTGCTACGTTCCTACGTTCCCTAGTCCCCAGTGGATAATTTAGGCAATACTCTTTACTGTCCTAGGCAAACAATCAATCCATGTTTGGCTGGTGGCTCATCTTTTCTCCATTCTTTGTGGGTATCATTTAGCCGCTACGTGGACAGCTCATTCGTGTTGCTCTGTGATATTTACTGGTCGACGTCTCCTGGTTGAATGGGAATGAGAATGGAATGTCTTAGTTACTTAGTTTAAGTTGGCTGACGTGAAAAACAATGTAAATATCAATTTTAACATTGAGATATTTTTTTCATAAGAAATGTAGTTGACACTCATACCCACCCCATCCTTTCGCCAGAAATGCAAGACATCTTGGAACAAAGATGAAAGACGTCCATAAGTCCAAAAATTTATAAATGCAGTTTTCGTGCTAATTAGCTATAGGTAAGGTATATTTGACTCAGTTCGGTCTGCGTACCGTAGTTTAATAGCAATAATTAGTAGGATGACCGTTGACGGTTCGAGTAATAGCGGTAACCGGTTGATGCCATAGTTAACTAGCAGAGCTATACATAAGGACTGGAATTTAGTGAAAGGTTCGAATATTTACATTAACCGGTTAACCAACTCCACCTCAACCCTATTTTGACTCTTAACATCAAGCGCTATGAAGCTTAGAATGGAAACCGATTGAAAATGTAAATAAAATGTCTTAGTCCAAGCCATATTTTCAAAACCTGCAAAATACTACATTTCTTGAGCGGATTGATAAGGTGAACATTGCTGGCATTGGGTGTGCTAAGAAAGCTAAACAGAATGCTCCAACAGACTTCAGGGTTGGAGTCTCGGATTCGGCCAATGTGGGTATGTGAAAAGGCTTGCCAGTAGCTTTTCGTGGGTCGGTGATTCTTTCTGGGGGTTTCTCCGGTTTCTTCCTCCACCATTAATACTGGCCGCCACGTATAGCCTATCGTGTGCTGGAAAATGGCGTGAAACCCTAAAACAACAATAACACCAACCAACAGTCTTCAGAGCTTAATGCCATTAAACAACAGATGTTAATGATTATGAGTTTACTTGTAAGCGATTTCATTCTATTTTTTATTTATTTCTGCATTCAGACGTAAATTTGTGTGTGTTGTAAATCTTGCAATTTATTTGCAGTAACAGATGGTGAACTCAGATGTCGAGTGACACGTAATATCTGTTTGCAATCGATATTAATTATTGTTTGGTTTCTCCATAGTTTTCATACGTGATTATGATGGCAGTGAAAATTACTACTTTAACAACTGTATTTCTATATGCAATCAAGCGGTTTTCTTAAAATGTGTACCGTTTGTCATTGATGCTAACACGTTTATGCCACTGTATGGGTCACTCAGAATATCGAATTTAACTTCAATCACGTGACTCATGTGAAAAACGAGTTACAAAAAATTAACATTTCTGAGGATTCTGTTTAACTGAGTACATACATTTTCCTAGAAAGTTTGTCTTCTCACACTTTAAGATCTACTCATCCAGACGGAAAGGGAATGAGAGAGGAATGGAGGAAGAAAGAAAAGAAAATAAAGAAGAACAACTTAAATAGGTCTCAACATGATAATCGGAGTCTTAATAACATAAGGACAGATATATTTTCAAAATGGAAAAAGATTGAAATTTCCAAATGAATATTGCCGCCGTGGCGATATAATTATTCACCCATTGATATATTTCAATATATCATAATGAAATATATAATTATTCACCCATTGATATATTTCAATATATCATAATGAAATATATAATTATTCACCTATTGATATATTTCATTATATCATAATTAAATATATAATTATTCACCCATTGATATATTTCATTATATCATAATTAAATATATAATTATTCACCCATTGGTATATTTCATTATATCATAATGAAATATATAATTATTCACCCATTGATATATTTCATTATATCATAATTAAATATATAATTATTCACCCATTGGTATATTTCAATATATCATAATGAAATATATAATTATTCACCCATTGATATATTTCATTATATCATAATGAAATATATAATTATTCACCCATTGATATATTTCAATATATCATAATGAAATATATAATAAACAGCAATATGAACATTAACATTACTCGTACTTCTTGTAAACACTTAACATACACAGACACATTCGCAAACACATATCTCTGTTTTCTTCGTTTTGTATGACTAAAATTGTTAAAACCACGTTAAAAATCTAAATCACACACACTTTTCGGACGTATTACGGGTTTTCCGTCTCAGTCATTGAAACGATAGCAACACACAGTTTCAACATAGCGTTTGACAGATCCTGGCAGTTGGCATTATCGGTACTAATTACTAATTAATGCAGGAAATCGATGAGAATATGACAAAAGAATTAAAAAATTAAATTTATACCAGAAACTCTTGCAAAAGTGAGCAGAAAATGTATTATTGTCAGTACGCGTAACGTGTATATTCTTCATTCCTGATTTCGCATTATGTCTCAGTTGGCGGTAATCTATAGAATCCGATTATTCCGTACGTCTGTTGCCGTTGCTGCTATGGTCACATAATTATTAACATGGATACGCGTCCTCTTGTATCTTTGAGAGCAGAATAATTCGTCTACAGAGCAGATTCTTAACAAATATTAACAAATATTTCTTAAAACAGTGTTTATTTTCACATCAATATCCCCTCCACAAGATCACCAAGAATATTTATACTAACAATAATCCAAGTTTAACGTGTATCTCATCTTGAGATCGTCTGCTTCCAGCGTTTGCATCAACTCTGCTCTTATCACATGATTCGCAGACAGTTTGATAACTGTGATCATCTCAACGGAGGAGAACTATTAAGGGTTAAACATGTATTTACCGTTGTTTACTAGTTCCAGTATATAATTAAATAACCTGTTTTCAGTAGTTTATGGATTGATGATGATGATGACGACGACAACATTAATTATGATGAAGACGATTTTTATAACTAATGTATCGGCCTAACATAAACCTTATATATGTATTATAGTTCTTCGGACTTTACTTACTTTGTCAATGATTAGGTAAAATTTACACATCGATAAATACCCAACCATAATCATTTACTCTTTATAATTCCAATTTACTTCCTTTCTAACATCAGATCAGCATATTTAATCAACAAAACATTCACTTTTATTTACATCGAACTTTTCTTTCATTAGCCGTTTAACTGCGATAGAATACATAACCCGATCTTCACTAGCCAAGATTCTTTATACTGTGATATGGGGTAGAATGTTATAGCGGGTCAAGCCATTGATGTGTTGTTATGATAATTATTTTAACATATAAAAAATGGTTGTTGCGCTTAAACCAGGGATATTTCTTTGTTCTGAAAATTACGCTTCCATAAGGCATGTGTTGTTAAAGTAACATCGTTGTTACTTTCATCGCATTTCGATCTTTTAAAAGCAAAATTGTGTCCATTTCTAGTGAGATCTCTTGGTTGACATATGACTCTGGCCTTTAATAACTGCTGGTGTAACATGTTGTCGAGGTGAAATGCAATAATTTCCAGAGACTGGCTTCTAAGCCCTGACATGTGCCTTATTCGGCAAAAGGGGTGAGTGTTGGAGTGCAGGAAGGTCTGTGAAATTACATTTTTTAAACTTCTAATCGTCGATTTTAATCAAATGACCTAGATACAGTGAACCAAAAGTAGTCCACAGAATTTATTGATGTGTAAAAATTTCCAGATCAGTATCACGTGATCGTTTACATCTAATCTAAACGTAGAAAGCGCGGGAAAATTCATTTAGAACAATTGGAACTATCAATGAATACGTATCGATCTGTCTGACTGGATGTCTGTATAATTAATGCATTCCTTAAAAATTATATATCTGCATATTTGTCTATCTCTTTGCTGTGTTATGTATATTTAATTTAATTGTTTGTCTGTTAGTTTAAAATGTTCCTGTTATTGTAAAAGTAACATTGTTTGCCTGACTTGACCTTGTCCAAATAGAGTTCATTCTGCTTGACCTGACTGTATTTTTTATTTTTTATTTAATGATAGCTTTAATATTCTCTATGGGTATGAGGTTATTATCTGGATTATTATTCAGATAAATAAAGAAGGAGTAAATATGTTGATCATGGTCACGCTTTTGGAGATTCCAAAGTGAGTTTTGTAGGCCATTTTGTTGTAAATAAGCAAGGCTCATTAGATCATTCTACAATGTTGTTTTCCATTAGGTAATGGTTGCTTTTAGAAAATACTAATTGTGACCTGAGGTCAAGCAGAGAACTATATTCGTGATTTACCATCGAGCACTTTAAGTTGTATTATGTTGTGGCCAGTTTGGGCTGAATTTCCTTTTCTTCAAATTATTGAATTCAAGTGATTATTTTCTCTGGAAATACAAAAGTGCTCTAATGCAATTCTTGAATAAAGACATGCATTGGAAGTTATACTGAAATCAAACCTGGAATAATATTTATGTGATTCAACAAGAGACTGTTGACACATCAGCACTTCGCATGCCACTACAGACACGTCATCGCCTTCATTTTGGGATCTCATCGGGACTTGAATTGAGTTTTATTCAGGACTTTTTATTACAAGGACTTCTGTCTTTAATTTTTGGATTATTTTTGGATTTATTCGCAATAGGGTAAGTTTGTTTTTCCCATTTTTCACTTCGCATTCGAGGGAAATACTTTGTTTCTAAATTTTACAAAGCTTGTTGTCTCCACTCTTTTCTGTTGCTTTTTTTTAGAGCATAGACTCGTAACAGTTGTAAGTGTTTCGAATCAAATCAATCTTTTTTTTTAATATACACATCCTACAAATTACTGATTGTATGATGCAGATATAAAACAAACTTAAGTAAATCTTAAGAATTTTCAACATTTAGGAAAGCATTCACCGTATTGCATTAGGAATTAGTAAAGACGGCCAGTATCATACTGGCTAGTGTCAGGAAATGATAAGATGTACCTAGTCTAAAGTTATGGTATAAAGTAATGGTATACATTAATTGCATAATTAATTGTATAAATTAATTGTATAATTAATGAAATAAATTAATTGTATCAATTAAAGGAATAAATTAATGGCATAACTAAAGAAATTAAGAAAATGTTAATAAATACAATAATTAATTTTAAAATTGAAAATATACAAGCAAAATGACATCAATGGTGATATAATTTATTTGACAATGATTCAACCCATTTAAGGTTTAAATATGTTAAAATGATTGATTAAACTACGCGGGGCCCCGAGTGGCCGAGTGGTCTAAAGCGCTCTCCGTTACGGATCACTGCCATCTCACCTCTGTCTGCATGGGTTCGAGTCTCGGATTCGGCCAATGTGGATATGTCAGAAAGCTTGCCAGTAGCTTCTCGAGGGTCGGTGGTTCTTCCGCCACCATTAATACTGGCCGCCATGTATAGCCTATCGTGTGCTGAAAAATGGCGTTAAACCCTACAACAAAAAAATTAAACTACGTTGGCGTTTACTTGAAATATGGATGTAATTTGCATACATTCCAATATTAATTTAGTTCCCTTCACCCTTTAAACTCTAAACTGTCGACAACTGGTTCGATGTATTAACTATACTGAACACCGCTAAAATTGGATTGGTTCCTTGCTTTAAACATGATATATATGGTTATACATTTTATGTTTCACTTGGAGCCGGAGCTTCGTAGCTTGAAAACGAATTATCGTTGTTTTCTTCAGACATTAATAAATATACATTCTAAAAATACTTGACAAAGGCACATCTTGTACAATAATGGCATCAACATTAATTATCGTGAAAATAGGAGGGGCCAGATTATGTGTCCCTAGGTTTTAGAAACTAGGAACTTTGATTATGATCTCAATCTTGCTAGTTGACAATCTGTACATCAAGTGTTTCCGACTGCATTTAACCGGCTGCGGTTCGTTATTGTATTACGGGCAATTGGTAAAGAATTCGCTGACCGTTTCAGCCCTACAAAATAATGTTGAACATACGAAATTGCCACTTGCATGGGATATTAAATGCGCCTGGTCGGTACCACAGATTCTTATATCCGAATTTCTGTGATGTATTCATATTAGTCATGTTCGTCCTGTGGAGTAGAAAGTAATCCCCCCACCCCAACTTAATTCTACTAATAAAAAAGTTGTTCGTTGGGATTTTGGGGCGCACCTCCCCCCACCCCCACCCCGCCTCGTAATTTAGTGGTTGTTAGTTCGGTTTTTACGCCACCGTTTTCTTTAGTTCATATATCATAGTTTGTTCTTCCGCTTGTCAATTCGTTATCCTTTGTAACAGGAAAAGTTCACAAATTGTCCATACCAATTACTACCAGAAGGAAGTAAGAGAGGAGAAATTAGAATACGAAAAAGCTAATACTGTAGTTTACTTAAGGTGACTAAAATCGACAAGTAATGATTTGCACTGATTGATGTGTTACCAGCTATCATGTTCTCGTATTGACTATATTTTCTGTACAGAAATAAGTGCTGAGCTCGTTAGCAAAAAGGGTAAATCACGCTTTCGGTGTCATTATCAATTGTCTCCCTAGAACACTCGCAATCAATCAGTTTTATTCCCATTGAATCTGTCCGTAATTTACATGGCGTAAACACATTCATCACTCGCTCATATGAGTTAGAGTACTCTACTGGAAGACGAATACATTTTGATGTTTTCGACCCTGATCCTAAATCAATTATTGAAATGTTAGGCATTTGTTATTGTATTTTACATAAAGGTCAGGAACAAAATATTGGAAAAGGAATTTGCATTTTTCCCCCATGCAAATTACGCTTATTTACAGTTGAAGATTTGGTTTGGTTTTGGTGTTTTACGGCACATTAACACGAGTAAGTTATTTAGTGCTAAAGCAATTGTGTGTGTGTGTGTGTGTGTGTGTGTGTGTGTGTGTGTGTGTGTGATTTGGATTTTTAACGTAGCTTTAACAATTTTTCAGTCATATCGCTGCGATGTCTGCAGTGTGACAGTTTAAAGTGATGCCTAGCATTGCTTGAGATCGCTTGAGATGAGCCAAGCGTGTAGGTGGAGGACTTTTGCGCTGTTGTGGAGGAAAAGACCAGGGTCGAGTGATCAACAGGTCTAGAAGATCACTGAACCACGGTCGCTGAGGCCACAGAGGGTCTATGGGAATGATCTGAGCAGTGAAGTACTCACTTTTTGCAGAACTTGAGCATTCAGTCGGAAGGAGTTGGAAGGCGTAAGCGAACAGCCGATCCCACTGGAAACTGAACGAATCCACTGCCCATGGTCCTTGATCCGGGACGGGGGAATCGTAAATGGAAGTTTGTTGTTGAGCCTGGTTTCAAATAGATCTTCTAGATACTTCCCTCACAGTGAGAAAGGGGACTATGTAACCAAGTAGAGAAGAATCCATTCTGTATGGATGGCACCGGCAGTTCCGGAGAGGCAGTCCGCCAACACGTTCTTCTTGCCAGAAATATGCCGAACTCTGAGTACTTTCTTCTTCGAGGTGTCTTAGTGCATTAGGTTCCTGACTTCCACATCAAGAGAAGGGGTGTTTGTACCTCCTTCACGTTGAAGATAAGCTACGTCGGACGTATTGTCGGGGAGGATCATGTCACACCGACCCCTAACTCTTTCAATACACCCTTGATACGCTAGATCATCATCATCATCATCATCATTGGCGACTCGGTCTCGAAAGACCATGCGAATAGCGCCCTTGGGGTGTTGTCTGTCTCCGTTGGCATCGTTTGCTGTGGCTGTGCAGGCCTATACGTGAGTGACAGTCCCTACTGCAGTTGGTGCAGACATACTGGGAAGTCTGTGTTACTGTGGTTGCTGTTGCGTTCTTCTTTCTCTTACGTTTCTCTGCCGCCAACTGGCCTCTCCTCACATCAGCGACTGATATGCCATTGTTTACCATCAGTCTCCAGGTGCCTCGGTCCTCAGCCAGCTCTTCCCAGCCATCGGGTGAAATGTTGCATGCCTTCATGTCCCTCTTGCACACATCTTTGAAACGGAGTGAGGGGCGTCCGACTCTTCTTGTGCCAGTGGCCAGTTGTCCATATAAGATGTCCTTTGGCAGCCTTCCATCCTTCATGCGTCGGACGTGACCCAGCCATCGAAGGCGGCGTTTAATTAGCAGGGAGTACATGCTGGGGGTACTTGCACGCTGCAGGATCTCACTGTGTGGAACACGGTCTTGCCAGCTGATTTTCAGGATGCGTTTTAGGCACCGTATATGGAAGGAGTTGAGCCTGCGTTCTTGCCTCATGTAGGTACTCCATGTCTCACTTCCATATAGAAGGGTGCTGAGAACGCAGGCCTGGTAGACTTGGACCTTGGTGTGCTCTGTCAGAGCGTTGTTTTCCCAAACCCTCTTTGTTAATCGAGCCATGATGGTGTTTGCCTTTCCAAGCCTTCTGTCCAGCTCCATATCAATCGAGAGAGTGTTGCTGATGGTTGACCCTAGGTAGGTAAAGTTGTTGACTACTTCCAGGGTGACACCGTTGATTTTGATGGAAGGGGCAATGGTGGTATCTTGCACGCTGACATTTGTTTTTTCCAAGCTGATTGTGAGACCAAACTGCGTGCAGGCAACAGCAAAACGGTCTCCCAGTCTCTGGAGGGCTTCCTCGGTGTTGGCCACAAGAGCTGCGTCATCTGCAAAAAGCATCTCCCTGATGAGCACAGCTCTCACTTTGGTCTTTGAGCGCAGTCGTGCCAGGTTGAACAGCCTCCCATCGGACCTGGTGTGTAGATATATGCCATCCGTGGACGTGTCGAAGGCATAGGACAGGAGCAGGGAGAAGAAGATCCCAAAAAGTGTTGGTGCCAGCACGCAGCCCTGCTTCACACCACTGTTAATTGGGAAGGAAGTTGAGGATGATCCATCATACAGGACTGTTCCCTTCATATCTGCATGGAAAGAGATTATCATGCTGAGGAGTTTTGGGGGGCAACCGATCTTACTCAGAAGTTCAAAAAGGCCCTTCCTGCTGACCAAGTCAAAGGCCTTGGTGAGGTCGATGAACATCATGTAGAGTGGTTGACCTTGCTCTCTGCTCTTCTCTTGGAGTTGTCGTAGGGAGAAGATCATGTCTGTCGTCGACCTGCCTGCTCTGAAGCCACACTGTGATTCCGGGTACACACGGTCTGCCAGCAACTGCAGCCTGTTGAGTATGATGCGGGCGTACACTTTACCAACAATACTCAAGAGCGAGATCCCCCTGTAATTATTACAGTCACTGCGGTCGCCCTTGTTTTTGTAGAGGGTCACAATTGTGGCATCACGCATGTCTTGGGGGACTACTCCTTCCTCCCAGCAGCGGCAAAGTAGCTCGTGCAGTGGTTTAATCAATGCTGGTTTTCCACGTTTGATAGCTTCGGGCGGGATGCTGTCACTACCTGGTGCTTTGTCGTTTGGAAGGCAGTCGATTGCTTTGCTGAGCTCCTCTAAGGTTGGCACTTTGTCGAGCTCTTCCATGGTGGGCAGATTCTTTATGCTGCTGAGGGCTGCATCAGTGACTGATGTTTCTCGGGAGTATAGTTCTGAGTAGTGCTCCACCCATCTGGCCATCTGTTGCCCATGGTCTGTGATCTTCTCTCCCGTCAGGGATTTCAGGGGAGCGACCCTTTTCACCGTGGGGCCTAGAGCCTTCTTGATGCCACTGTACATGCCTTGGATGTGTCCGGACTCGGCACTGCGCTGGATCCCTTCGCACAGTTGTTGCCAGTACTCGTTCGCACACTGTCTAGCAATGCGTTGGGTGTTACTTCGGGCACTTCTGAGAGCAGCAAGCGTCCGTTCATTAGGGCATTTTTTGTAAGCTATGAAGGCTTTTCGTTTCTCCTCAATTTGTGGTTTCATCTTTGATAGGTGTGCATTGAACCAGTCCTGGCTGGGTCGTTCCTTCTTGCCAAACGTTGACATAGCCGTACTGTAGATGGCACCCTTCATGGCATTCCACTTGGCTGTAGCGTCACACTCAGGCAGGTCCTGGAGAGCCTTGTTCAGGGCAGACACATACTCCTCCACCTTGGCAGGGACTGACATCTGTGCAGTGTTTATGCGAGGACGTCCTTTTGGTTTTGAGCGGTGTAGCACGTGTGGCTGTAGTCGCACTCTGCTGCTCACAAGGGCATGGTCGGAGTCACAGTCTGCACTGTGGTAGGTTCTGGTGGAGAGGACGCTGTTAAGGGCAGAGCGCCTGGTGATGACCAAGTCGAGTTGGTGCCAGTGATGAGATCTGGGGTGTTTCCATGACACTTTGTGTTGTGGCTTACACTTGAAGAAGGTGTTTGTGATGCACAGGCCATGGTAGGTGCATAGCTCCAGCAGTCTCTGGCCGTTTTCATTGGTCTTTCCAGTGCCATGATATCCTAGGCAGGTAGGCCATGACTCGTGGTCTGCACCTACTCTGGCATTAAAGTCGCCGAGGAGGAATAGTGGTTCATTTTTGGGGCATCCTTTGATCTGTTCGTCCAGCTGCCCATAGAACTGATCCTTCACGTCTTCTGATGACGTGAGGGTTGGGGCGTAGACACTGATGATGTTGACAGGACCTGAAGTAGTGGTGAGGCGGATGGACAAGAGACGCTCAGTGCCCCCTGTGGGAGGTTCAACCGAGGCCAGGAGATTGTTTTTGATGGCAAAGCCCACTCCGTGTTGACGGGGCTCCTCAGGTTCTCGACCCTTCCAGAAGAAGGTGTAGTTTTCCTCTCTGAGGGAGCCACTAGAGGCGAGCCTGGTTTCCTGGAGGGCAGCTATGCTGATATTTAGTCTGGTGAGTTCTCTATCGATGATGGCCGTCTTTCTGGTGTCGTCCACTTCTCTGAGGTCGTCGGAGATGCCTGTACACATGGTGCGCACATTCCAGCTTGCAAATCGAAGAGCTGGAGTCTTCTTTATTGGTTTCTTGTTTCTTTTGTCTGGTGTGGAATTACCGTCTGCTTGTCATGCTGAACAACACACTGAGCTCCAGACACCCACTGGAGCAGGCAGACGATGGCGGGTCAACACCTTATTGACCGGGGGCTGCCCGGCTTGAGGCGGGCGATAGTTGGCCAGTGGGACACGATGATCCCTCCCACCGTCAAAGCTGACCCGTGGCGCCCCTTCCCTACGCCAATCGGGTGGGACTTATAACCCGTAAACTGTCAGCTTCCGTGTTGTTTCCTCACTCAGTAGCGAGACTGGAGTGTCCTCTCCAGGGCGCAAGCCTGGGCGTGGAGTATGGAGATCCTGGGCTGCTCAGACGTCAGGATCCCCCTCTCGTCCTTGCTGGTGGGGTCCAAAGGAATGCTGAGCATGACATTTGGCACCAGTTTGGATGCAGGAGCTGCCGGAAGGAGGTCGTAGTCGACCCCCAGCCGCCTTAGGGGCTCCACTCCTGATTTTCTGTCTGGGTTTACTCCCGTAGCCTTTCCTTCTCCCGAAGATATCCACAAGGCAGTGGAGCCATAATCCAATGGATGGGACTTGGTTGGTTTTGAATCAGAGTTTCCTTCTCCTAGATGAACTGCCTGACAAGGCTAACGAGCTTCATCTGCCCGGGTTTGGGGTCAGAGTTTCCCTTCTCTTAGACTGGTTGCCTGCCAAGGCTAATGAGCCCAGTCTGCCCACCCAGATATACCGCCGGGTACTCGGTCGCGCCACACAGCAGGCTCTGTTAAAACAGGGGCACCGCGTGAAGGTGCTGCTGTGGACACAATAGTGTAGGAGAGGCCATATGCAAGTAACCTCCCGCCCCGCAGAGCGAGACAGTGGTCCTGCGGCGATCACTACACCTGGGAAGGAGAGGCTATGAGAGACGCTTCACTTTCCTTTGGCAAGCGGGACGTCGGACCCAGGCCACGCACCCTTGATACGCTAGATATAGCCTTCATTTCTAGGTTGTTTATGTGGAGGGATAATTCGAACGGGGTCCAAAGTCCCTGAAGATTTATGCCCTCCGGTTCCATGGCTGCAATGTCTTTTATGGAAAGGCGTGCCCAGGGTTTACTTGAAATACCCACCTTGGTCGCACCGGCATAAAGATGTGGAGGTTTCGTGGGCCACATTGGCGAATATAACCGATAGCTGGCAGCAGAGACCAAAGGTGGCAAAATTGAGGAGGGAACGGACCACCCTTGACCTTGTTGATTAATGTTTTGGCTAGTCGAAAACCTATCAGCAATTTCTTCAGTCGAAGAAGATTGAGAGAACGGGCGTAAGAGCAGGCGTCATTTGTGCTTCCTCCACGCCGAACTCAGTAAAGTCTACTAGAATGAATATAGCATCATCGATGACACTCTTGATCTGGAGAGTGTGTGGACATAACCAAGTCTCTATGATGTGACGATGATAAAAACAAAACAGGGGGCCCCGAGTGGCCGAGTGGTCTAAAGCGCTGTCCGTTACGGATCACTGCCATCTCACCTCTGTCTGCGTGGGTTCGAGTCTCGGATTCAGCCAATGTGGGTATGTGAGAAATCTTGCCAGTAGCTTCTCGTGGGTCGGTGCCTATCGTGTGCTGCAAAATGGCGTTAAACCCTACAACTACAACAACAACAACAACAACAAAACACTCTGCGCTAAGTCCCATACTTCAACACGGTCAGTAGGGGATGAAGGAGTGTCATGAGCCGGAGAAAGACGAGAGTGTCTGTCAGTCCTGGAAGAAGTTACACCTTTAGCATTCCGAATTGTTTCCACCCGGATATGAGGATATGGCGGGGCACGAGGTGGAGGGCTCCAAATCCCATAGAGATTTATTGGGTTAATAGGAATGGGAGGATACTGATCCATTCCCCTTGCCCCGCTGGTTAGACTCCCAATTTTCTTAATGAGGTGACAGAGGGAGAGGGGGGAAATCGGTCCGAACCCTATCCCCATACCGTGGGATCATACTGTGATGATCAGAGGACGCAGGCTCACAGGATCGTCAACTAATGCATCACCCAAGAAGTTGTGGTGCGCGACGAACTATCTCTAATGGGCTGGTGGCGGTACATCTCCTCCTCGATGGGAGACAGCATCACCATACGAGATGAGCAGTGCATATCCTACAAAGGAGGCAGCGACATGCTATGGGAAAGGCGCTGCATCGCTTCCGCAATGGGAGGCAAAAACATTCCACGAGATGAGTAGTGCATATCCAAAATAGGAGATGGCGTAATACTAAGAGGTGAGCTGTGCATCTCCTCCACACTGGTGGACAGCTGCAGAATGAGTGGTACATCTCGTCCTCAATGAGGCAGAGCGACACCCTCTACATGGTCGCTGTATATCCTTAACAAGGGAGAGGGATACGTGCTGTGAGGGGTATTTCGATCAGAAGACCCCTTAATGTGTGTAACAAAGAAACCGGAAAATTCCGATGAAGAAGGAGAATGAAGACTCCAGATTTCTGTAGACCATGATTTACAAAATGTACGATTGTTTTCTTGTACTTTTGGAATTCATACAGTCTGGATGAATATACGAAGAAGATTTCGTGTGACTACACTTTATCACAGTATGTGTTGACATTATTCCTGTATATAGTAAATAAATAAAAAATATTTACAATTTCACGTTTAACTCACCTTGTTTGCATATTCCGCGAACGGAATCAATTCCTGTGTTTTCTACAGACACAGTATACACTATTATAATTATTTTTCGTGTAAGAAATAGAGTTCTCAGTTTTTAAACATCTTTTATTTAATAAAGGAAGAATATGTACATAAAATAGCATTGTTAATAAAGTCAACGCGTTGAAGCAAATTTGGTATTGATACCGTATACGACGTGGTTCCTTCGATGCCACTCTAAACTGAAGAACTCAGACGCTAGCTAAGGAAACCGTCGTTAAATCGTGCATACCATGACTCACCGGTACCTAGATATAAAATGTTTTAGATAGTATGTATATCTGACACCTGCCGGTTTACACGAAGTAAATACAAGTCCCTGAAAAGTAAAGGAACCTAACGGATGGAAAAGATCACCATGTAAAGATTTGGTTACAACGTACAGATAATGTAACACCGTTAGAGCTAAATTATTGTAGAAGCCAGACCGCAGTTGCGGTTAACAAAAACCCACTGCTGCTGACAATTACTCTATTGAATTAGGCACACGTCTGATCACATCAACGTCTTTGAAAAAGATGCGATATTGTTGCTATTAAATAAGCAACTATTAAACAATTAACTTATCGTAATTACTGCATAGACTCAGATATACCGTCGCAAAATACGCCGAGAGATCTGGATCTGTGCAGTTTCTTAGACGTGAACAAACAACATGGACACTGATGTGCCAGTGTATTATACGATGGCAGGTCAGATATATATTTGTCAGTTGTCTGACCCGACTTAATAGTGTCGACAGCAATCCATCCTTTATTGGAGCTCAAAGCTGCAATCTCACTTTTGGCATATTTCGAAAATTCTGAAACAGCATATGTAAAACACAAAATCGTTTGTCTTCTATATTTAAGGGTTCAGAACATGCATTTCTTTGGTCAAATGCAAATTAAGTTCGGCCTTATCTTTTAAACTTGTATCTTTTATTTTAAATCGAGTACAATCCAAGTTCTAGTAATATGATGTATGCTAGTAGTGAATAGGGACACCCTAGCGACAATGGGAATTAGCATTACAGAGACCCCTGGGACACTCTGGCGACAATGGAAAATTAACATGGAGAAAAATCGTGGGACACTCTGGCGACAAGGGAAATTAACATGGGAAATAGATTTTGGGACTGTTGAGCGACAAGGGGAAATTAACATGGGAATAAATCGTGGGACTGTCTAGCGTCAAGGGAAATTGAATATGGGATTTTTTATTTTTAAAAAAATTTTTAAAATAATTTTTTTTAAAAAAAAAAAAAGGGGGGTAGGCAATGGAAAGTCATTCTCTTTTCAAGAAATATGGGTGGCCCTGAAAAGGGCCTTTGGGTTTATGTTAATGTATCCATTAACATAAAGGGCATCTGTGGCATCTTCTTGTCCTCAAGCTGCGTCTTACTCGAGGGCCATAAATCAGTGTCCTCTTGAGGCAACCTTATCTTTCTACGTACACTCTTCGTATCCACAGACTGGTGTCTGACTTGTCGACAACGGTCCACTTGGACCGGACATACATGAGCATGTCCGTCCTAAACATCACTGAAGACACAAGGGTGGATGATTCGACTGTAGTCCACATCTTGAAGCGACGAGAATAGGTGAATCAATGTAGTGAACTGCGCTTATTTATAGGTAGAGGAAGGATTGAAACGGATTGAGTTCATTCACCAATCCGAACACGCGTTACAAAATTCAGTCAGCCCGCATCCAATCCGAAGAGAGCAGTCTGTGACGTCACGTGGTCTATATAGATTCGCTAGCGCTTGTGTGCAGTCAATCTATGCGACAGTGATTCAACATGACGGAAACTCAGAAAACGATCCATTGGGGTGCACCAGCAGGGGAGACTGCCCAAGGGAACCCGGACTTACTTTCAGAAGAGGTACATTGGGATTTTGTGGATTTTCTTACCTCGCAAGAATTTGTTCCGGAACCTTCGTTACCTTCTTCATTACCGCAAGTGGAGAATTTTAGACAGAGACAGAAAGAAGAATTGGAGAAATTTATACAACGACAAAAGGAAGCGGAACAAGCTTTTCTCCTACAGCAGCAGCAGCAAGAAGAAGAGGTAAGAAAAAAACAACAGCAACAACAGCAAGAAGAAGTAGCAGCAAAGAAACGAGAGGGTGAAAATCAAACGGTCACGGTACTGTTGGACATTTTAGCGGAGTTAAGAAGTCTGAAACAAATGTATCAGACTTCTTTATTACGACCGAAGAGAATACGACCTTCCCGAGCTAAACACGTTAACCCTGTGACTAAGCCTACCGTACCACCCTTAGTGATTTCAACCCAATCATCATCAACATTACGCAGTCCAGAAGTAGGCCTTGGCCGTGGCAAAGGCTTAAGGCAGTTAAAGTTGATTGCTTGAACTCACCCCTGCACCAAAATAAAAAGGCCCTTTTCAGGGCCACCCACGACTCTCGAAAAGAGATAGCCTTTCAATTTGCCAATAACTCAAAAAAAAAAAAAAAACCAACCCATTTTACCCCCTATAGTACGTGTCTTTCTATGAGTGCGTGAGTGTACGTTCTTATTTTAAAATCAAAACTCAAAGACACTTACCTTATATAATTAATTCATTCTTTTATCCATTGTTACAATCCAATTCACAATTCACAACACAACACTTTAATAAAAGGTTCATTGACTTCTTTCTCCTTGTTTAGTCTCTCTGTTTTTTGAATTTCTTCACCGTCACACTCTTTTCCTCTTCTTCTTCCTCCTCGCTTTCTTCCCTTCTTATTTTCTTCTCCTGTTTCTTTTTCTTCACCTGTCTGCTTTCTTCCTTTGAAGAATCCCTCTCTTCCTCTGAAGAATCCCTCTCTTCTTCTGAAGAATTCCTCTTTTCTTCTGACTCCTCTTGTTTCTTTTTTGGGCAATCTGGAGACCAATGTCCTTTTTCTTGACAATAATAACAGGTATCTTTACTTTTGTCTTTTTTAGTCCCTGTTTTTTTTTTCTTTTTTGACGGTCGGGACACTCTGAAGACCAATGCCCTTTCTTCTGACAGATATAGCAAGTATCTTGACTTTTATCTCGAAAGGAAGGAGAGTAGTCCGTGGGCTGGTCTGAAGAGAATTTTCTAATGACCCCTCGCAAAGCTCTGACGAAACGTTCGATTTGGCTAGTCTCTTCCATCGTTGTGCTCAGCTTGAGAGTGAAATGAACAGTGAAAGGACAAGACACACACCCTTTTATATACGCTGGTCTGCCTTGACTATAAATTAGTCTATGGTGTTTAAACTTGAGTCATTTGACGTTTTGCACTCAAGATGAAACGATCCTATTCATTTGAGAAGAAAGAAGAAGAAAGTAAGAGGCAGAAACGTGATCTATCGCCTCGTACCAGGGCTGAAATCTTGGCACAAATTCATGCCAGTGATTTTGAAGAGGACATGAGTGAACCAGAATCCGAACCCTCTAAACCAAGTTCACCACCCTTAGTCAACCCTGAAAAATACTATTCCATTCGAGAGACGGAAAAGCTCTCCTCTAGAAAATTTAGAACCACGGCTTACAAATACACAGTGAAGTTTAAAGATTTCAAGGCTGAAGTGCCGTTAGAGAAAGCAGAAGTGTTTATCACTGGGGTGTGGGATTCTTTGCTCACCGCACTCAAGCGACAATGTCAACCCAAAGAAGGCGATCGCTTGAGACTTTCCATACAACGCGACGGTTTGAAATCCCCTGTTTGGATCGAGTTTAGCACCCCTGCAGAATTGACCGCTTCCAAAGTCATGGACAAGATTCAACACGTACAACAATCTAATGATCAGTTTGACATCACCGATGGTAAAGCCACACTGGACATGACCCACGTTTCTCCTCTTCAAGGGACTGGACGCAAAAAGATGTTATTGGTGGACGACCTTCGCAACACCAAAACAAGTCTCGTCCGAATTAACAACCCTCAAGACCAGATGTGTTTAGCCCGTGCCATCGTGGTGGGACGAACCTATGCCAACAAGAACGACACGGTAGAATGGAAAAGAACCTGGAAAAATATTCAACGATCCGATCGAGCCAAACAACGAAATGAAGCAGAACTCCTGTTACAACAAGCCGGATTGTCCAAAGACACACCCTGTGGCATTCCTGAGATGCAAAAATTGCAAGATGCCCTAGCTCCACGATACACCTTGAAAGTGCACCCTCAAGAAATGCGCGGACCTCTGTTGTTTCGAGGCCAAGATTTTAAGGACGGAAAATACATTCATGTCTATTATCACGATGAACATTTCGATACCATTACCAGTATCACTGCATTCCTGAGATACGGTTATTACTGTGAGAAATGTGATTATGGTTATAATAATCGAGAGCAACACAAGCATTGTGGATGGAAATGCTCAGGATGTTTGGCCTCTTCACCCTGTCTGAGCGAAGGACCAGTGCCTTGTTCAACTTGTCTGCGCACGTTTGTCAGCCGTACCTGTTACCAACAACATCTGAAGACGCAAGCTTCACAGAAGAAATGTGCTTGTCAACTCCTGAGATTGTGCCCTACGTGTGGACAAGGCATATGTACCAATGCTGCCAAGGCACACGTATGTCGAGGAAAGAAAAAATGTCACATTTGTCACCACATCGTGGACTTGGAACACCAATGCTACGTGCAAAAATACCAACCCCCACCAGAGAAAGAGGACGGTCACAAGAAGAAAGGCAATTTCATCTTTTTTGATTTCGAATGCATCCAAGAGACCGGCATTCACATTCCTAATTTTTGCGTGGCTCATCGAGCGTGCGAGAAGTGCATTCAAGAACCTATTTTCAGTCATTGCCCTCACTGCAGCAAGATTCCCGGAGGGCGTGAAAAAATCTTTCGGGGACCGAACACGTTAGCCGATTTTGCCCAATGGGTCTTAGACCCCGTCGACAAGACGTGGAGCCAAGAGGACATCGGACGTTACGGAGATTGTCATCGTCATGACACGGTGATGGCTCACAGTTTCTCCGGATACGATGGACAGTTTCTTTTGAGATACTATACGGTGACTTTGAACGGAGCCAAAATCATTTTCATGCAAGTGGGACAAGTGCAGTTTAAAGATTCGATGAGTTACTTGGCCATGCCTTTGAGTCGAATGCCTAAAACGTTTGGAATGACAGAAATGGCTAAAGGGTACTTTCCACACTTTTTCAATACGGAAGCCAATCAACACGCCGTTCTACCCCATTTACCTGAGACTCACTATTACGACCCCGACAACATGCGTACCGAACAACGAGAAGCTTTCTACGCTTGGTACCAGGCTCACGCCTCGGACCCTTTCGACTTTCAAGAAGAAATGCTAAAGTATTGTCGTTCCGACGTGGACATTTTACGGCGTTGCTGTGGAAAATTTCGAGAACTGTTCATGGAACACGGAGGGGTCGATCCTTTGAAAGAAGCTTGCACCATTGCCAAAGCGTGTTCCTTAGTGTATCGACAACGATTCATGCCTGAAAACACCGTAGCTGTCATCAGCCCTCAAACGACCCACTATGTCAAACGTCAATACTCGGTCAAAGCCCTACGTTGGTTACATTACTTGTGCGACAAGGAAGACAAATGGATTCAGCATGCCCGCAACGGAGGGGGTGAAAAGACCACCGGAACGTATTCGGTAGATGGCTGGGACTTAGAAAACCCCAAGATCGTGTACGAGTTTAACGGTTGCTTATTTCACGGATGTCCCGTCTGTTACCCTGACCGTAGCACTAAAAATCAGTTTTTACAACGAACCATGGAAGACTTGTACAAGGACACTTGTCAGCGGCGCCTAAAGTTGGAACAGGAAGGATACCAAGTGGTGGAAATGTGGGAACACGAGTACGATCACCGTATGAAAACCGATCCCGAGTTTAAACGCCTCGTGGAAGGTTACCAGTTCATGGACCCCTTGAACCCGAGGGATAGTTTGTACGGAGGAAGGACCAATGCCACCTGTTTGCTGTACCAAGCCGACGAAGAGAAAGGAGAAGAAATCAAATACTTGGACGTGTGTTCGCTGTATCCCTACGTGTGCAAATATTGTCGCTTTCCTGTAGGGCACCCGCAATTGTTCACGGAACACATCGACCTGAAAAACATTCGACAATACGAAGGCTTGATCAAGTGCAAAGTTTTGCCTCCCACGAACCTATACCATCCCGTCTTACCTCACCATCGTCAAGGCAAACTGATGTTTCCCTTGTGCCGTACTTGTGCCGAAACGTGCAACCAAGACCAACCTTGTCAGCACACCCAGGAAGAACGTGCCTTGACGGGAACCCGGGTAAGCGTAGAATTGTTCAAAGCTCTGGACATGGGATACGAACTGTTAGAAGTGTACGAAATTTGCCACTTTCCCAAGACACAACAATACCACAAGGGTGATCCCAGTCAGAAAGGCATTTTCGCCGACTACGTGGATGCCTTTTTGAAACTGAAGCAAGAAGCCAGCGGCTATCCTTCCTGGTGTCACACTCCCGAAGACCATATACAATTCAAAGAGAAATACTATGAACAAGAAGGCATCTCTCTAGATCACATCGAGAAAAACGAAGCCAGGCGATCGTTTGCCAAAGTGATGTTAAATTGCTTGTGGGGTAAAATGGCACAACGACCGTGTTTACCCAAGACGGAATATTTGACAGAAACTTCCCGCTACTTCCAGATGAATCACGACAAAACCAAATACATGAAACACGTGGACGTCGTTCGCGAGGATTTGATCTTGGTCAATTACGAAGAACATCTGGACTTTGTACAAGACGACCCTTTTGGAAATGTCATCATTGCGGCTTACGTGACAGCCCATGCTCGCTTAAAATTGTACGAAGCTTTAGAACTGTTAGGGGAACGCGTCCTGTACTTTGACACGGAAAGTTGCATTTACATCCATCACCCGAGTCAACAGCACCCTGACATCGAAGGAGACCGTTTAGGAGCCTGGACAGACGGGCATCCCGACGACAAGATTCTAAGTTTCGTCAGTGGCGGTCCCAAAAATTACGGCTACGAATACCGGGACAAACAAGGAGAAGTGCACACGACGTGCAAAGTGAAAGGACTGACTCTGAATTATCGTACCAGTCGTGTGGTGAACTTTGGGGTATTGAAAGAAGCCTTACAATCGAGAGAGGATGAACACTTTAAAGTGACCACCTATCAACCGAACAAGATTGTACGTTTACCCACTCACCACATCGTCAGTCGGCCCTTGGAAAAAATTCTATCAAATCGTGCACCAGAAGCGAGTTCGACTTCCCAATCATTTCACCTTACCGTATGAACACGTTGGTATAAAACATTGGTTGTAAGAGGATAGTCACCCGCTGGAAGGATGACTTCGCCACAGCAAGATTCGAGTGAGAAACCCGATGAGAACTCCAAGTTCAAACCCTACCATTTTCCAGTCTTCTTACCTGACTATTGTGATTGTGCCCGTCGATTGGACACGTTTCAGAAATGGCCTACGGATAGGGAAGGATTACCTTCTTCGCATGTTTTAGCTCGAACAGGATGTGTCTACTTGGGACCTGAGTCAGGATTGGGATACGAGGTACAGTGTTTCGCTTGCGGACTGAAGTTACGAATGGATCTATGTATCTATAAAGATTCAGCTATTCTGGAACATACTCGATGCTCTCCGCACTGCCCTTACCTTTCTATGACCTTTCCGCCCATCACACTACGGTACAATGTTGACGGTACCTTAGAGACGGTACCTTCCAGAACAAGACATAAAAAACGTAAAAAAGGAAAGATGTACAATCTGGAGACTGCATTGCGACTAGTATAAAAAGGGGGCTATGGTCAAGATCGATAGTTCATTGTGACTACCAAGACCGAGCGAACAAGATGAATACTTTCAGAGAAACACAGAACAAGTTGTTTAGAAAGGCACAATTCAAGTGTGAGGCTTCGGAAGTGGAATGCGATTGTGAGCCTTGCGATGGGTACGATGCTGTACGTTGTGACCTTATCGATGCCGTAAAGCATCATGGGAACTTTGTTCTCACTACCCCTATCATGGAAAGTGATGCTGTGCGTGTCAAACCTGAGGGATGCGAAAGTGATGCCGCTCGTCCTCTTGGACATTTTACTGGGTTTCGTTTTAAAGGGGAATGTTCACCTTTACGTCTACCCCCCTACGGATGTCATCCAGCCCTGAGCAAACTCCTGTTCATGTCACCCAACCCTCATCGAAACGAACCTGTGAAAGACGAATATTCGTTTCCTGTGCGTTTGTCGGAATACTGCGACTTTGAAAATCGTCTTCAATCGTTCAAAGGAAAATGGCCTAAGTATCTTGGAGGCCCGACCCCCGAAGAATTAGCCAGAGCCGGATTTTTCTACTTGGGCGAAGGAGATAAAGTCAAGTGCTTCAGTTGCGGTGTGTCACTTCACCACTGGGAACCGCAAGATTCGGCCTACGTAGAACATGCTCGATGGTCACCGAATTGTCATTACTTATCCTTAGTGGGACCGAGACATTGAAGTAACTTACCATAATCTGTTCATAGATACTTTACAAGAGAACATTCGTGCTTTGCCTGTGGAGTTGAGAGAACGCATTTATCGAGAGCTGGTCAAAATACAAGTGAAACGTAAAGAACAATTGCGTCCGTTACGTCACCGGTGTTTGAACCAATGGTACCTGAAGCCTATACAAGGACTGATTCAATTGAAAGTGTTCCATTGGACAGACATTGATCAACGATCCCCTAGTTTTAAAAAGGATTGGTTTCTTATGGACGATTCTATCTACTACATCATTGTAAACTTACTGCATCGAATTCCAGAGGAAGAGTTAACGAATTACCAACATCTTGAACAGAATGTCAACTTAGTGAAAGAGGAAACTTCTGAACGAATTATAATGTGTAAATTAGTGACTAAACGATTTAAATTCGACACTGAAGTAAAACCATGTTTGTGCAAAGAGTACATTTCTTGTGTCAGACCAAAGAGGGTTTAGTATGACCTATTCATGGATACTTTGCTAGAGAACATTCGTGCCTTGCCTGTGGAGTTGAGAGAACGCATTTACCGATAACTGATCAAAATACAAGTGAAACGCAAACGCAAAGTTATTCAACAGTTTTTAAATTATGCTCTGTTCCAAAGTATAAGAAGACTGATTATGAGTGGATATTACATCAGGCACAAAGGTAAACGAGGATATTGGCCACCACCCAAGGATTCCAAAAACAGTGTATATACTTATGGATACTTTACAAGAGAACATTTTGGGCTTGCCTGAGGAGTTGAGAGAAAGTATTTACCGAGAACTGGTGAAAATACAAGTGAAACGTAAAGAACAATTGCATCCGTTACGTCACCAGATCTTTAACCACTGGTACCTGAATGGTATAAGAGGACTGATTCGTCAGAAATTTTTTCAGTGGTCAGACCTTGTTGAACATTTTCAGTTTGTGAATGATGATGAACTAGACGTTCGTAATTTTGGTTACTTCGAGATTCACTTACTGCAACGTATTGAGGAAGACGAGTTAAAGGATTACCAACATTTGTTACATGGAATATGCTTAGAGAAAGACGAAACATCTAGACAAACTCTGACGTTTCAGTTACAGTATGTAACATTCAAATTCCCTACTGGAGAACGAACATGTCAAGTTAGAAATTACCTTTATTGCTTCCGAAACAAAGACACTATAAAATCAAGTTGCCATGCCACGGATTATGTCACATGTGATTGAACAGATTCCGTGGAAGGAACTCAATGACCATATTCAAACCGTGGATCATTACCATCGATTGTTACAAGAACTGTATCCATTCAATTTGGGACGACAAGTGGTGTGTGTCTTAGTGACTTGTTTTCTGGGATTTCGTTTACCAGCCGATTCTTTGTGGACTCTTTACGATCAGTACTTACCACCTCAATGGCCTTAAATGGTCACGAAAAGCTCCTTTTGCTCAAAGCCTTGCGTTTTCATTTGGATACTTCTCGACCTCTACGGGAAAAAAAGATTCGTCAACTTTTAGCTACCCAAGACGTGTATGACGATGTGTGTGTAGCTTGTGACTTACACCCCCATTGGACAGATGTCCGTGCCTGGAAAGAATGGGATTTTGAGGCTTGGACCCAAGAAGTGGCCCAGTATGCACGAGAGTTGTTCAAGGAAAAAAGTTACTTTTCAACCCGTGTTAGTGACGGTGCCAGAAGAACCCGTCACCCAGGACGGGACTGTCGTGGACAGGCCTGAAAGACCCTTTCGGGAGGACACTTGTGTGACCTTACTCCCTACTACAGAACTGGTTAGAACATTACCCAAAACATGTTGTTGTACAGACACTTTTTTTTATTCCACGTTAATGGTTATCATGTGCCTTTTATCCTTGTACTTAAGCCTTTGGCTTTTATGTATTTTTGTCTTTCGTATTCATGTTTGAAACATTCAATAAACGTGTTCTGAAAAAAGTATATAAACTCTTGTCTTGTTTGTTTTCGTGTCACAAGTGACATTTCTCACACTATGGCTACCTCTGCTGTCTCTGCTCCCTCTTCCTCTACTGTCAAAGTCATCGACGAACACTTAGATCGTGCCAGTTGGGAGGCTTTGTATCTTCGCCATCCCTTTAACATGCTCATTGCTGGACCTAGCGGTTCAGGCAAAACCGAATTCGTCAAACGTTTGATCGAACATAAACATCATTTGATCGATCGGCCACCTCAGCGGATCGTGTGGTGTTACAAAGAGTGGCAATCGGCGTACAGCCTCTTGCGAGAAAGTCAAGGCGATTCCATCGTGTTTGTGGAAGGCATTCCTAAAGAAGACGACGGCATCGTCTCTGACTCCCGTCAAACCCATTTGGTCATTTTTGACGACATGTTAGGAGAAGACGAAGAAGAAATTAAACTGTGGTTCACGCGCAAAGGACATCACCGTAATGCCAGTGTCGTTTACATCACCCAAAATTTGTTTCAACAAAGTAAAGCCCATCGCACCATCAGTCTCAATGCGCATTACGTGGTCTTGTTTAAAAGCCCTCGAGATAAATCGCAAGTGCAAGTCTTAGCCAAACAGTTAGGAACGCCTTGGCTGACTCAGGCGTACGACGATGCCACTCAAACTCCACACGCCTATTTACTCGTCGATTTGAAACCTACGACCCCCGAGGATTTGCGATTTCGTACCCACTTGTTTCACCACTGGTGCCAAGACGGAGGGCCTGTCCTGTACACGTCTCCGTCCTCGACTTCATTTCACTCCCCATAAAAAAAAATCTATAAAAACCTCAGACCCTTTCTCGTCTGTCTCACTCTCAGTGCGAACATGACGTCCCTTCAGTCGCATCTTCCCGTCAAATTGATTCGTGCCTTGTATGGCATCAGTCGAGAAAAAGATCCACAAACACGAGCTCGTGTCTTAGAAGCTAGTCTCAAAGAAGTCTTACGATGGTTCACGGTGACGGCACGTCAAATACTCCAAGGAATCATTCAGATTCCTCATCAAACCAAACGCTTTTTCGATCGAAACAAAGTCGCTTTGGTCCAACTGGCCGATCCCCGCATCGACACTCAAACCAAAATCAAATCATTTTGAAACCTGGAGGGAGCGGTACTCTAGGAGGGGTCATCATTCGCTCTCTCTTAAGATGGGATCCTAATGCCCCCAAACATCTCCCCAAGAAAAAAGTCCAACGAAGCTCCAAGAAGAAAAAGACCAGGTCCCCAAGAAGAACTTCTCCAGTGGCGGGACCCTCCTCTTACCAGACACCACCCCGGAAAAAGAAAAGAAGCCCCCAGAAAAAGAAACAGAGAAAAAGTCCCCAGAAAAAGAAAAGTCCACAGAAGAAAACTAGTCGCAAGAGAGGCACTTCTTCTTCGGCCAGAACGCAACCTTACACTCGCAAACCACTACCTACCATGGCGGTGACTGCGTCTCCGGCAGCCTCACGTTCATCCGCTTCTCTGTTGATGACACCAAGAACTGAAGAGTACTTGGAGACGTTGATTACACCAAGAACTTCTCCGTTGATGACCCCAAAAAGAACTTCCCCAGTGGCAGGACCCTCCAATTTAGTGGCAGTGGCTGCTGCTCACAAAGTACCTTCTCCCAAAATCAAAGTCCAAGAAAGATCGGGCATGTTACAAAGTTTACTGGATTTGTCCAAGCAAGAACTGGCTCGATTTAGTCCGTTACGTACCCCTGCACGACGTGTCATGCCTGTCCTCAAACTAATACGACGTCAAGACAATCAGTGGCGACGCGTTCCAGTATAAAAAAGGCCTGTGACCAAGTCGGGGCTATCAGTGTTTTTTGGTGTACCTGAAGACTCAAAGATGTCACCCTCCAGAAAACCCCAAGGAAAGAAAAGGAAAGGACTACCACCACGTTTAGTCAAACATGGGGACATGTTATCTGTCCTGTCCAAAGCTTCTCCACCTCTACGAAAAAAACTCATTCAATCGGCCTCCAAAGAGGTCATCGATACCGTGTGCGAATGTTGTTTGAACGTCTTGAAAGGCACGATCCCTTTATCCAAACACCAGAAACAATGCTTAGGCAAACATCGTCACGTTCTTCGCCAAATGGTTCAAAAGAAAATTCCCATTCGTCAAAAGAAGAAGATGTTGGTCCAACGTGGAGGCATTTTACCCCTCTTGTTAGCCCCCATACTGAAAGGAGTCTTGGGAACCATGTTGGGAGGACTGGTGGGAGCAAGATAAAAATGCCCTCGGAAGTCCCAAGATCTCAGAATCGACCCCTGACAACCCCATGGAAGGACGAAAACTGCCTTTAGTGCCTTACAAACGATGGATGGAATACCATCGGTGGCAAGAAGAACGCACCCCGCATTTACCTCCCAATCCCAATTTGAGCCAGATGTCCCAGTTACAACACGAATTGCAGTCCTTGATGGATCGCCAAGATTTGTCCGAAACAGAAAAATCGCAAAAGTACGGTCAACTCTTGCAACGACTGCAACTCTTTCACCAGAAAGCTTTAGACGAAACAGCTCTACCCACTCTGAAAGATTTTAAGACCTTGATGAAAAGTCCAGCACCATCACCATTACCAGTACCAGTACCAGTACCATCACTACCAGTGACCAAGACAGAAAAAGGAGAAGAAGAAGAAGGGTTTCAAACTCCACCAGAAAAAGAACGCAAGTTAACAACACCACCTACCTCCATAATTGGATGGATTAAAAAGATGATGGCCACCCCTTCTTCATCACAAGAGAAAAAGAAAGTGAAGACAGAAGTGAAGACAGAAGTGAAACAAGAACCGATATTCCTCGCTCAGACATCCTCCTCTTCAACACCTATTGCCGGTCGTACACGCAAAGCATTGCAATCCAAGAAAATACCCCAAGAGAAAAAGAGTAGCATCCTCCAGGAGTGGGTGTCTTATTAACACACGAACACAAAAAAATGGAAAAAGTCTTAGCCAGCATTTACTACGATCCCTCCCATCCTGCAGGTTACGCAGGAGTTCAAAAATTGTATCGTGCTGCCAAAACGCGACTGAAAAGTCTCCGTTTACCTCAAGTGCAACGATGGTTACAAGAACAAGCTACCTACACTTTACACAAACCCATTCGACGCAAGTTTGCCAGAAGTCGCACCCGAGTGGAAGGCATCGATCATCAATGGCAAGCCGATTTAGCCGATGTCTCTCATTTGGCCAGCTACAATCGTGGCTACAAATATTTGTTTTGTGTCATCGACGTCTTTTCCAAATTTGCCTGGGTCGTGCCCTTGACTTCCAAATCGAGTAGCGAGTTAGTGCGAGCCCTGCAACGGGTGTTGAAACAAAGCGGTCGTCACCCTCTTCGATGGCAAACGGACAAAGGCACCGAATTTCTGAACCAAGCTTTCCAAAAAGAATTAAAGAAACGTGACATTCATTTTTTTACCACCGAGAATCCCGAAACCAAAGCCAGCATCGTGGAACGTTTTCAACGTACTTTGAAATAACGCATGTGGAAATATTTTACGCATCACCACACTCTGAAGTACATCGACATCTTACCGCACCTGGTGCAAGCGTACAACCAATCTTACCATCGAAACATTGGACGTGCCCCGCAAGACGTGACTCCCGACAACGAAGTGCTGGTGTTTGAGCATTTGTTTGGTATGTCCCCGACGAGGGCTGTCCCCAAGAAAAGTGGAATGTTGGCCGTAGGAGATTGGGTGCGCATTGGCAAAACCAAACGCACTTTCGACAAAGGTTACTTACCTAACTGGACAACCGAATTGTTTCGTGTCACTGGACGAGTGCATGGCCGTCATCCTGCCGTCTATAAATTGGAAGACATGAACGGAGAAGTGCTCAAAGGAACGTTTTATTTACCCGAGTTACAATGTGTCACCAAAAAAGAAGACGACGTGTACGACATCGAAAGCATTCTCGAACGCAGAACCCGTAAAGTGGGCAAACGAAGTGTCAAAGAAGTCAAAGTACGTTGGAAGGATATCCACCCAGTTTTGATTCTTGGATCGACGCTTCGCAAGTCATCGACTATAAATAGAAGTGACCACCATGCCTTTTCACACAGACGCAGCTACGTCGACCACTCCTCCTTCACCTAGATCTTCTGTACAAGATTTACAAAAACAACCCTTGTGGGTGTGGTGTGGAGAACGTGTGCCTAAAACGCAAATCGTCTTTTTCTGCCAAATCTTCGTGGTGTATTGTGTCATCGGGGCAGCCATCGCCAATTTGAGTTTGCAACAAGGAGACAAACAATTGTGGACCATTTTATTGAGCAGTTGCATCGGTTACCTGCTTCCCAATCCCTCCCTGAAATTCTCCTCGAACGGGAACCACGGGAACTTTGTGTCCAGTGCCAGTGCCAGTCACCACTCCAACAACAACCACAACCAGAACCCCATTTTGGGCGGAGACACGTCTCTGACGTCCAGTAACCCCTCGGACAGCCACAGAACTCTGGAATTATGAGTCACGAAAACCAATTTTACTTAACCTTACCCAGCGACAGTTCCATGGAGGTGTTTCCCCACAACAAGTTGTGCTGTTACACGGCCAAATTACCTCAGGCCATCCAGTTAGATCACGAAGCCCATTGGGAAGTGGCTTTAGTGGAAATCATTCACCCGACCCAAGTCCTCAATGTCCTTCCCAATCAAAATGTTTTTACGGTGGAAGTTCATGACGAGCAAGTGCAACAGAACTTGGATAAGAATGTCAAATATGACAATAAAACCTATAATGACAAAACTCAAAAGTGGACCTACAACTTGTTCATTCACCCAGGCTATTATTTTAGTGGTCAACATTTGGTCAGCACCATAACCTCCAGGTTTAATGTCGTGTTTCTGAAAGCTTTGGAAAGTGCCCAAAAAAGTGTCACCCTGGAATACCACAAAACAGCTCGTCGCTTCCTGATGAAATTTCCTGAGGGGGGTAAAACCCTGTCTTTCTTATTTTGTCCTGAATTGTTTGACATGTTGGGTGGAGACATGAACATGAGAATGACCATGCTCAAGAAAAAGGAATTACCCATCGTTTACGACAACGAGTCTTTTAGCAAGTTATTTCGTGCCCCGGTAGAACTGAATCAAGGACTGAATTTGATGTTCGTGTATTCCGATGTGGTGGAGTACAACGTGGTGGGACACACCTCCGTACCGTTACTGCGTGTCATTCCTTTCAAAGTGGATTCTGCCACGGTCGCTGGCGAGGAAGGTGGAAACACTTACCACGTCCACCGCGAATTTTTCCATCCTCACTATTTGCCTGTCAGCAAGTCGTATTTGGACACGGTCAACATTGCAATAAAAGGAGATTTGGGACAAAATGTTCCATTCACCAAAGGAAAAGTCACGGTGAAACTCCATTTTCGAAAACGGTTTTCTCACGACTCGTAAGTCATGTATCCAGTGTACCGAGGGGTTGCTCGACAGCGAGGACACGGTTTAGGAGATATGTTAAAATCGGCCTTTCGTTCGGTGGCCCCGGTGTTGAAACCGATGGGGACACACGGATTGCACGCCTTGAAAGATGCGGCACTGACGCAAGGCAAAGAATTTCTCCAAAATGTCATCATCGACAAGCAAAACCCTAAAGAAGCTTTCATGAGGGCAGGCAAAAATGTCTTGCTGCAAACGGGCAAAGACCTTTTGGGCCGCCGAGACACACCTATAAATGCCCTGCACGCTACCGAGTCAGGCATTCAGCAAGGACAAGGCAGAAAGAGACGACGAAGAAAACACCCTTTCACCAGACCTCAAGCTAGAAAGGCCAAGAAAAGAAGAACCATTCGAGACTTAGACGTTTTCGATTATTGAGACTAAGAAAAAAATGATGCACCGAGAGTCATGTGCTTGCTCCACGTCGGAACTGGATATGTTTGCCATGCCCCCCACCATGATGACGATGCAAGAATCCAAGTGGGTGGAATTTCATCCCGTCTCCTCATTGGCCGATTCTGCTCCCATCGAGTTTGAAATCAAAGGACAGCCCGAAGATTACATCGATCTGAATAGCAGTTACTTGTACTTGAAAGTGAAAGTGATCGAACCACCCAACGCTAACCTAGACAATGATGATGCAGTAGCTCCCGTCAACAATTTCATGCATTCCATGTTTAGCGAAGTGGACTTGTACTTGAATAACAAACTGGTCAGCAGCAGCATGGATACTTACCCTTACCGAGCGTACCTGGAAAATCTCTTGACGTACGGAAAAGAAGCCAAGAACACTCATCTGGATGCTTGCGTGGTATGGAAACCTGACCAAGCGAATAAGTTCAACGGCATTACACTTGCTGGGGATGCTTCAAATCCAACGGGATTTGTAGAACGACGAAAGAAAATTCATCTAAGTCGTAGTTTAGAACTGATGGATCGTTTGCATTTGGACATGTGGTTACAAGAAAAGTATTTGCTGAACGGGGTGGATATCCGCTTGAGACTGAATCGCAGCAGTGCCACTTTCCATTTGATGGCTGCTGCTGATGCCACTTACAAAACCATCATTCAAGAAGCCAGGCTCTACGTGCGTCGCGTAGAAGTGTTACCTAAAGTGGGAAACGACGTTAGTCAGACGTTGAGCAGAACGACCGCCAAGTATCCAATACGACGCGTGGAATTGAAAACCTTCACGATTCCCACTGGACAGCGATCCATGATCGAAGATCATCTGTTCCAAGGACAGTTACCCAAGCGTTTAATCCTTGGCATCGTAAGCAATGCAGCCTTCAACGGAGCCTACAACGAAAATCCTTTCAACTTTCATCATTACAATGTGTCCAAGATTGAAGTCAGTCGTGATCGCAAGACCTTGTGTACCCGACCTTTCGAACCTAACTTTGGTGCCGCGAAGAATTATTTGAGATCGTACTTGTCCCTGTACGAAGCTACCGGACAGTTAGGAACCAACACCAGTCACGGCATTACGTACGATGATTATGAAGGAGGCTACGCTTTGTGGGCTTTCGATTTCACTCCAGACCAAGGCAGCGACGAGGGACATTTCCACCCTATAAAATCTGGCCAGATTCTAGTGGAAATTCAGTTTGCGAGTGCTCTACTCCACACGGTGAACGTCATCCTGTATGCCGAATTCGATAATACCATAGAAATCAACAGTTTGAGAGAAGTCATTCTAGACTATTAGAAGCTATGGAAGACTGTTATCCCTCTTTACCTAGTGGAGAAACGTTGGAGATGAAATGTGAGGAGACCGTGGAAAAAGAAGAAGTGATCATGATGAAGTCAAGATGGCCAGAACAAGAAGCCCATTTAGTCTCCTGTTTTGCCAAACACTTGGTCGAAACAATGACGGAATTGATCAAGAAAGAGTGTTATGGATGTCAAAACGATCATCCCAGTCAAATTCAACACGATAAATGCCTGATGTTGAGTCAAGAAGAAAAATTGGACGAGTATCTGGACGAAGCTTGGAGTCTCATTTCGGACGAAGACGTGTTGCATCAGTGGTATAAAGACTTGCGTGAACATTCTTGTCCACCATTAACCACTCAAGAGATCCATCGTATCGAAGCTCTCCTGAATCAAAGTGAAGAGACGAAACGAAGAAACGGTTATTTGTCAGACATTTTCAAGCAAAAGTCAGAATCGAATTGATGACTTATTATTACCTGTGAAGAAGAAAAAAACAACACAAATCAATGGATACCTGGGAACTTTATTACCTTTTGAACCACAGTTCGTATACGGCTTCTTGGAATCCTGTCGTCTGTGCTAAAGATGAACTCCCTCATCGCAAACCTCAAGACCATCTAGCTTACGTGATCAACACGGACGACAGTCATCTCCCAGGAAACCACTGGGTAGCCGTTTACTTTCCTCAAGAAGGATGTGTGGAATATTTTGATTCCTATGGACTGCCCCCTTTGGAAGACGATATCATCGACTTTATGAGAAGAAATGCTCAAACCACCCGATTCAATAATGTGAAATTACAAGGTACAGATTCCTTGGTGTGTGGACAGTACTGTGTGTATTTTCTGCATCATCGCAGCCTGGGCTATTCCTTAGAACATTTAGTGACTCATTTTGATCCTCGTTCTTCTTCTAGAAACGATGTGAAAGTAGATCGATGGTTTTGTGACCATTATGCTTATCTTTTGTCTCAAGCTAGGAAACGTAGTGTCCATCAATGGCCTAATGATTTCCAACAATGGAAATCACTATTTCATTCACAACGTTGTCAGCCCTGTTTAAAGTAGAGTGTGAATTGAAAAAAATGTTTGTGATTTGAAAAAATTGTTTGATGTTATAGTGTTGGATTATTTTTAAAAATGTTAGAGTTGTTGTTTAGTGTTAAGTGATTTTTGAATAAAAATGTTGTGTTTTGAAAAAAAATGCCTTTGTCGTTTGTTTGGTTATAAGAATGTTTGATTCATGCTCTTTGACTTCTTACTATCCCTCTCATGACACTCATTGAACGTTGCGGCTCGAAAACCGTGGAGGGATGTTTTCCTTCACGTCCGCGCTTTGACTTTAAGAACCTGGGCAGTTTCCAGTCTAACCATCCATTGTCGACTCATCCTCCTACGAAGATGTGCTCCAAACTAGCTAAGCTAAACGAAGCCTACGTGAATTTGCATAGGGTCAGACACAGTCTGATACCGAAGCCAGAAGAGATAGAGAATGTGAGAATGTTAAAAGTCACTGAAGACCTGATAGAAGAGGTCTTCAGAGAAGAAGTGAACAGGGAGAAAGAAGAATGGACAGAGAAGTACAGACTTCAGAGACAGCAGCAACAGCAACAACAACAACAACAACAGCAGCAGCAGCAGCAGCAACCTGAACCTGACAGAGGCTTTGTGGATTGTCGTATCGACACCAAAGAGTTCTTCTTCTCTTTCCGAAGAAGCAGACCTATCGCCAGAAAGTCTATCCTCAGAGGACATCGCATTCTTAGAAACTAAAAGATTGCCATAGCAAACAAAAAAACAGCCCTTTTCAGGGCTACCCCCAATACTCTAGAAAAGAAATAACAATCAATTTGCCAATGTGTGTAGGTAGAGTAGTGTGAATATAAACACTAACTCTTTTTTATAGTGAGAGGGTATGTGTTTGTGTATAGGATTGTGTGTTAGTAAGTGCTCACGTACGTTGGTATGGATAGTAGATTAAGATCATGTCTTTTTTAGGTGTTTGAGGTGTGGGGAGAGTAGATTTGGGGTTTAATTACTTTGCGTATGTGGATAGTATATTGAAGTGATTAATGAAAAAAAATTTAGAATAGTGATGCGTAGTATAAAAAAGTGAGTGAGTGTTTCTTTTAGGTCCGCGCGTTGCTTTTTTGGTCATGATTTAGGTAAAATCAATTTTATGTTTTTAGGGGGATGTTTTCCTTCACGTCCGCACTTTTAGTATAAATTGAAACTCGTTCGGCAGTCCAGCTACCCTTGTTGATTGATCAACACGAGAATGAACACCAGACTAGCGAAACTGTTGGAACTTCATGTGCATCTGGAATATGCCAGGCGCCTGTTGAACGAACTGGCCGCGGAAGCCATTGTGGAAGAGGGAAGGATGAGAGAGGAGGAGGAAAGAAGAAACAAAGAAGAGGAGGAGAGAAGATACAAAGAAGAGGCGGAGAGAAGATACAAAGAAGAGGAAGAGAAGAGAAGAAACAAAGAAGAGGAGGAAAAGGAGAGAAGAAGAAATTTCAGAATCCCAGAGACCGAAAATTGGGATTCTGAAGCTATTTATCCTCCCTCTGCTCTCTCCCCAAAAAAAGTAAAAAGCAACTGGAGAACAAGATGTGTATGTGGCGCCAGGCCTGGAAGGTGCCACCATTAACCAGGTGTCCATGAAGTTAAAAAAAAACCAGCCCTTTTCAGGGCTACCCAATACTCTAGAAAAGAAATAACTATCAATTTGCCAATGTGTGTGTGTGTGTAGGTAGAGTAGTGTGAATATAAACACTGACTCTTTTTTATAGTGTGAGTGCATGTGTTTGTGTGTTTGTGTTTGTAACTGCTCACGTAAGTTTGTGTGAATAGTAGATTATGGGTTTCTTTATTGTTTCTTAGCGTATGTGGAGAGTATAGTTTGGGCTTTATTATACGAAATGAGAAAGTAGGGGGATGTTTTCCTTCACGTCCGCGTGTTGTTTGGTCATGATCTAGGTAAGATCAATTTTATGTTTTACGGGGATGTTTTCCTTCACGTCCGCGCTTTTCGTATAAGAACCCACAGTATTCGTCGTTCAAACCATTCTACAAAGAATAAAAAAGAAGATGGCTTCGAACCACCTTGACAAAATGCAGAAATTACAAGACGTTTTGGACAATTTAGGCATGATGGAGCAGATGTTAGTGAGACTCAATGAAGACCACTATTCCTATAGTCCCCATCGAGTAAAGATGGAAATTAATAACTTAAGAAAAGTAAAGGACATAATAAGTGGTGTGATGAAAGAGATAAAGGAGGAGAAGGAGGATGAAGAGGAAAGGATAAGGATAAGAGCATGGAACGAAAAAATTGAAAAAGAAGAAGAAAATGAGAAGAGGAAGAAAGAAGAGGAAGAGAAGAAAGAAGAGGAGGAGAAAAAAAAGAAGAGAAAGAGTGTAGGAGATAAAATAAGAAGTTGGTGGAGAAAAAGAAGAAATTAGAAGCAGAAGAAGAAGAAGAAAAAACCAAAGGCCCTTTTCAGGGCCATCCATATTTCTCGAAAAAAGAATGACTTTCCATTGCCTACTCCTTTTTTTTTAAAAAAAAAATTATTTTAAAAATTTTTTTAAAAATAAGAAATCCCATATTCAATATACCTTGACGCTAGACAGTCCCACGATTTATTCCCATGTTAATTTCCCCTTGTCGCTCAACAGTCCCAAAATCTATTTCCCATGTTAATTTCCCTTGTCGCCAGAGTGTCCCACGATTTTTCTCCATGTTAATTTTCCATTGTCGCCAGAGTGTCCCAGGGGTCTCTGTAATGCTAATTCCCATTGTCGCTAGGGTATCCCTATTCACTACTTATGCTCTACAAAGATGATTATTGATTTAATGTTATTCTGGCGAGGATAATTATTTGCAGTTGAAAGTGCTGCATCGAGCAATCAAACTTGGGTCCACAAAGTGGCAAAACGTGCATGATCACGCTGATTTTTCATGTGTATTTCTGAGATTTTTTCGGTCTTCGTGTTGTTCTCTCCTAAACAAAGCTTGTGTGTTTGCCGCTGCAACGCTATAGATCCACAGTGTGCGCAGTCAGTTCAGTAAATAAACATTTTAAAAACTATTCTCTGACTCGATGGCATCCCAAAAACGGAAATTTATGACAAGATTACAGCAAGTTGCAAAATTCTTAACATTTACGAAAGCGAAGGAGTTTTAAATTTATTCCTAAAATTAAATATTTGGTAAGCCTAGCTAATCTACGATAATATAAGAAATTCTCTCGTTAAAATTATAAAACCATAATCGATTTAAAGACGTCAATTTAAATTGTGAGTAACGATCCTCAAATTATGGATAATGATCCTCAAATGCCCAGAACATTAATTACAAAAATATAGATCACCTTACGAACCGCAATAACATGTAAATATGAAGAGAATAGATAGGCCAAATAATAATAGCATGTCCATCCACTGTAAGTGGGTATTGTACCTGTGATTAGTGACTGAAGCATGTCCATCCACTGTAAGTGGGTATTGTACATGTGATTACTGTCTGAAGCATGTCTATCCACTGTAAGTTGGTATTGTACCCGTGATTACTGCCTGAAGCATGTCCAGCCACTGTAAGTGGGTATTGTACCTGTGATTACTGCCTGAAGCATGTCCATCCACTGAAAGTGGGTATTGTACCTGTGATTACTGCCTGAAGCATGTTCATCCACTGTAAGTTGGTATTGTGCCTGTAATTACTGCCTGAAGCATGTCCATCCACTGTAATTTGTGTATTGTACCTGTGATTACTGTCTGAAGCATGTTCATCCACTATAATTTGGGTACTGTACCTGTGATTACTGTCTGAAGCATGTCCATCCACTGTAATTTTGGTATCTTACCTGTTATTACCGCCTGAAGCATGTCCATTCACTATAATTTGGGTATTGTACCTGTGATTACTGCCTGAAGCATGTCTATCCACTGTAATGTGGGTATCTTACCTGTGATTACCGTCTGAAGCATGTCTATTCACTATAATTTGGGTATTGTACCTGTGATTACTGCCTGAAGCAAGTCTATCCACTGTAATGTGGGTATTTTACCTGTGATTACTGCCTGAAGCATGTCCATCCACTGTAAGGTGGGTATCTTACCTGTGATTACCGCCTGAAGCATGTCCATTCACTATAATTTGGGTATTGTACCTGTGATTACTGCCTGAAGCATGTCTATCCACTGTAATGTGGGTATCTTACCTGTGATTACCGTCTGAAGCATGTCTATTCACTATAATTTGGGTATTGTACCTGTGATTACTGCCTGAAGCAAGTCTATCCACTGTAATGTGGGTATTTTACCTGTGATTACTGCCTGAAGCATGTCCATCCACTGTAAGGTGGGTATCTTACCTGTGATTACCGCCTGAAGCATGTCTATTCACTATAATTAAGGTATTGTACCTGTGATTACTGCCCGAATCATGTGTATCCACTGTAATTTGGGTATTGTACTGTGATTACTGTCTGAGGCATGTCTATCCACTGTAATTTGGGTATTGTGCTGTGATTACTGCCTTTAGCATGTCTATCCACTGTAATTTGGGCATTGTACCTATGATTACTGCCTGAAGCATGTCTATCCTCTGTAATTTGGGCATTGTACCTGTGATTACTACCTGAAGCATGTCTATCCACTGTAATTGGGTATTGTACATGTGATCACTGCCTGAAGCATGTCTATCCGCTGTAAGTGGGTATTGTACATGTGACTATGCCTGAAGAATGTCTATCCACTGTAAGTGAGTATCGTACCTGTGATTACTGCCTGAAGCATGTCCATCCACTGTAATCTGGGTATTTTACATGTGATTACTGCCTGAAACATGTCTATCCACTATAATTTGGGCATTGTACCCGTGATTACTGCCTGAAGCATGTCTATCCACTGTAAGTGGGTATTGTACATGTGACTATGCCTGAAGAATGTCTATCCACTGTAAGTGAGTATCGTACCTGTGATTACTGCCTGAAGCATGTCCATCCACTGTAATCTGGGTATTTTACATGTGATTACTGCCTGAAGCATATATATTCACTGTAAGTGGGTATTGTACCTGTGGTTACTGTCTGAAGCATGTCCATCCACTAAAATGTGGGTATCGTACCCGTGATTACTGCCTGAAGCATGTCCATCCACTGTAAGTGGGTATTGTACCTGTGATTACCGCCTGAAGCATTACATCCACTATAATTTGGGTATTGCACCTGTGATTACTACCTGAAGCATGTCCATCCACTGTAATGAGGGTATTGTACTGTGATTACTGCCTGAAGCATGTTCATTCACTGTAATTTGGGTATTGTACTGTGATTACTGCCTGAAGCATGTCCATTCACTGTAATTTGGGTATTGTACCTGTGATTACTACCTGAAGCATGTCCATCCACTGTAATTTGGGTATTGTACCGTGATTACTGCCTGAAGCATGTCTATCCACTATAATTTGGGTATTGTACTGTGATTACTGCCTGAAGCATGTCTATCCACTGTAATGAGGGTATTGTACTGTGATTACTGCCTGAAGCATGTCCATTCACTGTAATTTGGGTATTGTACTGTGATTACTGCCTGAAGCATGTCCATCCACTGTAATTTGGGTATTGTACCTGTGATTAGTGACTGAAGCATGTCCATCCACTGTAATTTGGGTATTGTACCGTGATTACTGCCTGAAGCATGTCTATCCACTATAATTTGGGTATTGTACTGTGATTACTGCCTGAAGCATGTCTATCCACTGTAATTTGGTATTGTACCTGTGATTACTGCCTGAAACATATCTATCCACTGTAAGTGGGTATTGTACATGTGATTAGTGACTGAAGCATGTCCATCCATTGTAATTTGGGTATTGTACCTGTGATTACTGCCTGAAGCATGTCCATCCACTGTTAGTGGGTATTGTACCTGTGATTACTGCCTGAAGCATGTCCATCCACTGTAATTTGGGTATTGTACTGTGATTACTGCCTGAAGCATGTCCATCCACTGTAATTTGGGTATTGTACCTGTGATTAGTGACTGAAGCATGTCCATCTACTGTAATTTGGGTATTGTACCTGTGATTAGTGACTGAAGCATGTCCATCCACTGTAATTTGGGTATTGTACCTGTGATTACTACCTGAAGCATGTCTATCCACTGTAATTTGGGTATTGTACCTGTGATTAATGCCTGAAGCATGTCCATCCACTGTAATTGGGGTATTGTACCTGTGATTACTGCCTGAAGCATGTCCATCGACTATAAATTGTTTATTGTACCCGTGATTATTATATGTGCATTTTTCTCCATTAGCTTTACATTATCAGAATCGTGCAATATTTTACTATATTGCACACCTTCATAGTGCACTCACGTTCAGGGCACTTATGCCCAATAATGTATTAGGAACTACTTTGTAAACAAATCATGTACACTCGTGTAGCAAATGCGTTACGTTTTGGTTGATTAAATTTGTTTCTGAATGAACTAAAGCACATGTTTCGTGGACTCCCACATACCAGCTGCTTTGCTACATGCCGCGTTAACTTTTTTGATACAGTGTTTTGGATTTTGGCGATAGACGCCAGATTTCATAAGATTGGAATGTACCTACAAGTAGCATGCAAGTTACAATGCATTAACTGTCACCTTTAGCTGGTAATAAGAATGGCAAAATATATACTTACAGTTTTACATCCTGAATTTCCTCAAAATGTGCATTCTTAGTTCTGCAAATCCGAATTACATTAGCCATACCATGGGTTCTCAAGCTTGATTACGCATTTCAAAATTGTACTGTAATTTCGACTATATTCCAAGTGCAATTACATCCTCCTTACTGCACTCAAAGGAAATAAACATTATATTCCATAGCGTCTTATTGATAATTCAAACTGAATGACTTCATATTTTTTCTCACATTATGATTTCAAACCTTCAATGGCAGAACAGAAACAGACGTGTAGATGTCAACACGCTGCTCCGTCGGCGCTGGAATCCAATGTACTTCATGTAGCATTTGCACATAAATCCAGTCCATAATCAAGAAATTTCGTAGAAATGACAAAAATACCAAATATATTCATTCTAGATAACATGGAAAAGTTGTTGCAATGCACATTCATTCACAATATGACTCCAAATTTCAATTTTAAGTAGACCAGAACGCCCTTTTCTTTCTAAAGGTATGTATAGCACGCGACTAAGTTCAAATTTATCTGGGCGGAGTTTAGTGCGCATTAATAATGTTATTGTTGTGTAATGATGAATCGGCGCTAGTATATTTAGTTTGGAATATGGCATAAATTCAATTACTTTGTTTCGTGTAGTGTATTTTTGTTTACATAATTAAGCCTCAGGTAGAATAAGAAAATGAGCATATAATAAAAAGGTTACTGCATTTGAATGGGAAAATATGTACTCGTTTTATCAGATGGATATAATGCCAACCCCCCCCCCCCCCCAAGGTCTTGCAGTATTTCCATTCAAAAAACTCGTTCATATTTTTCCATACAACTGCAGTAACCTATAACTACTGCCTGAAGCGATGTGAGAGGGATCATTATCCCTTTTTATAAACTGGTGTATTTCCATAACATTCCCATCATAACAAGTCAATAAATGCTTAGTCGTTGCAACTTAAACATGCTCAGATTGGTTTTACGCACGTTATAAAGAAGATATTGTTTCAAACCAAATAGCAGTGTCAACAAATCAGCATGACAACATCCAATGTTTACACCTGAATGATTTCACCATTATCTGCCAGCCATGATACCGTGTCATTTAGGACAGTTAATATCCCTTAATTTTCATCCACAGTGGCTGATTCAACTACTGGAGAGATTAATTCAGTAGAGTTAAACTTGATGCAGGAAATAAAAGCAAGTCTTTACGTCCCTTTATTTAGAGAGTAGAAATGTCGTGACTGACTTGTTACTAATTAATTTGTTTTATCTTTCGTGGTTGTTTTTTTTTTTTTTGTGTTTGAAAATTGTTTGTGCATCAAAAGAAGATCAAATCGAATTTAGTGAATTAGATTACACTGAAAAATTATGGAACGTTTGTTCCTAAAAGGGTGGTAATTTGTTTTAGCATTCGTGTTTGAGAACTGTTTGTGCTTCAAAAGAAGATCGAGTTGAATTTCTCTAACTAGATCACACTGAAAAATTAAGGAAGTTTGTTCCTAAAAGGGTGGTAATTTGTTTTAGCATGCGCACAAGTGGACATGTACCTTATAATGTTTAATCTCAAATAACTATTACAAGCTTCATTAGTGTTTTTCAAAACCAGTTGCTTCCATTTTGACATCATCGGAATGCGGACGACATGCACGATTTGCATACCTCCAAAATTGAAGAGCTTTACAACGTGCAAAAAGTATGTACCTCTGAAACTGAAGAATCGTCAACGGAAGTGTTGCAATGATCATCGGCAATTTTGCATTCTGCAGAAACACGTGTTAAGACATTTTTACAAAGAATTTTATTTACTTTAAATTGCAATTAATTCATATATTGGTTTGACTTTGCAAGTCATCACAACAAAACAAAACAAAAGTGGAAAAGAGTTTGGAACTATTTTGTTTGACTCTTAAAATTTATAGGCCTTTGTGTCCGCCAAGCTTGTCAGAGTAAGGATAAAATCCAAAATTCTACAGCAAATCGCCAGATACAAGAGGTGCTTTGTTAGTGACGATGGCTATGGAAGCATTTTAATTCTTTAAGAAATAAGAAACAGGTTACAAATACATAAAATTCATCACAGTAATTATCTGAAAAATTGTTCAAGCTACGTTAAAAATCCAAAACACACACACACACATACAGCTGTGATATATTTGGTAGCCAAAAAGTCGCCAGTTGTTCTTGCACCGTTGCCTCTAAGTAACAATCAGACTGGTGTCAATTCTGTTAAGATCATATTTCAGCACTTCAACATATAAATAACCTGATTAGTCAGAGAATGTGTGGGCGTTGGAAGTGTCATATTTATTTTAATTTACGATGTGTATATGCTTTGTGGTAGATTACTACCTTGACATATAATGTTCTTACCATGTTTAGTCAAAATACGAATATCATTTCCTAGTGGCTGAGATAGCACTATAGATTTTATTTCTAAATGTACAGTTGAGAATTAAAAGCTAATGGATTTCATATTAGATTTAATCTTTTACACCCATCAAAATAGAGCCATGCTTCCAATTAAGTACTTTCGTTACGGGATGAATATTGCCTGAGGCAGAACCAAATTAGCAAGCAATTTGTAATTTCCTGTAGTACAAGAACATAATAAGAGAATATTAACTGGCAGAAAACAAGAGACCCACCTTATATCTAAATCATTGGAAAGTGTATTAAAGTGACGACCTTAATAGCGTTGAACTAGTTGTCTGATTATCTAGGCCCCATGGATATTGTTTGACTTCTAAATGAGAATGCATTACAATTTTGCAAGCATGGAAGTATTCAACCAGCGTACACGATTAGACATATTTCGTTATAATTATACAAGCCTGGAAATATTCAGCTAGCATACACCATAAGGTCAATCTCACTAAGGGTCATCTTACATGAATGGTCATATCAGTCAGCATTTATTTAAAAAGTTTAATAATGTATGTCTTCCGCGAGCCGTGACGAGATGATCTTGTAATCCGACTCGTTCAGTTTGCAAATGGTTTTACATACCATGAAAAGCGCTCATTACGACTTATATCAGGCAAACGATTAGTAGTTGTTTTCTCTCACGTGCGACCGCACGGGTGCCCTAGTGATTACAGTGTCCACCTCAGATGCGTGAGGTCGCGGGTTCGAACCCCGGCCGACATAAAAAATGGTACTAGCAGTTTCCTCTCTAGGCGCTCAGCATTAGGAGGTTAGTGTTAGGTCTGGTCGGCCTGGTGTTAGTGTGACTGGGTGGTACATCATGCTACGTGTGTGCGGCATGATGCCCGAGTGCTAGACCTGACAATAAACTGCCAAACTGCAGATTGAAAATCTGCTAAATCTACCTTAAAATTTCACATCACACATATCACATTTATATATGTGTGAGTTTGTGTGTGTATGTTTTGGTATACTTGCGAGGACCTGAGTTGGGATGCACACCAATATGTCGAGGACGTGACTAAATTGTGAGGACTTACACACCAGTCCTCGAAATGGTTCTGCGGAGAATGGTTGAGAATGATCATAAGAGGTGAACTACTTGTTATTTTGAAAGTCCTCACAAAGATGGTAATATCTGACAGGCAGTTACACTCCTTATGTATAGTACACGCAATTTGCGGTCTTCCTCTGGCGTTAGGTTGGAGTGCAAACGGTTATCCAATCAGAACATCGCTTCTGTGCAGTGTCACTGTAAATTTCGTATACCGATAAATACGGCTCATAAAAATAATTACTAGTATTAATAGTGATTTTGAAAAAGAAATAATTTTGTAACAAGGGTAAACTGGTAATGCCATCAGAAAATGCAATATTTTAAGCCCGGTGCGGTTGATATAGTGCGGTATTTGTGCCGCGTGATTTGATGTGTAAATGGATTTTATTGATTCGAGACTTAATGTACCTAACTCTCGGACGATGGCAAGACATAATGGATCAAACTGGTAAGAAACACATAGATTCTTTATAAAATTTGTTTATTGCATTTATCCAAAACAGCTGTTCGTTATTTCATTGGTTATCATCTGTGACAACTTGCTTGTATCCCGCTCCACCTATGAGCTTGATGCTTAGGGCCTCGTATCATTGCTTACATTTAACTCTCAGTCATACCCATAGTATAAAATAATATTATGACTGACAGTTAAATTGTAAGCAGCGATACGAGTTCTGTGCGAAGGTCTTGATTATTATATTCCCATGTCAAAACTGTTCACGTTGATGTCATAAGAGTGGGTTAACGAAGAAGCGGTTCTCTCTCTCTCTCTCTCTCTCTCTCCTTTTCAGCTTGATTGTAAAGAGAGAAGCAGAGCAAAATGAACTTTATAGTACAAGAAGAATGTTGTGCTTTTTCTTTTTTTTATTCCCAAAAAATACAGAAAAGAAAAAGAAAATTTAAAAAAAAATATGTCAGATAGGCAGGGGGAAAGGAAAATGGAATACCTCTGTGACAGTACCTGATACCCTCGAAAAGTAAATGGTTGGTCCCTTTCAGACTAGTACAGTTATCACTCTTGATGAAACAATATATCCCCCAATAGAAACTAAGGCTCTGTACATGACATACTCGTTGATAAACAAACTTGGTTACTATAGTCTGAATCCTGACTTGGTATCTCACAAGCAGGATGGTTCCAAAATCACGTTCTAATGAACTAATCAGCTACAAGAAAGACCTAGTGATTCTCAGGGATATGCCGGTTGAGGTTCCTTATATCATAGCCGCTATGGAAACCGGATTGGTCTGAATTTTAAGGGAAGAAATCATACACTGACACTCCTTTACTTATTTCTGCCCATTCTATCATTACTCTTCTGACGTCCAATCACTTCCGTCTTTACTTTATCAATGACCACACACCACCCGTTGCCTAAGAGACAAGTGTGATTGTGTCAGCGTATTTGTAGATAGATATAGCTCCCCGTTTGTTTGTACCCTGCCACCGATTTCAATAGCAAATCTTTAATGTGATAAAATGTGCACAGAACTTAGTCATTTCATTCATTGAATTTCTAACCTGACTGTGACCCGAGTGGTAATAACACTAGCATCCTCCTCACCTTTCAAGCTTAACGGTCTTTCCATACTATTACGGCAGCACATTGTATACACTTTGGGTGATTCTCTTTTCCTCAGACAGCATTGTGACGTAGTTCATCATATTCAGTAACTGCCGGATAATTCCATACATTACCATAATGTTGAGAGTTTAGTTTTATATCTCTTTCCACTGATGAATATAAAAATTACACCCCTTGTTAAATCCACAGGTAAGGCAAAATTGTATTTGTCATTTTTTGTGTGCTTGATTCGACATTGTAAATATCGGAAGCAGACAACAGAGTATTTTCCTTCTATGTGCATACATGTGTAGTCCTGGATATACCACTTCGCTGAAAATGGAATTGTCCAGGTGCCGGAAATGGCTGACAAGCATGGTCTTCTTTTAAACTGAAAACTTCGTTTGAAGTGAAATGCGCAGACGATAACTGTGTTCGGGCCACCCTGGGCAAATCAGGTTTGAAATTGTAAATCAATAAATGAAGTGATTAAGTTCTGAGCATCTCTGATCTCATTTGTATCTTTTGCTTTTTAAATTGGAAGGAGATGGGTCAAACGTGCATTTTGCTTTTTAAATTGGAAGGAATGGGGTTACACGTGTCTTTTGCTTTTTAAATTGGAAGGAGTGGGGTTACACGTGCCTTTTGCTTTTTAAATTAGAAGAAGTGGGGTTACACGTGCCTTTTGCTTTTTAAATTGGAAGGAGTGGGGTTACAAACAAACGGGGAGGTATATTCAGTCTATAGTTTATTTTCAATTTAGTGGAACTTGATGTTGTTACTGAATGGGATGGCCAAGTCAACATTGATATCTCAGAGCACTTTCACATCAACACGTATATCCCTGCATAAAATTAATTCTCAAATTTGGAAAACTCTGCATATTGTCATTTATACTTCCACACTAAGCCCTAACGTAATGTATTCGACTTAGGACTATCCCATACATATATACGGTAGTCAGCAGCATCGCCATTGCCATAAGTCAGCTGTGAGACTACAACTATAATTAATGGCCACCATATTGCTTACATCAACGTACAGTGTTGACAACAGCATTCTTGGGCAAATAAGTCTGTTGTAATATTAGTATCACTGATGTCTGTTATAGCGATACAGAGTTATGGATTATTACATGTGCTATCTCCCTGCTATTATTAGCACATGCTTAATAGTTGGCCTAGATTGGACATGATCAGAAGACGTCACTGTCCTGTGCCATAAACATATATTATCCATACAAAGAGCTAGGTGACATTTGACTATAAATATATAGTTCCCATATACAAATCTTGGTGACGTCATCCATAGATATATGCCTCCCAAACTACCCTAGTTAAGACTTGTCGCACTTCGAACCTTCACACAAGTCTACTACTTCCCGTGCCACCATTGTAATATATGCTCCAGTAGAAAACAGTGTTTTGGAATAAGATCACTAGTACATAGAAAACTCAAATTTACCAGAAAAATGAGACTCCTTGGAAGATAACAACATTGGGCCTGATAAATGGTCCTTCAAATAATGAAATGATGCAAAGCACAAAGTTTAGGTATAAATGATATTTCACCTTGAATAAATGGCATTCCAGTTAATTGGTTTAAATATAATAACTTTGATTTTAATGACCTCATTTTACATATTGATATTTTTTTCTTCCTATTGCAATCCAATATTTCTCATTATTATTAAAAATAGCTGCAAGGGTGATGTTGTCATTGTGCTATCTAAAGTCTGTCCGATTATTCTGCAGTTTTGTTTTATCCATTCATATGTCCTTTTGCTGACATCCAACCCAGATATGTATCATAGCTAGACAGTGTCATGCACTGCGAAACATTTTCTGTCTGATGTGTTTTACGTATCTGATATATAGTTTATTTAGCTTGAGGAAATATGACGATGAAAATACATGCAAATATACATTATAGCTCACCATTTTCACATATTTGATAGGTCCCAATTTTAAAGGTCAGATCATAGCATGACATATACCAGGTTTGGTTACTTTGTGATATTATTTTTGATAATGAAAACAATTGGCAAGTATCAAGTTCTTACACTGTATTTAATATAAAATATATTTGAATATTTGTTCTTACAGATGTTATTGAAGACCTTCCGAATGATGGTTCAGAAGAAGGACGAGAAGAAGAAAGAGCTCTGTTACAAGTCTATGCTCTTAAGTAACAGAAAAGAGTGAAAAGCTATAAGCTTTGTAAAATTTAACAAATAATTTATTTCCCTAGAAGACAAAGTGAAAATGTAATTAAAAGGAACTTTTGATACTATGAATTAATCCCAAATAATCATAGAATTGCAGACACAAGTTCTAATAATTTAAATTCCTGAATAAGTTAAATCCAAAACTGAGGGTGTTGATGTGTCTGTAGTAGCTTTTAGAGTGTTGACGTTCCAACAGTCTTTTGTTGAATCACAGTAATATAATTCCAAGGTTTGAATTCACTATATATTTTAGTGATTTTCTCTATCCAAAAATTTAGTCAGATCACTTTTATATTTCCCGAGAAAATAATCACTTGAATTCAATAATTTGAAGAAAAAGGTTCCAACCCGAAATAAAAAATTGAACACAACTTATAATTCAACTTGAAAGTGATAGATCTTAAAGCATGACTGAAAACTCATCTCAGTTACAAGATTACATAGTACTCTACTTGGCCTCAGGTCACTATTAGCATTTTCTAACACAAAACCTAATACCTAATTGACAATAACCTTCTAGAATTATCCTGATGTTTACAAAATAAAAATGTTAGTTATTATTAGGAAGCAGAACCTTGACTATGTGAATTACACTAAGGGAATTTCAAAACCTACACCCAGACACAAACAAACATATTTACTTCTTCTGTTAATAATGACCCTGATATTAAGCTCATACACATAGATAATATTTTAGCCATGTATTATTTGTTTACAACATAAAATTAAAAATGTCAGTTCAGATCAAGCAGAAGATGAACTAAAATTTGGACAAGCTCAAACCCAACATACAATGTTACATTACAATAGCATTAAATACAAAATTTCAAAAACAACTAACAAACAATGCAAATTAAATTTACATAACATCAGAATTTTGTGAAGGTAATATATTAAACTTCTTGCCCCTGGAGTTTAACACTTGATATAAATTGATGTGCAATGTTTTTTTTAAAAAAAGTATAAACGAGATGTGATCACAAAAACCACTAAGGCTGCGAATTCCTTTCTGGATGGGTACCACAAAACAACTAAATGCAAGAACCCGTGATAATCTGTATTGGAAGACGAGCTCATGTATCAAGGATATCCACATATGATTATAACATGTTATTTAAATGTATCATACTAGATTGCTTGGAACTTTTGTTGTATCAAAATAATTATATTTCGGAACATGTGGCCTCATCAGACATATATTAGTAATAAACTTCACGTGAAAATAAAGAAAACACTTTTAATGTTAATATCTGTACTATCAAGATTGTTTAACAAAAATTGGTGATGACTATATCCCACAATATTAAAGTGAGTTCATCTTATGTCAAAACTAATTGTACCAGCATATCGAAATCATATTTAGTTAATGGCGCATTTTTTCATTTTTTATTTGATGTGTTCCTATAGATGTTTGGTGTCAACCTAAATTTTTAGATATCACTTTTTTATTTTAATAGATGAATTAACAATTTAGATATGTTTGATATTCTTAAGTTTTTCATTGCACTATCTAGACTTATTTTTGTTATAATGCTATTTCTCATTTCCCATCTGGATGGTAATTTTTTAATGGTTAATAAAAGAGGTCACAAAGTTGCTAAACAGCGCCTGAGGTGTTGTTTTCGGCAAAATAACTTAAACTTATATTTTAATAAGATTTGAACATTTATGCTATTGTATTTGTCTATAGAAAAATTAGTTCCTAAGTTTTTAAATAAATATCGTCTCGTGTTTTTGCAATACAGGCGGAATAAGAAAAAATATTCAGGCTCTCAGGTTGATGGTAGTCTTTGATTGTGTGTAATTAGTCCTCACAATGACGTCCTCATGTTGATGGTAGTCTTTGATTGTGTGTAATTAGTCCTCACAATGACGTCCTCATGTTGATGGTAGTCTTTGATTGTGTGTAATTAGTCCTCACAATGACGTCCTCATGTTGATGGTAGTCTTTGATTGTGTGTAATTAGTCCTCACAGTGACGTCCTCATGTTGATGGTAGTCTTTGATTGTGTGTAATTAGTCCTCACAATGACGTCCTCATGTTGATGGTAGTCAATGTATGCTTTCCAGGCACATTTCGCCAATATAACTGCACTATATTAGCCCACCTGGTGACATAAACGGTGTCTGCCAAGTCCCTTTTTATTTATTCCCTTGTGTAATTTACCGGTTTAATACCGTAAGTACTGTCCTTGCAGTCACGCTACCAATGTATACCACTAGATTTTAATATGGACTATTTTACGACAGGGACATTCATTCGGTTGTGGTTGGAATTCACTACTAGTGAACCAGGACATCATGGAAACACACTAACACTTCACTCCGTGACATTTGCTCCTAATAATTAGCTCATTAGTTCGGGCTAGGAATATTTCCATGGCGCTGAATTCCAATAATCACACAAGTAATCACACAAATCTAAGAATTGCTAGTAGTGAAGGGGGACACTTTACGGACAATGGGAATTAGCATTAAAAACACCCTTGGGACACTTTACGGACAATGGAAATTTAACATGGAGAAAAATCGTGGGACACTTTACGGACAAGGGGAATTAACATGGGAATAAATCGTGGGACACTTTACGTACAAGGGAATTTAACATGGGAATAAATTGTGGGATACTATACGTACAAGGGGAATTTAACATGGGATTTTTTTTTTTTTAAAAAAAGTTTTTTTAAAATTTAAATTTAAATTTAAATTTAAAAAAGGGGTAGGCAATTCAAAAGACTATCTCTTTTCGAGAAATATGGCTGGCCCTGAAAAGGGCCTTTGGGTTTTCTTCTTCTTCTTCTTCTTCTTCTTCTAATTTCTTCTTTTCCTCCACCAATTTCTTATTTTATCTCCTACACTCTTCTTCTCTTTCTTTTTTTTCTTCTCCTCTTCTTTCTTCTTCTCTTCCTCCTCTTCTTTCTTCCTCTTTTCATTTTCTTCTTCTTTTTCAATTTTTTCATTCCATTCTCTCATCCTTATCCTTTCCTCTTCATCCTCCTTTTCCTCCTTTATTTCTTTCAACAGATCACTAATGATTACCTTCATTTTTCGTAAATTGTTTATCTCCATCTTCACTCTATGGGGACTATATGAGTAGTGATCCTCGTTTAGGTTAACCAACATTTGCTCAAACATTCCTAAATTGTCCATGACGTTTTGCAATTTTTCCATTTTGTTAAGGTGGTTTGAAGCCATCTTCTTTTTTTATTCTTTGCAGAATGGTTTGAACCACGAATACTGTGGGTTCTTATACAAAAAGCGCGGACGTGATGGAAAACATCCCCTAAAAACATAAAATTGATCTTACCTAGATCATGACCAACAACGTGCGAACGTGAAGGAAAACATCCCCACTTTTCTCATTTCATATAATCAAGCCCAAACTATACTCTCCACATACTCTAAGTAACAATAAAAGAAACCCATAATCTACTATTCACACAAACTTACTTCATCATTTACAAACACAAACACACAAACACTTACACTTCCACTATTAATAAAGAGTTAGTGTTTATTTTCACACTACTCTACCTACATACATTGGCAAATTAATAGTTATTTCTTTTCTAGAGTATTGGGTAGCCCTGAAAAGGGCTGTTTTGTTTGGAACTTCATGGGCACCTGGTTAATGGTGGCACCTTCCAGGCCTGGCGCCACATACGCATCTTATCCCCCAGTTACTTTTTACCTTTTTGGGGGAGAGAGCAGAGGCAGGATATGTCGCTTCAGAATCCCAATTTTCACTCTCTGGGATTCTGAAATTTTTTCTTCTCTCCTTTTCCTCCTCCTCTTCTTTATATCTTCTTTCCTCCTCTTCTTTTTTTCTTCTTTCCTCCTCTCTTATCCTTCCCTCCTCGACAATGGCTTCAGCGGCCAGTTCATTTAATATGCGCCTGGCATATTCCAGATGCACATGAACTTCCAACAGTTTCTCCAGTCTCGTGTTCATTTTTGGTGTTGATCAATCAACAAGGGTAGCTGGACTGCCCAACGAGTTTCAATTTATACTGAAAGCGCGAACGTGAAGGAAAACATCCCCCTAAAAACATAAAATTCATCTTACCTAGATCATGACCAAAAAACAACAACAACGCGCGGACCTAAAAGAAACACTCGCTCACTTTTTTATGCTACCCATCACTTCAATAGACTATCCACATACCCAAAGCAATCCAATCTAACCCCAAATATACACCTCAAGCAACCCCCCAAAAAAAAAAACAAACATCATTTTAATCTACTATCCACACCAACCTACTTTATCACTTACAAACACAATCACACAAACACATACCCTCACATTTTTAAAAAGAGTTAGTGTTTATTTTCACACTACTCTACCTACACACACATTGGCAAATCGATCGTTACTTCTTTTCTAGAGTATTGGGGTAGCCCTGAAAAGGGCTGTTTTTTTGTTTGCTATGGCATTCTTTTTTTAGTTTCTAAGAATGCGATGTCCTCTGAGGATAGACTTTCTGGCGATAGGTCTGCTTCTTCGGAAAGAGAAGAGGAACTCTTTGGTGTCGATACGGCAATCGACAAAGCCTCTGTCAGGTTCAGGTTGCTGCTGCTGTTGTTGTTGTTGTTGTTGTTGTTGTTGTTGTTGCTGTTTTTGAAGTCTGTACTTCTCTGTCCATTCTTCTTTCTCCCTGTTCACTTCTTCTCTGAAGAGCTCTTCTATCAGGTCTTCAGTGATTTTTAAGATTCTCACATTCTCTATTTCTTCTGGCTTCGGTATCAGACTGTGTCTGACCCTATGCAAATTCACGTAGGCTTCGTTGAGCTTAGCTAGTTTGGAGCACATCTTCGTAGGAGGATGAGTCGACAATGGATGGTTAGACTGGAAACAACCCCGGTTCTTAAAGTGAAAGCGCGGACGTGAAGGAAAACATCCCCCACACGGTTTTCGAGTCGCAACGTTCAGTGATTGTCATGAGAGGGATAGTAAGAAATGAAAGAGCATCAATTCAACATTCTTATAGCTAAACAAAAGACAAAAGCATTTTTTCAAAACACAACATTTTTTATTCAAAAATCACTTAACACTAAACAACAACATTTCTAACATTTTTAACAATAATCCAACTCTATAAAATCTAACAATTTTTTTCAAATCACAAACATTTTTTTCTTCAAATACTAACTACTTTGAACAGGGCTGACAACGTTGTGAATGAAATTGTGATTTCCACTGTTGGAAATCATTAGGCCATTGATGGACACTACGTTTCCTAGCTTGAGACAAAAGATAAGCATAATGGTCACAAAACCATCGATCTACTTTCACATCATTTCTAGCAGAAGAACGAGGATCGAAATGAGTCACTAAATGTTCTAAGGAATAGCCCAGGCTGCGATGATGCAGAAAATACACACAGTACTGTCCACACACCAAGGAATCTGTGCCTTGTAATTTCACGTTATTGAATCGGGTGGTTTGAGCATTTCTTCTCATAAAGTCGATGATATCGTCTTCCAAAGGGGGCAATCCGTACGAATCGAAATATTCCACACAGCCTTCTTGAGGAAAGTAGACGGCTACCCAGTGGGTTCCTGGGAGATGACTATCGTCCGTGTTGATCACGTAAGCTTGATGGTCTTTAGGTTTGCGATGAGGGAGTTCATCTTTAGCACAGACGACAGGATTCCAAGAAGACGTATACGAACTATGGTTCAAAAGGTAATAAAGTTCCCAGGTATCCATTGATTTGTGTTTTTTTTCTTCTTCACAGGTAATAATAAGTCGTCAATTCGATCCTGACTTTTTGCTTGAAAATGTCTGACGAATAAACGGTTATTCGTTCTGTTTCCTCACTCTGATTCAGGAGAGCTTCGATACGATGGATCTCTTGAGTGGTTAATGGTGGACAAGAATGTTCACGCAAGTCTTTATACCACTGGTGCAACACGTCTTTGTTTGAGATGAGACTCCAAGCTTCGTCCAGATACTCGTCCAATTTTTCTTCTTGACTCAACATCAGGCATTTATCGTGTTGAATTTGACTGGGATGATCGTTTTGACATCCATAACAATTTTTCTTGATCAATTCCGTCATTTTGTCGACCAAGTGTTTGGCAAAACAGGAGACTAAATGGGCTTCTTGTTCTGGCCATCTCGACTTCATCATGACAATTTCTTCGTCTTTGTCTTGGGATTCTCCTTCCACGGTCTCCTCACATTTCATGTCCAAAGTTTCTTCACTAGGTAAAGAGGGATAACAGTCTTCCATGGCTTCTAGTAATCTAGAATGACTTCTCTCAAACTGTTGATTTCTATCGTATTGTCAAATTCTGCATACAGGATCACGTTCAACGTTGGATCAGCAGGGTCTCGATTTGCAAACTGAATTTCCACACGAATCTGGCCAGATTTTATAGGGTGGAAATGTCCCTCGTCGCTGCCTTGGTCTGGAGTGAAATCAAAGGCCCACAAAGCATAGCCTCCTGCATAATCTTCGTACGTAATACCGTGACTGGTATTGGTTCCTAACTGTCCGGTGGCTTCGTACAGGGACAAGTACGATCTCAAGTAATTGTTCTGGGCAAAGTTAGGCTCAAAGGGTCGTGTACACAAGGTCTTGCCGTCACGACTGACTTCGATTTTGGACACGCTAGAGTGTCGAAACTCAAAAGGATTTTCCTTATGAAGTCCATTGAAAGCTGAATTCCTGACGATACCAACGATCAAACGCTTGGGTAACTGTCCTTGGAACAGATGATCTTCGATCATGGATCGCTGTCCAACAGGAATGGTGAACGTTTTCACTTCCACACGTCTTATGGGATACTTGGCGGTCGTTCTGCTCAACGTCTGACTGATGTCGTTTCCCACTTTAGGTAACACTTCCACACGGCGTACGTAAAGTCTGGCTTCTTGGATAACAGTTTTGTATTCGTTGGCATGGGCCATCAAATGGAAAGCGGCAGTGCTACGATTCAGTCTCAGGCGAATATCAACTCCGTTCAGTAAATACTTTTCTTGTAACCACATGTCCAAATGCAAACGATCCATCAGTTCTAAACTACGTCCTTGCAAAATTTTAGTTCTACGTGTGTTAAACCCCACATTGTGAGGATTGTCATCTTCTGTCAGGGCTGTGTCGCTAAACGTGCCTGCACCTGCCGTGTCAGGTTTCCATACCACGCAAGCATCCAGATGAGTATTCTTGGCTTCTTTTCCGTACGTCAAGAGATTTTCCAAGTAGGCACGATATGGGTAAGTATCCATGCTGCTGCTGACCAGTTTGTTATTCAAGTACAAGTCCACTTCGCTGAACAAGGAATGCATGAAATTGTTGACGGGCGCTACCCTATCATTGGCTCCAGGATTGGTGTTGTCAGTTTTGATCACTTTGACTTTCAAATACAGGTAACTGCTATTCAGATCGATGTAATCTTCGGGTTGTCCTTTGATTTCGAACTCGATGGGAGCGGAATCCGTCAAAGAGGAGACGGGATGAAATTCCACCCACTGGGATTCTTGCATCGTCATCATGGTGGGGGGCATGGCAAACATATCCAGTTCCGTCTTGGAACAAGCACATGACTCTCGGTGCATCATTTTTTCTGTGTCTCAATAATCGAAAACGTCTAAGTCTCGAACGGTTCTTCTTTTCTTGGCTTTTCTAGCTTGAAGTCTGGTGAAAGGGTGTTTTCTTCGTCGTCTCTTTCTGCCTTGTCCTTGCTGAATGCCTGACTCGGTAGCGTGCAGGGCATTTATAGGTGTGTCTCGTCGGCCTAAAATGTCTTTACCCGTTTGCAGCAGGACATTTTTGCCTGCCCTCATGAAGGCTTCTTTAGGGTTTTGTTTGTCGATGATGACATTTTGGAGAAATTCTTTGCCTTGCGTCAGTGCCGCATCTTTCAAGGCGTGCAATCCGCGTGTCACCATCGGTTTCAACACCGGGGCCACCGAACGAAAGGCCGATTTTAACATGTCTCCTAAACCGTGTCCTCGCTGTCGTGCAACCCCTTGGTACACTGGATACATGACTTACTTACGAATCGTGAGAGAACCGTTTTCGAAAATGGAGTTTCACCGTGACTTTTCCTTTGGTAAATGGAATATTTTGTCCCAGATCTCCTTTTATAGTAATGTTGACCGTGTCCAAATACGACTTGCTGACTGGCAAATAGTGAGGATGGACAAATTCGCGGTGGACGTGGTAAGTGTTTCCACCTTCCTCGTCAGCGTTCGCGGCAGAATCCACTTTGAAAGGAATGACACGCAGTAACGGTACGGAGGTGTGTCCCACCACGTTATACTCCACCACATCGGAGTACACGAACATCAAATTCAGTCCTTGGTTCAGTTCTACTGGGGTACGAAATAACTTGCTAAAAGACTCGTTGTCGTAAACGATGGGTAATTCGTTGTTCTTGAGCATGCTCATTCTCAGGTTCATGTCTCCGCCCAACATGTCAAACAATTCAGGACAAAATAAAATGGACATGATTTTACTCCGCTCAAATCTCATCGAGAAGCGACGAGCTACTTTGTGGTACTCCATGGTGACACTTATTTTGGCATGCTCCAAAGCTTTCCCAAACACGCCATTAAACTTGGCAGCTATGACGTTGACCAAATGTTGACCACTGAAATAATAACCTGGGGGAATTAAAAAGTGGTAGGTCCATTTTTGAGTTTTCTCATTATAGATTTTATTGTCATACGTGACTTTCTTATTCAACTCCTGTTGCAATGACTCGTCATGAACTTCCACATTAAAAAAATTTTGATTGGGAATGACATTGAGGACTTGGGTCGGGTGAATGATTTCCACTAAAGCCACTTCCCAATGGGCTTCGTGATCTAAGGGGATGGCCTGAGGTAATTTGGCCGTGTAACAGCACAACGTGTTGTGGGGAAACACCTCCATGGAACTGTCACTGGGTAAGGTTAAGTAAAATTGGTTTTGGTGACTCATAATTCCAGAGTTCTGTGGCTGTCCGAGGGAATATTAGTGGATGTCAGAGGTGTGTCTCCGCCCAAAATGGGGTTCTGGTTGTGGTTGTTGTTGGAGTGGTGACTGGCACTGGCACTGGACACAACGTTCCCGTTCGAGGAGAATTTCAGGGAGGGATTGGGAAGCAGGTAACCGATGCAGCTGCTCAATAAAATGGTCCACAATTGTTTGTCTCCTTGTTGCAAACTCAAATTGGCGATGGCTGCCCCGATGACACAATACACCACGAAGATTTGGCAGAAAAAGACGATTTGCGTTTTAGGCACACGTTCTCCACACCACACCCACAAGGGTTGTTTTTGTAAATCTTGCACAGAAGAACTAGGGGAAGAAGGACTGGTCGACGTAGCTGCGTCTGATGTGTGAAAGGGCATGATGGTCACTTCTTCTTTTTATAGTCGATGACTTGCGAAGCGTCGATCCAAGAATCGAAACTGGGTGGATATCCTTTCCAACGTACTTTGACTTCTTTGACACGTCGTTTGCCCACTTTACGGGTTCTGCGTTCGAGAATGCTTTCGATGTCGTACACGTCGTCTTCTTTTTTGGTGACACGTTGTAACTCGGGCAAATAAAACGTTCCTTTGAGTACTTCTCCGTTCATGTCTTCCAATTTATAGACGGCAGGATGACGGCCATGTACTCGTCCAGTGACGCGAAACAGTTCGGTCGTCCAGTTAGGTAAGTAACCTTTGTCGAAAGTGCGTTTGGTTTTGCCAATGCGCACCCAATCTCCTACGGTCAACTCTCCACTTTTCTTGGGGACAGCCCTCGTCGGGGACGTACCGAACAGGCGCTCGAACACCAGCACTTCGTTGTCGGGAGTCACGTCTTGCGGGGCACGTCCGATGCTTCGATGGTAAGATTGGTTGTACGCTTGCACCAGGTGCGGTAAGATGTCGATGTACTTCAGAGTGTGGTGATGCGTAAAATATTTCCACATGCGTTCTTTCAAAGTGCGTTGAAAACGTTCCACGATGCTGGCTTTGGTTTCGGGATTCTCGGTGGTAAAAAAATGAATGTCACGTTTCTTTAATTCTTTTTGGAAAGCTTGGTTCAGAAATTCGGTGCCTTTGTCCGTTTGCCATCGAAGAGGGCGACGACCGCTTTGTTTCAACACCCGTTGCAGGGCTCGCACTAACTCGCTGCTGGATTTGGAAGTCAAGGGCACGACCCAGGCAAATTTGGAAAAGACGTCGATGACACAAAACAAATATTTGTAACCACGATTGTAGCTGGCCAAATGAGAGACATCGGCTAAATCGGCTTGCCATTGATGATCGATGCCTTCCACTCGGGTGCGACTTCTGGCAAACTTGCGTCGAATGGGTTTGTGTAAAGTGTAGGTAGCTTGTTCTTGTAACCATCGTTTCACTTGAGGTAAACGGAGACTTTTCAGTCGAGTTTTGGCAGCACGATACAATTTTTGAACTCCTGCGTAACCTGCAGGATGGGAGGGATCGTAGTAAATGCTGGCTAAGACTTTTTCCATTTTTTGTGTTGGTTGATGTGTTAATAAGGCACCCACTCTTGGAAGAGGCTACTCTTTTTCTCTTGGGGTATTTTCTTGGATTGCAAGGCTTTGCGTGTGCGGCCAGCAATAGGTGTCGAAGAGGAGGAGGATGTCTGAGCAGGGGATATCGGTTCTTGTTTCACTTCTGTCTTCACTTCTGTCTTCACTTTCTTTTTCTCTTGTGAGGAAGAAGGGGTCGCCATCATCTTTTTAATCCATCCAATTCTGGAGGTAGGTGGTGTTGTTAACTTGCGTACTTTTTCTGGTGGAGTTAGAAACCCTTCCTCTTCTTCTCCTTTTTCTGTCTTGACCACTGGTACTGGTACTGGTACTGGTACTGGTGATGGTGCTGGACTTTTCATCAAGGTCTTAAAATCTTTCAGAGTGGGTAGAGCTGTTTCGTCTAAAGCTTTCTGGTGAAAGAGTTGCAATCGTTGCAAGAGTTGACCGTACTTTTGCGATTTTTCTGTTTCGGACAAATCTTGGCGATCCATCAAGGACTGCAATTCGTGTTGTAACTGGGACATTTCGCTCAAATTGGGATTGGGAGGTAAATGCGGGGTGCGTTGTTCTTGCCACCGATGGTATTCCATCCATCGTTTGTAAGGCACTAAAGCTAGTTTTCGTCCTTCCATGGGGTTGTCAGGGATGAATTCTGAGATCTTGGGACTTCCGAAGGCCTTTTTATCTTGCTCCCATCAGTCCTCCCAACATGGTTCCCAAGACTCCTTTTAGTATGGGGCCTAACAAGAGAGGTAAAATGCCTCCACGTTGGACCAACATCTTCTTTTTTTGACGAATGGGAATTTTCTTTTGAACCATTTTCCGAAGAACGTGACGATGTTTGCCTAAGCATTGTTTCTGGTGTTTGGACAAAGGGATCGTGCCTTTCAAAACGTTCAAACAACATTCGCACACGGTATCGATGACCTCTTTGGAGGCCGTTTGAATGAGTTTTTTTCGTAGGGGTGGAGAAGCTTTGGACAGGACAGATAACAGGTCCCCATGTTTGGCTAAACGTGGTGGCAGTCCTTTCCTTTTTTTTCCTTGGGGTTTTCTGGAGGGTGACATTTTTGCTTGTGGGTTCCGGGACATTCACCGAACAGACACTAACGTCGAAGACTTAACGCACACCCTTTTATCTTTTTTTCTGGGACTATCGCTTTGTCATAAAGGTGACAATGTTTTTCCGAAAATCGCCAAGGAATCCTCCCCTTTGTTGACGCCTCTTTTTCTTGGAACGACTGTGTCTTTTTTTAGGGTAACGTCGATGCTTGGCTAAGCGCTTTGTCGGATGACGCGTCTGCCTTTGTCTCTTTCTTTTGTGGCTTCTTGGAGGTGACATCTTTTACAAGTTCACTGATACCCCCGACTTGGTCACAGGTCTTTTTATACTGGAACTCGTCGCCACTGATTGTCTTTACGTTTTATCAGTTTGAGGACAGGCATGACACGTCGTGCAGGGGTACGTAACGGACTAAATCGAGCCAGTTCTTGCTTGGACAAATCCAGTAAACTTTGTAACATGCCCGATCTTTCATGGACTTTGATTTTGGGAGAAGGTACTTTGTGAGCAGCAGCCACTGCCGCTAAATTGGAAGGTCCTGCCACTGGGGAAGTTCTTTTGGGGGTCATCAACGGAGAAGTTCTTGGTGTGATCAACGTCTCCAAGTACTCTTCAGTTCCTGGTGACATCAACGGAGAAGTGGACAAACGTGAGGCTGCCGGAGACGCTGTGGCAGGTCGTGGCTTGCGAGTGTAAGGTTGCGTCCTGGCCGAAGTGCCTCTCTTGCGACTAGTTTTCTTCTTCTTCTGTGGACTTTTCTTTTTCTGGGGACTTTTTCTCTGTTTCTTTTTCTGGGGGCTTCTTTTCTTTTTCCGGGGTGATGGTGGTGGTGTCTGGTAAGAGGAGGGTCCTGCCACTGGAGAAGTTATTCTTCTTGGGGACCTGGTCTTTTTCTTTTTCTTCTTGGGGCTTCGTTGGACTTTTGTCTTGGGGATAACTTTGGGGGCATTAGGATCCCATCTTAAGAGTGAGCGAATGATGACCCCTCCTAGAGTACCGCTCCCTCCAGGTTTCAAAATGATTTGTTTTTTGGTTTGAGTGTCGATGCGGGGATCGGCCAGTTGGACCAAAGCGACTTTGTTTCGATCGAAAAAGCGTTGGGTTTGATGAGGAATCTGAATGATTCCTTGGAGTAATTGACGTGCCGTCACCGTGAACCATCGTAAGACTTCTTTGAGACTAGCTTCTAAGACACGGGCTCGTGTTTGTGGATCTTTTTCTCGGCTGATGCCATACAAGGCACGAATCAATTTGACGGGAAGATGTGACTGAAGGGACGTCATGTTCACACTGTGTGAGACAGACGAAAAAGGGTCTGAGGTTTTTATAGATTTTTTTATGGGGAGTGAAATGAAGTCGAGGACGGAGACGTGTACAGGACAGGCCCTCCGTCTTGGCACCAGTGGTGAAACAAGTGGGTACGAAATCGCAAATCCTCGGGGGTCGTAGGTTTCAAATCGACGAGTAAATAGGCGTGTGGCGTTTGAGTGGCATCGTCGTACGCCTGAGTCAGCCAAGGCGTTCCTAACTGTTTGGCTAAGACTTGCACTTGCGATTTATCTCGAGGGCTTTTAAACAAGACCACGTAATGCGCATTGAGACTGATGGTGCGATGGGCTTTACTTTGTTGAAACAAATTTTGGGTGATGTAAACGACACTGGCATTACGGTGATGCCCTTTGCGCGTAAACCACAATTTAATTTCTTCTTCGTCTTCTCCTAACATGTCGTCGAAAATGACCAAATGGGTTAGACGGGAGTCAGAGACGATGCCGTCGTCTTCTTTAGGAATGCCTTCCACAAACACGATGGAATCGCCTTGACTTTCTCGCAAGAGGCTGTACGCCGATTGCCACTCTTTGTGACACCACACGATCCGTTGAGGGGGCCGATCGATCAAATGATGTTTATGTTCGATCAAACGTTTGACGAATTCGGTTTTGCCTGAACCGCTAGGTCCAGCAATGAGCATGTTAAAGGGATGGCGAAGATACAAAGCCTCCCAACTGGCACGATCTAAGTGTTCGTCGATGACTTTGACAGTAGAGGAAGAGGGAGCAGAGACAGCAGAGGTAGCCATGGTATGAGAAATGTCACTTGTGACACGAAAAAACAAACAAGACAAGAGTTTATATACTTTTTCAGAACACGTTTATTGAATGTTTCAAATATGAACACGAAAGACAAAAATACATACAACCCAAATAGTGATGTACAGGAATATAAAACACAGCAAAGCGATCAAAGTGGAATATAAACAAGTGTCTGTACAACATGTTTTGGTTAACCAAGATGTCCTAGGGACAGTGTGTAATGTTCTTACAGTCTCTACATGAGGTATTGTCACACAAGTGTCCTCCCGGAATGACCTTTCAGGCATGTCCATGACAGTCCTGTCCTGAAGCGAGTGGTTGTTCTCGGTGACGGGTTCTTCTGGCACCGTCACTAACACAGGTTGAAAAGTAACTTTTTTCCTTGAACAACTCTTGTGCATACTGGGCCACTTCTTGGGTCCAAGCCTCAAAACCCCCCTTTTTCCAATCACGAACATCTGTCCAATGAGGGTGTAAGTCACAAGCTACACACACATCGTCATACACGTCTTGGGTCGCTAAAAGTTGACGAATCTTTTTTTCCTGTTGAGGTCGAGAAGTATCCAGATGAAAACGCAAGGCTTTGAGCAAAAGGAGTTTTTCGTGACCATTTAAGGCCATGGAGGTGGTAAGTACTGATCGTAAAGAGTCCACAAAGAATCGGCTGGTAAACGAAATCCCAGAAAACAAGTCACTAAGACACACACCACTTGTCGTCCAAAATTGAATGGATACAGTTCTTGTAATAATTGATGGTAATGATCCACGGTTTGAATATGGTCATTGAGTTCCTTCCACGGAATCTGTTGGATGACATGTGACATAAACCGTGGCATGGCAGCCTCTTTTTATATTCTCTTTTTTTCGGATGCAATAGACGTACTTTCTAGCCAGAGATCTTCGTTCTCCAGTAGGGAATCTAAATCTTGCATACTGTAACCGAAACGTCAGAGTTCGTTTAGGTGTTTCCTCTTCCTCTAAGTAGATTCCACGTAAAATATGTTGGTAATCCTTTAACTTGTCTTCCTCAATGTATTGCTGTAGGTGAATCTCGAAGTAACCATAATCATGAACATGTCGATCATTAGCGACCTCAAAGTGTTGAACAATGTCTGACCACTGAAAGAATTTCTGACGAATCAGTTCTTTTATACCATTCAAGTACCAGTGGTTAAAGATCTGGTGACGTATCGGATGCAATTGTTCTTTACGTTTCACTTGTATTTTCACCAGCTCTCGGTAAATGCGTTCTCTCAACTCCACAGGCAAAGCACGAATGTTCTCTTGTAAAGTATCCATGAATAGGTCATACTAAATCCTCTTTGGTCTGACACAAGAAATGTACTCTTTGCACAAACATGGTTTCACTTCAGTGTCGAATTTAAATCGTTGAGTCACTAATCTACACATGACAATTCGTTCAGAAGTTTCCTCTTTCACCAAGTTGACATTGTGTGAAAGATGTTGGTAATTCGTTAACTCTTCCTCTGGAATTCGATGCAATACGTTTACAATGTAGTAAATAGAATCGTCAATACCAAACCATTCCTTTTTATAACCAGGAGGTCGTTGATCAATGTCTGTCCAATGGAACACTTTCAATTGAATCAGTCCTTGTATAGCCTTCAGGTACCAGTGGTTCAAACACCGGTGACGTATCGGATGCAATTGTTCTTTACGTTTCACTTGTATTTTGACCAGCTCTCGGTAAATGCGTTCTCTCAACTCCACAGGCAAAGCACGAATGTTCTCTTGTAAAGTATCCATGAACAGATGATTATGGTAAGAAGTTACTTCAATGTCTCGGTCCCACTAAAGGTAAGTAATGACAATTCGGTGACCATCGAGCATGTTCTACGTAGGCCGAATCTTGCGGTTCCCAGTGGTGAAGTGACACACCGCAACTGAAGCACTTGACTTTATCTCCTTCGCCCAAGTAGAAAAATCCGGCTCTGGCTAATTCTTCGGGGGTCGGTCCTCCCAGATACTTTGGCCATTTTCCTTTGAACGATTGAAGACGATTTTCAAAGTCGCAGTATTCCGACGAACGCACAGGAAACGAATATTCGTTTTTCACAGGTTCGTTTCGATGAGGGTTGAGTGAAATGGGTAGGAGTTTGCTCAGGGCTGGATGACATCCGTAGGGAGGTAAACGTGAAGGTCGACATTCCCCTTTAAAACGAAACCCAGTAAAATGTCCAAGAGGACGAGCAGCATCGCTTTCGCATCCCACAGGTTTGACACGCACAGCATCACTTTCCATGACAGGGGTAGGGGTACTAAAGTTCCCATGATGCTTTACGGCATCGCTCAGGTCACAAGGTACAGCATCGGTCCCATCGCAAGGCTCACAATCGCACTCGTCTGCAAACTCCGTGACGCAATTACAATGGTAACCACATGGACAATCGCAGTTTCCTTCCGGACATTTTCCGTCGCAATGCATGGGTCTTATCCATCCAGTATTAGTCACACTAGAGGAAGATACAACTTTTTTACAATCCCCAAACTGAAACGATGTCTTTTTCAAAGTATTCATCTTGTTCGCTCGGTCTTGGTAGTCACAATGAACTATCGATCTTGACCATAGCCCCTTTTTTATACTAGTCTCAATGCAGTCTCCAACTTGTACATCTTTCCTTTTTTACGTTTTTTATGTCCTGTTCTGGAAGGTACCGTCTCTAAGGTACCGTCAACATTGTACCGTAGTGTGATGGGTGGAAAGGCCATAGAAAGGTAAGGGCAGTGCGGAGACCATCGAGTATGCTCCAGAATAGCTGAATCTTTATAGATACATAGATCCATTCGTAACTTCAGTCCGCAAGCGAAACACTGTACCTCGTATCCCAATCCTGACTCAGGTCCCAAGTAGACAAATCCTGTTCTAGCTAAAACATGCGAAGAAGGTAATCCTTCCCTATTCGTAGGCCATTTCTGAAACGTGTCCAATCGACGGGCACAATCACAATAGTCAGGTAAGAAGACTGGAAAATGGTAGGGTTTGAACTTGGAGTTCTCATCGGGTTTCTCACTCGATTCTTGCTGTGGCGAAGTCATCTTTCTGGTGGGGTAACTATCCTCTTACAACCAATGTTTTATACCAACGTGTCCATACGGTAAGGTGAAATGATTGGGAAGTCGAACTCGCTTCTGGTACACGATTTGATAGACTTTTTCCAAGGGCCGACTGACGATGTGGTGAGTGGGTAAACGTACAATCTTGTTCGGTTGGTAGGTGGTCACTTTAAAGTTTCCATCCTCTCCCGATTGCAAGGCTTCTTTCAATACCCCAAAGTTGACCACTCGACTGGTACGATAATTCAGAGTCAGTCCTTTCACTTTGCACGTCGTGTGCACTTCTCCTTGTTTGTCACGGTATTCGTAGCCGTAATTTTTGGGACCGCCACTGACAAAACTTAGAATCTTGTCGTCGGGATGCTCGTCTGTCCAGGCTCCTAAACGGTCTCCTTCGATGTTAGGATGATGTTGAATCGGGTGATGGATGTAAATGCAACTGTCCGTGTCAAAGTACAGGACGCGTTCTTCTAACAGTTCTAAAGCTTCGTACAATTTTAAGCGAGCATGGGCTGTCACGTAAGCCGCAATGATGACATTTCCAAAAGGGTCGTCTTGCACAAAGTCCAGATCTTCTTCGTAATTGACCAAGATCAAATTCTCTCGAACGACGTCCACGTGTTTCATGTATTTGGTTTTGTCGTGAATCATCTGGAAGTAGCGGGAAGGTTCTGTCAAATATTCCGTCTTGGGTAAACACGGTCGTTGTGCCATTTTGCCCCACAAGCAATTTAACATCACTTTGGCAAACGATCGCCTGCCTTCGTTTTTCTCGATGTGGTCTAAAGTGATGCCTTCTTGTTCGTAGTATTTCTCTTTGAATTGTATTTGGTCTTCGGGAGTGTGACACCAGGAAGGATAGCCGCTGGCTTCTTGCTTCAGTTTCAAAAAGGCATCCACGTAGTCGGCGAAAATGCCTTTCTGCGTGGGGTCACCCTTGCGGTATTGTTGTGTCTTGGGAAAGTGGCAAATTTCGTACACTTCTAACAGTTGGTATCCCATGTCCATAGCTTTGAACAATTCTACGCTGACCCAGGTTCCCGTCAAGGCACGTTCTTCCTGGCTGTGCTGACAAGCTTGGTCTTGGTTGCACGTTTCGGCACAAGTACGGCACAAGGGAAACATCAATTTGCCTTGACAATGGTGAGGTAAGACGGGATGGTAGAGGTTCGTGGGAGGCAAAACTTTGCACTTGATCAAGCCTTCGTATTGTCGAATGTTTTTCAGGTCGATGTGTTCCGTCAGCAATTGTGGGTGCCCTACGGGAAAACGACAATATTTGCACACGTAGGGATACAGCGAACACACGTCCAAGTATTTGATTTCTTCTCCTTTCTCTTCGTCGGCTTGGTACAGCAAACAGGTGGCATTGGTCCTTCCTCCGTACAAACTATCCCTCGGGTTCAGCGGGTCCACGAACTGGTAACTTTCCACGAGGCGTTTAAACTCGGGATCGGTTTTCATACGGTGATCGTACTCGTGTTCCCACATTTCCACCACTTGGTATCCTTGCTGTTCCAACTTTAGGCGCCGCTGACAAGTGTCCTGGTACAAGTCTTCCATGGTTCGTTGCAAAAACTGATTTTTAGTGCCACGGTCAGGGTAACAGACGGGACATCCGTGAAATAAGCAACCGTTAAACTCGTACACGATCTTGGGGTTTTCTAAGTCCCAGCCATCGACCGAATACGTTCCGATGGTCTTTTCGCCCCCTCCGTTGCGGGCATGCTGAATCCACTTGTCTTCCTTGTCGCACAAGTAATGTAACCAACGTAGGGCTTTGACCGAGTATTGACGTTTGACAAAGTGGGTCGTTTGAGGACTGATGACAGCCACGGTCTTTTCAGGCATGAATCGTTGTCGATACACTAAGGAACACGCTTTGGCAATGGTGCAAGCTTCTTTCAAAGGATCGACCCCTCCGTGTTCCATGAACAGTTCTCGAAATTTTCCACAGCAACGCCGTAAAATGTCCACGTCGGAACGACAATACTTTAGCATTTCTTCCTGAAAGTCGAAGGGGTCCGAGGCGTGAATCTGGTACCAAGCGTAGAAAGCTTCTCGTTGTTCGGTACGCATGTTGTCGGGGTCGTAATAGTGAGCCTCGGGTAAATGGGGTAGAACGGCGTGTTGATTGGCTTCCGTATTGAAAAAGTGTGGAAAGTACCCTTTAGCCATTTCTGTCATTCCAAACGTTTTAGGCATTCGACTCAAAGGCATGGCCAAATAGCTCATCGAATCTTTAAACTGCACTTGTCCCACTTGCATGAAAATGATTTTGGCTCCGTTCAAAGTCACTTTAGGACGCTCGGTGCCTTGTTCCGTATAATATCTGAGAAGAAACTGTCCATCGTATCCGGAGAAATTGTGAGCCATCACCGTGGCATGACGATGACAATCTCCGTAACGTTCGATGTCCTCTTGGCTCCACGTCTTGTCGACGGGGTCTAAGGCCCATTGGGCAAAATCGGCTAACGTGTTCGGTCCCCGAAAGATTTTTTCACGCCCTCCGGGTATCTTGCTGCAGTGAGGGCAATGACTGAAGATAGGTTCTTGAATGCACTTCTCGCACGCTCGATGAGCCACGCAGAAATTAGGAATGTGAATGCCAGTTTCTTGCATGCATTCGAAATCGAAAAAGATGAAATTGCCTTTCTTCTTGTGACCGTCCTCTTTCTCTGGTGGGGGTTGGTATTTTTGCACGTAACATTGGTGTTCCAAGTCCACGATGTGGTGACAAATGTGACATTTTTTCTTTCCTCGACATACGTGTGCCTTGGTATTATTGGTACGTATGACTTGTTCACACGTAGAGCACAATCTCAGCAGTTGACAAGCGCATTTCTTCTGTGAACCTTGCGTTTTCAGATGTTGTTGGTAACAGGTAGGGCTGACAAACGTGCGCAGACAAGTGGAACAAGGCACTGGTTCTTCGCTCAGACAGGGTGAAGAGGCCAAACATCCTGTGCATTTCGATCCACAATGCTTGTGTTGCTCTCGATTATTATAACCATGGTCACATTTCTCACAGTAATAACCGTATTTCAGGAATCCGGTGATACTGGTAATGGTATCGAAATGTTCATCGTGATGATAAAGATGAATGTATTTTCCGTCCTTAAAGTCTTGGCCTCGAAACAACAGAGGTCCGCGCACTTCTTGAGGGTGCACTTTCAAGGTGTAGCGTGGAGCTAGGGCATCTTGCAATTTTTGCATCTCAGGAATGCCACAGGGTGTGTCTTTGGACAGGCCAGCTTGTTGCAACAGGAGTTCTGCTTCGTTTCCTTGTTTGGCTCGATGGGAACGTTGAATAGTGTCCCAGGTTCTTTTCCATTCTACCGTGTCGTTCTTGTTGGCATAGGTTCGTCCCACCACGATGGCACGGGCTAAGCACATCTGGTCATGAGGGTTGTCAATTCGGACGAGACTCTTTTTGGTGTTGCGAAGGTCGTCCACCAATAACATCTTTTTGCGTCCAGTCCCTTGAGGAGGAGAGACGTGGGTCATGTCCAGTGTGGCTTTACCATCGGTGATGTCAAACTGATCATTAGATTGTTGTACGTGTTGAATCTTGTCCATGACTTTGGAAGCAGTTAATTCTGCAGGGGTGCTAAACTCGATCCAAACAGGGGATTTCAAACCGTCGTGTTGTATGGAAAGTCTCAAACGATCGTCTTCTTTGGGTTGACATTGTCGCTTGAGTGCAGTGAGCAAAGAATCCCACACCTCAGTGATGAACACTTCTGCTTTCTCTAACGGTACTTCGGACTTGAAATCTTTAAACTTCACCGTGTATTTGTAAGCCGTGGTTCTAAATTTTCTAGAGGAGCGCTTTTCCGTCTCTCGAATGGAATAGTACTTTTCAGGGTTGACAAAGGGTGGTGAACTTGGTTTAGAGGGTTTGGATTCTGGTTCACTCATGTCCTCTTCAAAATCACTGGCATGAATTTGTGCCAAGATTTCAGCCCTGGTACGAGGCGATAGATCACGTTTCTGCCTCTTACTTTCTTCTTCTTTCTTCTCGAATGAATGGGATCGTTTCATCTTGAAAGCAAAAAGTCAAATGACTCAAGTTCAAACACCATAAACTACTTTATAGTCCTGGCAGACCAGCGTATATAAAAGGGTGTGTGTCTTGTCCTTTCACTATTCATTTCACTCTCAAGCCGAGCACAACGATGGAAGAGACTGACCAGATGGAACGTTTCGTCAGAGCTTTGCGAGGGGTCATTAGAAAATTCTCTTCAGACCAGCCTACGGACTACTCTCCTTCCTTTAGAGATAAAAGTCAAGATACTTGCTATATCTGTCAGAAGAAAGGGCATTGGTCTTCAGAGTGTCCAGACCGTCAAAAAAGAAAAAAAACAGGGACTAAAAGAGACAAAAGTGAAGATACCTGTTATTATTGTCAAGAAAAAGGACATTGGTCTCCAGATTGCCCAAAAAAGAAACAAGAGGAGTCAGAAGAAAAGAGGAATTCTTCAGAAGAAGAGAGGGATTCTTCAGAGGAAGAAAGAAGACAGGTGAAGAAAAAGAAACAGGAGAAAAAAAGAAGAAGGGAAGAAAGCGAGGAGGAAGAAGAGGAAAAGAGTGTGACGGTGAAGAAATTCAAAAAACAGAGAGACTAAACAAGGAGAAAAGAAGAAATTAATGAACTTATTATTAAAGTGTTGTGTTATAAATTGTGAATTGGATTGTAAAAAAATGGAGAAAAGAATAAATGAATGATATAAGGTAAGTGTCTTTGAGTTGTGATTTTAAAATAAGAAGCTACACTCACGCACTCATACACAGACACGTACTATAAGGGTAACATGGGTGAGTTTTTTTGAGTTATTGGCAAATTGAAATTGTATTTCTTTTCGAGAAATGTGGGTGGCCCTGAAAAGGGCCTTTTTTCTTCATGGTGTAGGGGTGAGTTTAAGCAATCAATTTTAACTGCCTTAAGCCTTTGCCACGGCCAAGGCCTACTTCTGGACTGCGTAATGTTGATGATGATGATGATTGGGTTGAAATCACTAAGGGTGGTACGGTAGGCTTAGTCACAGGGTTGACATGTTTGGCTCGGGAAGGTCGTATTCTCTTCGGTCGTGATAAAGAAGTCTGATACATTTGTTTCAGACTTCTTAACTCCGCTAAAATGTCCAACAGTACCGTGACCGTTTGATTTTCACCCTCTTGTTTCTTTGCTGCTACTTCTTCTTGCTGTTGTTTTTTTCTTACCTCTTCTTCTTCTTGTTGCTGTTGCTGTAGGAGAAAAGCCTGTTCCGCTTCCTTTTGTCGTTGTATAAATTTCTCCAATTCTTCTTTCTGTCTCTGTCTAAAATTCTCCACTTGCGGTAATGAAGAAAGTAACGAAGGTTCCGGAACAAATTCTTGCGAGGAGAGAAAATCCACAAAATCCCAATTCACCTCTTCTGAAAGTAAGTCCGAGTTCCCTTGGGCAGTCTCCCCTGCTGGTGCACCCCAATGGACCGTTTTCTGAGTTTCCGTCATGTTGAATCACTGTCGCATAGACTGACTGCACACAAGCGCTAGCGAATCTATATTGACTACGTGACGTCACAGACTGCTCTCTTCGGATTGGATGCGAGCTGACTGAATTCTGTAACGCGTGTTCGGATTGGTAAATGAACTCAATCCGTTTCAATCCTTCCTCCGCCTATAAATAAGCGCCGTTCAGTGCATTGATTCACCTGTTCTCGTCGCTTCAAGATGTGGACTACAGTTGAGTCATCCACCCTTGTGTCTTCCATGATGTTTCGGACAGACTTGCTCATGTATGTCCGATCGAAGTGGACCGTTGTCCACAGGACCAACACCAGCCTGTGGATACGTAGGATCTACGTCGAAAGACAAGGATGCCTGAAAAGAGTGCTGATGTACGGACCAACAGTAAGACGCAGCCTAAGGACAAGAAGAAGACCAATGCGGTGCCATTTATGTTAATGAATACATTAACATAAAACCCAAAGGCCCTTTTCAGGGCCAGCCATATTTCTCGAAAAGAGATAGTCTTTTGAATTGCCTACCCCTTTTTTAAATTTAAATTTAAATTTAAATTTTAAAAAAACTTTTTTTTTAAAAAAAAAAATCCCATGTTAAATTCCCCTTGTACGTATAGTATCCCACAATTTATTCCCATGTTAAATTCCCTTGTACGTAAAGTGTCCCACGATTTATTCCCATGTTAATTCCCCTTGTCCGTAAAGTGTCCCACGATTTTTCTCCATGTTAAATTTCCATTGTCCGTAAAGTGTCCCAAGGGTGTTTTTAATGCTAATTCCCATTGTCCGTAAAGTGTCCCCCTTCACTACTATTGCTTAAAACGGGGCGCTATAACCAAGTGCACATATTCTAAATTTACTACACTGTTAATCATTCGGAACTTACTTTTATCATGCTGGAGTGTTTATGAATTATGAACGTAAATTAAAGCTACGAGTTTTGAACTGTTCTAAATGCAATTCTATTATATAAAATTGTCTCCTGCAACGATCTTAACTCTATTTTAGTTAAACAAACATTGCACACAAACTTCTGAAAGGTAGTTAATTATGCCGATGAATCACAAAGCAAGAACTACATGTAAAATGAAATTTTCGTCCTATATTTGTCAGTTTGTTCAACTCAAGCAATATAATACTTTACACAAAGACGGAAAATATTCATACAGGCCTAGACGTGGCAAAATATGACCATAGGATTATTACAAATATTGCCTTTTGTCAGTGCTAATGCCTATTTTCTATTCCATAACATAAACATTATCATATTTTAGTGCTTTCAAAATTCGTTTTGTATCTAACCACTTTGCATTTTTTTTAATAATGGATATACAATCACAAAAATATGTTCAGTGCATGTTAAAAGCCATCGTTGCTTTTTTAATGGAGCGAAGTACTTCTGTATTTATAGGTTACTGTATTTGTATGGGAAAATATGAACGAGTTTTGGGATGGAATACTGCACGACCTTGGGAGTGCAGTATATCCTTCCGCCAAAACGAGTTCATATTTTCCCTTACAAATGCAGTAACCTTTTTATTATATGCTCATTTTTTTAAATTCTACCTAAGGTTTAATTATATAAACAAAATACACTACAAGAAACAACGTAAATGAATGAATGCCGTATTCCAAACTAAATACACAAGCGCAGATTTTTCATTACAAAATGACATCATTATTAATGCGCACATAACTACCCCCAGATAAATTTGAACTTAGTTGCGCGCTCAACATAACTTTCGAAAGAAAATGGCGTGTCTAGTTAAAATTTAAATTTTCAGTCATATTGTGAATGAGTGCGCATTGCAACAACTTCTCCATTTGATCTAGAATGAATATATTTTGGTATTTTGTTTCGATTCGACGAAAGTTTGTGATTTTTTACTGAATTCATCTGTGCAAATTATACATGAAATACATCGGATTGAAGCGGCGCGGGAGAAGATTGTTTACATCTGCAAATGTGTTTCTGTTTCTGTCACTGAATGTTTGAAATCATAATGTGGAAAAAATATGAAGTTTTTCAATTGGAATTATCAAAAACACGCTATGGAATTTAATGCTTATTTCATTTTGAGTGCAGTAAGGAGGATGCAATTGCACTTATCATCGAAATTACAGCAGAATTTCGAAATGTGTAATCCAGATTGAAAACCTATGACATGGCTCATGTAATTCGGATTTGCAGAACTATAAAAGTACATCTTGAGGAAATTCAGGATGTAAAACTGTAAGTATATTTTGTTTCTGTCATTATTCTTTTCACCAGCTAAAGAAGACAGTATATGACTTGTCACTTGTATGTTATTTGTAAGGACATTTTCTTGCGTCTGTTGTATACTGTAGCTAGCCTAAATCCGAAACATTGTATCAACGCGGAATGTGCCAAAGCAGCTGGTATGTGGCAGTCCACGAAACATGTTTTAGTTCATTCAGAAACAAATTTAAACAACCACAGCGTAAAGCGCCTCTTACGCGAGTGTACATGATTGTTTACAAATCAAAAGTGCTGGCGTCTGCGTCGAGTGTTTGTTTACAATAGAAAGTAGTTTCTTTATGCAAGTGAATGCTATATGTGTATTGCCGCGCGGGTTCAATATCGGGTAATACTGCACGATTCTGACAATGTAAATTTAACAGGGAAAACAAGGAGCATATAATAAAAATAATTTCATAGCATACAACTTTTCAAGCAGTACTACTAAAGTGTCAAAGTTCATAAATAACAAAACGTATCACAGCTATATTGATGTAAGCATTACATTACACGCAACAGCCGTCTGTGTTTTCATACACAGAACGTACACATTACTCAGCATACTTATTCCCAAGCACTCTAAACGCTCACTCCAATCTTGAACATTCTACTGAATAGTTACCAACATCTTGCTAATTGATCCGAATGACTTCGTGTAAGATTTGGAGTCAAGTAAAGTTTTATTAAGGAGAATCCTGAATTTCTACGTTCCGTCTCTCTTATTTGTCTTTTCTTGCGCAGTTGGTGGCAACCTCTGTGGTAATGACCATTTTTTAAAATATAGTTAACAAGCAATACACCCAACCCTAAGAGCAGAGTCAGAGATAAAAAGGCAGACTGTGGAACATTTTAGTCTGTCTATGAATCATGCCGACAATTGATCTTTCCGTGGTTGATACTATAATTAATAAAATATTTCAGGATGTTCCTGAGAATAGCATTGCAGATTCCTTCCTCAACGTGTCAAAAAACCATGGTTACATGTTTGCAAGAGCGTTTCCAAGCAACGTATAAGAATCCTTGGAGATTTTGATGCGTATTTGAGAAAACTTAAATTACCAAAACAAAGCGTGTGTGTGTGTGTGTGTGTGTGTTAAATAAAGATTGCAGTACAGTGTATACTTTATCATGTATTCGTACATTAAAACATTCCACAACATCAAATATATGTTTATTAATAATCAACACCAACGTTAGGAATTTGTATCCATTGTGCTGGAAGATGTCTAAAGACACCAAATTTAAAATGGATATTTTAGAGCATTGAAACTACATTAATATATTAGAATTTATTATACTTATTATCATTCACAGCATTCATTCATTTTGTGACAGATTTTTTTAAAATAAATATATAGATATAAATTAAATTTATCGAAGTCAGAAGGCGGTGTCTTTATCTTATATAGTAGGGGATTAGATATCTGATTATCCAAATGACATCATCTATCTAAATGTCCAAATGAGATCATATATCTAAATGTCCAATTGAGATCATATATCTAAAATGTCCAATTGAGATTATATATCGAAATGTTCAATTGAGATCATATATCTAAATGTCCAACTGAGATCATATATCTAAATCTCAGTTGAGATCATATATTGAAATGTCCAAATAAGATCATATATTTAAATGTCCAATTGAGATCATATATCTAAATGTCCAACTAAAATCATTTATGTAAATGTCCAATTGAGATTTGAAAGCTGGTGGATTTCAAACTCATTTTATTAGTAACATCCGTAAAAACAGACTTGAACTTTGAATTTAGCCATTTCCAGACGAAATAATTACTCCCGCAGAATCAGGAGACATTTTTCAATTTGCAAAGGCACAAGCGACTCATTCGGTTTTAAATTGTTACGTGTAGCAAAATAAAGCCGGATAAAGTTTGTCTCATTTTTTGAGAGCGTGTTGCTTATGCTGTACCCTACTATATTGCACTCATACTCTGGATATATCGAAACCTTTCTATTTCGAACAAGAAAGCATCAAGCCAATGTCAGTCTGGAAATCTCCATCCAATTTACACGATTTTATTTGACATCAGAGAGATTATTATGTTATGCTACAGGTCTGCCACTACTGTATGTCTTTGAGCTCATTGTTGTACGACACACAGAAAATGAATGATCCCTCAAATATTCCGTATTTAAGAAAACATTCTGGTATAAGCAATATAAATATTTATGGTCTCACTGATTCGATCAACTTATAGAAAAGAAATCAGGAAATGAAAATCCTGCAGAACTCCAGTAAATTCAGATTAAATTGTAGATACTTTACAAAATAATATATATAGTAAAATGTTCATCATCAATGCACCATATAAACAATAAAATCAAACTGATTAATAAAATGACAACTATATGATTTGGCTGAATTCACACGAGAACCAAACAACGGATATGGACCAAACCACTGAAATTAAGAATTTAAAGCTCGGCTGTTTTAATGCAAGATATTTATGCTAACGTATGTAAAACAATTCAGTTACAACGGACACTAGTTTGTATGGACCATATGCTTAATTATGTTAAATAACTCAGTTACAACGGACACTAGTGAACGTCGACTATGTGCTTACGTACATCAAATAACTCATTTACAACGGAAACTAGTGAACATAGACCATATGCTCACGTATATCAAAAATAACTCAGCTACAACGGAAACTAGTAAACATAGACCATATGCTCAGGTACATCAAATAGCTCAGTTACAACGGACACTAGTGAACATAGACCATATGCCCACGTACATCAAAATAACGCAGTTACAACGGACACTAGTGAACATAGACCATATAAAAAGTGGAATCATTCATTTTATCACATCACTAGCACACATTGCTTGTATTCATCTTCTCTCAGTTTGTGCGGATTCTTTTCTATCTAGAGAAAAATATAATGCAACGAACACAACAAAAACACATTAGTAATTCGTTTAAATAGATTTTATTGCCATAATGTTAACAAATGGAATCGGGCTACAAATTTTCACAACTTTAGATATACCTTTTCCCTACAATCGGATACAAATATACATAGACAATGACCACAGTTTATATGATTCCATACAATGGTATGTAAACATGAACGGTTGTAGGAGAGAGAGAGAGAAAGAGATTTCATGAATCAAATCATAAATTAATGATCGTTTCAGATACTGTACAACAGTACAGAAACCAAACAAATATACGCAAAATAATCAATTGATATAACTGAAGATCGTAATATCTTTGTTTATAAATATGGCAGTCATTAAGTAAGCGCTAAAATCAAGTGTTTGAAAATTATTTAAGTATGATAAGCTTTTCGTATTTTTAATATACGTTTTGGATAAAGTAAAAATAAAGCAAATATTAACATTCACGGTAAAATCAGAAGATCCTTATAGAAAAATGAATATTTCTAATTACTTGTGTGACACAGATGTTTCCACCTTTAACCAATTTTATAAGTTGTTCACGATGGTATATGCAAGTAAATATATCATATATATTTTGTATCTTCACATCTAGCACACAGTGATTATCACTCGAATGGTTAGACCGCTCCGGTGGCCTAGTGGTGAGAGCATCCACCTTGGATGCGAGAGGTCGCGGGTTCGAACCCCAGCTGAGTCATACCTTAGGCTTATGAAAATGGTGCTAGCAGCTGCCTTGCTTGGCGCTCAGCATTAAGAGGTTAGTGTTAGGACTAGTCGGCCGGGTGTCAGGATAATGTGACTGGGTCTGACATCATGCTGAATGTCTGCAGCATGATGCCCATGTGCTAGAAGTCACTATAAACTGCCACACTACAGAAGAATTGTTAAAGCTACGTTAAAAATCCAAATCACACACACTCTCTCACATGGTTAGAAAATATATCGTAATCTAAATCACCATAGTTGTTTGCATAAAAGATAATTGCCTGTTACCAACTAAGAAATTCCAACAAAATTATTCCTATTTCTATGATCATACTTGTCTCCCCAACCAGTAGAGATATCTGGTCAGCAAGATAAGAAGAAGAAACGTCATATACAGTTTTATTAAAGTCACAAAGTTGATAATATATTTGTCTGTCTGCCAAATTAGGCCAGCCATTTTCTACATAAATCATACTACACGATACACTTCTGGTAAAAACCAGTCAAAATTTTCCCCGCTTATAGTTCTAGTTTGTCTGATTTGAGACAGTCGTCAGCACAATATCCGTCAACATCAGCAATCTCAGATGAAGAGCAAATGTATGTCAATATTTTTATCCTTTTTCGGCTATTTGCAGGGCATTTATCATTTTTGAGGTTGATTGAAATGTTTTCAGTATATTTGACCAGATTCTGAAAGTTATGTCAAGATGTTTGCGGTTGTCAAGAGATGGACAGATTTCAGTTTTTAATTATAGTTCAGGAAAAGCGGGCTCTAACTTAAACTAAAACAAAAGTGTCCCAGTTTTAGTTGGATCAAAGTCAACCAGGCACTGACTTGATCAATCGTGATTTGATTGTATAGGTCTGTCAAGTGCATAGCTATTTTTGTAATTATCATTTTTTGAACACGCTAGTGAGCTATCATCGGTAAAGAGTCTCGTTGCAATAAAGAGATTCTTACCTTTATTATTATTATACACAATAAATCATGACGTACCTAACACAACCATTCGGCACTTTAGCCGCAACATTTGGGCACCTTGATTCAGCATTATTTAATCAAACTGATTTTAATTCTTTATGTAGCCAGGAAACCAGTCAGTACGAGCAGTCAAAAAACCAGTCAGCAAGAGATATGGCAATGCACTTTATTAATGTACGAGACCTTTTTGCCAGTTACGATCAAGCCTTTTCAAGACATCGTAAAATACCACACGTCATCCTTATGACTAAGGGCAGCACAATGTTCATATATATAAGGTTTAGTACTGCAGAATTGCTGGGAAGAAAACTGGATTCATATTTTAATATAAGATCACTTGAGTACAGGTGTTCATAGAAATGTTAACCAATAATTATTTCCTTAACCTTTCCAATGCAAGTCAGTAGTGAAATAGGAAGTAATTTGAAGGAACTCTGGCACTTCATTTTTATACAATGGCATTATTTTTTAGGCTTTCAATAAGGTTTCAAACACTTTTGTAACAAAAGACTTGTTGAGTAGAATACAGAATGGTTTAACCATGGACGATGTCGTGCTTTTGAGACTTAGTTTATCCACACAACATGCTTTGTGAGTGTATGACATCATAGTTTATCCACACAACAGGCTTTGTGAGTGTATGACATCATAGTTTATCCACACAACAGGCTTTGTGAGTGTATGACATCATAGTTTATCCACACAACAGGCTTTGTGAGTGTATGACATAATAAACTTCTTGTTATGAATATATTAGCAATTTTGTATTGATTCTTCAATCTCTGTTAGATTAACATTGATGGTTGAAGCCATTCTCTGACAAAATTAAGCATATATTTCCAAGATTTGCATCAATAGATTCAATATTTTCCAAGTTACGAATGCATTTTTCCTTTGCAGTTTTTATTCCGAGATCTGACAGTATTGCGTTTATTTTTTTAAATGATAATTGACAGCATTGCTTACTTTTTGTATTTTTCCCTATGATTCGGATTCTTAATAACAATAGGTACAAAACAAATTTGTATGCGATTGAGATTCCAGCTTGTTCTACGTATTCTGCCATCATTCCAATATGTGTCCATCAACCGGACGGTAAATGTACGAAATGGTAGACATGCTTCAACAGAATGGTAGACAGTCTTCAACAGTATGGTAGACAGTCTTTAACAGAATGGTAGTCTTTAACAGAATGATAGACAGTCCTCAACAGAATGGTAGACAGTCTTCAAAAGAATGGTAGACATTCTTCAACACAATGATAGACAGTCTTTAAAAGAATGGTAGACAGTCTTCAACAGAATGGTAGACAGTCTTCAACAGAATGGTAGACATTCTTCAACAGAATGGTAGATAGTCTTCAACAGAATGGTAGACAGCCCATAACAGAATGATAGACAGTCTTCAACAGAATGGTAGACAGTCTTCAACAGAATGGTAGACAGTCTTCAACAGAATGGTAGTCTTTAAAAAAATGGCAGACAGTCTTCAACACAATGGTAGACAGTCTTTAACAGATTGGTAGACAGTCTTTAACAGAATAGTAGTCTTTAACAGAATGGTAGACAGTCTTTAACAGATTGGTAGCCAATCTTTAATAGAATGATAGTCTTTAACAGAATGGTAGACATTCTTCAACAGAATGGTAGACAGTCATCAACAGAATGGTAGACAGTCTTTAACACAATGGAAGACATTCTTCAACAGCATTTTAGAAAGTCTTCAACAGAATGGTAGACAGTCTTTAACAGAATGGTAGACAATCTTCAACAGAATGGTAGACAGTCTTCAACAGAATGGTAGACAGTCTTTAACAGAATGGTAGACAATTTTCAACAGAATGGTAGACAGTCTTCAACAGAATGGTAGACACTCATTAACAGAATGGTAGACAGTCTTCAACAGAATGGTAGACAGTCTTTAACAGAATGGTAGTCTTTAACAGAATGGTAGACAGTCCTCAACAGAATGGTAGACAGTCTTCAACAGAATGGTAGACAGTCTTCAACAGAAGGGTAGACATTCTTCAACACAATGGTAGATATTCTTTAACAGAATGGTAGACAGTCTTCAACAGAATGGTAGACATTCTTCAACAGAATGGTAGTCTTTAACAGAATGGTAGTCTTTAACAGAATGGTAGACAATCTTTAACAGAATGGTAGACATTCTTTAACAGAATGGCAGACAGTCTTTAAAAGAATGGTAGACAGTTTTTAACAGAATGGTAGACAGTCTTTAACAGAATAGTAGTCCTTAACAGAACGGCAGACAATCTTTAACAGAATGGCAGACAGTCTTTAACAGAATGGTAGACATTCTTCAACAGCATGGTAGACAGTCTTTTACAGAATGGAAGTCTTTAAAAGATGGTCGACATTCTTCAACAGAATGGTAGACAGTCTTCAACATAATGGTAGACAGTCTTTAAAAGAATGCTAGAGAGTCTTCAACAGAATGGTAGACAGTCTTCAACAGAATAGTAGACAGTCTTTAACAGAATGCCAGATAGTCTTCAACAGAATGGTAGACAGTCTTTAACAGAATGGTAGTCTCTTACAGAATGGTAGACAGTCTTTAACAGAATGGTAGACGGTCTTTAACAGAATGGTAGTCTTTAACAGAATGGTAGACAGTCTTCAACAGAATGGTAGACAGTGTTTAACAGAATGGAAGTCTTTAACAGAATGGTAGACATTTTTTAACAGAATGGTAGACAGTCTTCGACAGAATGGTAGACAGTCTTTAACAGAATGGTAGACAATCTTCAACAGAATGGTAGACAGTCTTCAACAGAATGGTAGACAGTTTTAAACCGAATGGTAGACAGTCTTTAACAGAATGGTAGACAGTCTTTAACAGAATGGTAGACATTCCTCAACAGAATGGTAGACAGCCTTCAACATAATGGTTGACAGTCTTCAACAGAATGGCAGACAGTCTTCAACAGAATCGTAGACAGTCTTCAACAGAATGGTAGACAGTCTTCAACAGAATGGTTGACAGTCTTTAACAGAATGGTAGACAGTCTTTAACAGAATGGAAGTCTTTAACAGAATGGTAGACATTCCTCAACAGAATGGTAGACAGCCTTCAACATAATGGTTGACAGTCTTCAACAGAATGGCAGACAGTCTTCAACAGAATGGTAGACAGTCCTTAACAGAATGGCAGACAGTCTTTAACAGAATGGTAGACGGTCTTTAACAGAATGGTGGTCTTTAAGAGAGTGGTAGACTGTCTTTAACAGAATGGTAGACAGTCTTCAACAGAATCGTAGACAGTCTTCAACAGAATGGTTGACAGTCTTCAACACAATGGTAGACACTCTTTAACAGAATGGTAGACAGTCTTCAACAGAATGGTAGACAGTCTTCAACAGAATGATAGACAGTCTTTAACAGAATGGTAGACATTTTTTAACAGAATGGTAGACAGTCTTCGACAGAATGGTAGACAGTCTTTAACAGAATGGTAGACAATCTTCAACAGAATGGTAGACAGTCTTCAACAGAATGGTAGACAGTCTTCAACATAATGGTAGACAGTCTTCAACAGAATGGTAGACAGTCTTTAACAGAATGGTAGACAATCTTCAACAGAATGGTAGACAGTCTTCAACAGAATGGTAGACAGTCTTAAACCGCATGGTACAGAGTCTTTAACAGAATGGTAGACAGTCTTCAACAGAATGGTAGACAGTCTTAAACAGAATGGTAGACAGTCTTCAACAGAATGGTAGACAGTCTTTAACAGAATGGTAGTCTTTAAGAGAATGGTAGACAGTCTTTAAAAGAATGGCTGACAGTCTTTAAAAGAATGGTAGACGGTCTTCAACAGAATGGTAGACAGTCTTCAACAGAGTGGTCGACAGTCTTTGACAGAATGGAAGTCTTTAAGATAATGGTAGACAGTCTTTAAAAGAATGGTAGACAGTCTTCAACAGAACGGTAGACAGTCTTCAACAGAATGGTAGACAGTCTTCAACAGAATGGTAGTCTTTAACAGAATGGTAGACAGTCTTTAACAGAATGGTAGATATTCTTTAACAGAATGGTACACAATCTTCAACAGAATGGTAGACAGTTTTTAACAGAATGGTAGACAGTCTTGAACAGAATAGTAGTCTTTAATAGATTGGTAGACAATCTTTAACAGAATGGTAGACAGTCTTTAACAGAATGGTAGTCTTTAAGAGAATGGTAGACAGTCTTTAAAAGAATGGTAGACAGTCTTCAACAGAACGATAGACAGTCCTCAACAGAATGGAAGACAGTCTTCAACAGAATGGTAGTCTTCAACAGAATGGTAGAAGGTCTTCAACATAATGGTAGACATTCTTCAACAGAATGGTAGACAGTCTTTAACAGAATGGTAGACAGTCTTCAACAGAATGGTAGACAGTCTTCAACAGAATGGTAGACAGTTTTTAACAGAATGGTAGACAGTCTTCAACAGAATGGTAGACAGTCTTCAACAGAATGGCAGACATTTTTAACAGAATGGTAGGCAGTCTTCAACAGAATGGTAGACAGTGTTTAACAGAATGGTAGACAGTCTTTAACAGAATGTAGACAGTCTTCAACAGAATGGTAGATTGTCTTCAACAGAATGGTAGACAGTTTTTAACAGAATGGTAGACGGTCTTTAACAGAATGGTAGACAGTATTTAACAGAATGGTAGACAATCTTCAACAGAATGGTAGACAGTCTTCAACATAATGGTAGACAGTCTTAAACCGAATGGTAGACAGTCTTCAACAGAATGGTAGACAGTCTTTAACAGAATGGTAGACAGTCTTCAACAGAATGGTAGAAAGTCTTCAACATAATGGTAGACAGTCTTAAACCGAATGGTACAGAGTCTTTAACAGAATGGTAGACAGTCTTCAACAGAATGGTAGACAGTCTTAAACAGAATGGTAGACAGTCTTCAACAGAATGGTAGACAGTCTTTAACAGAATGGTAGTCTTTAAGAGAATGGTAGACAGTCTTTAAAAGAATGGCTGACAGTCTTTAACAGAATGGTAGACGGTCTTCAACAGAATGGTAGACAGTCTTCAACAGAGTGGTCGACAGTCTTTGACAGAATGGAAGTCTTTAAGATAATGGTAGACAGTCTTTAAAAGAATGGTAGACAGTCTTCAACAGAACGGTAGACAGTCTTCAACAGAATGGTAAACAGTCTTCAACAGAATGGTAGTCTTTAACAGAATGGTAGACAGTCTTTAAGAGAATGGTAGATATTCTTTAACAGAATGGTACACAATCTTCAACAGAATGGTAGACAGTTTTTAACAGAATGGTAGACAGTCTTGAACAGAATAGTAGTCTTTAATAGATTGGTAGACAATCTTTAACAGAATGGTAGACAGTCTTTAACAGAATGGTAGTCTTTAAGAGAATGGTAGACAGTCTTTAAAAGAATGGTAGACAGTCTTCAACAGAACGGTAGACAGTCTTCAACAGAATGGAAGACAGTCTTCAACAGAATGGTAGTCTTCAACAGAATGGTAGAAGGTCTTCAACATAATGGTAGACATTCTTCAACAGAATGGTAGACAGTCTTTAACAGAATGGTAGACAGTCTTCAACAGAATGGTAGTCTTCAACAGAATGGTAGAAGGTCTTCAACATAATGGTAGACATTCTTCAACAGAATGGTAGACAGTCTTTAACAGAATGGTAGACAGTCTTCAACAGAATGGTAGTCTTCAACAGAATGGTAGAAGGTCTTCAACATAATGGTAGACATTCTTCAACAGAATGGTAGACAGTCTTTAACAGAATGGTAGACAGTCTTCAACAGAATGGTAGACAGTCTTCAACAGAATGGTAGACAGTTTTTAACAGAATGGTAGACAGTCTTCAACAGAATGGTAGACAGTGTTTAACAGAATGGTAGACAGTCTTTAACAGAATGGTAGACAGTCTTCAACAGAATGGTAGATTGTCTTCAACAGAATGGTAGACAGTTTTTAACAGAATGGTAGACGGTCTTTAACAGAATGGTAGACAGTATTTAACAGAATGGTAGACAATCTTCAACAGAATGGTAGACAGTCTTCAACATAATGGTAGACCGTCTTAAACCGAATGGTAGACAGTCTTCAACAGAATGGTGGACAGTCTTTAACATAATGGTAGACAGTCTTCAACAGAATGGTAGAAAGTCTTCAACATAATGGTAGACAGTTTTTATTAGAATGTTAGACAGTCTTTAACAGAATGGTAGACAGTCTTCAACAGAATTGTAGACAATTTTTAACAGAATGGTAGACAGTCTTCAACAGAATTGTAGACAGTCTTTAACAGAATGGTAGTCTTTAAGAGAATGGTAGACAGTCTTCAACAGAATGGTAGACAGTCTTCAACAGAATGGTAGACAGTCTTTAACAGAATGGTAGACAGTCTTCAACAGAATGGTATACAGTCTTCAACAGAATGGTAGACAGTCTTCAACAGAATGGTAGACAGTTTTTAACAGAATATTAGACAGTCTTCAACAGAATGGTAGACAGTCTTTAACAGAATGGTAGACATTTTTTAACAGAATGGTAGACATTCTTCAACAGAATTGTAGACAGTCTATAACAGAATGGTAGACAGTCTTTAACAGAATGGTAGACAGTCTTCAACAGAATGGTACACAGTCTTTAACAGAATGGTAGACAGTCTTTAACAGAATGGTAGACAGTCTTTAACTGAATGGTAGACAATATTCAACAGAATGGTAGACAGTCTTCAACATAATTGTAGACAGTCTTAAACCGAATGGTAGACAGTCTTTAACAGAATTATAGACAGTCTTCAGCAGAATGGTAGACAGTTTTTAACAGAATGGTGGACAGTCTTCAACAGAATGGTAGACAGTCTTTAACAGAATGGTAGACAGTCTTTAATAGAATGGTAGACAGTTTTCAACAGAAAGATAGACAGTCTTTAACAGAATGGTAGACAGACTTCAAGTGTTCAACAACTAAACAGTTGCTGCAACATCGTTAACATAATCACACATCCCATCTTAGTTGTCCATTCTGTCCTACGACTGTTATTTGCTTCAAAGTCTGCTTTATTACCGAACTAGGAAACTCTTTTGTAGAAGGTTGAAGATTTATAATGCAACCGTGTAATTCAATAGGAGACCGTGTGATCTCTTACATTTGCAGGAAGAGAGATAATCCCGGAATGGAGAACATGTTTGGTTGGCTGCATACAAGTTGTGTTGTTTCCAAAGGAGTGTAAGGGGGGGGGGGTGTCTGTTACTATGGTTGACTCAGTTGTTTTCTTTTGCATGTTCTTAAAAGTCATTACTTCTCTGAGATTTTTAGATTTAGCATTGAATAAGCATCGCCCATAATAATAATATTCACATACACTGAACCTCTTGCATAATGAAGGTACTCAATGAATCACCGAAATGTGATGATACAAATGGGGGGGGGGAGGAGGCAATAGAATACCGATCACCAGAAATGAGTACATACGTCACAAACACTCCAGCCAGTAGGATGCACTGTAAGGGAAATTTCTGTCAGACATTGGGTCATCGCTCCAAAAACTGTTACCAGAAACAGTAAATATCAATCTTCTCCTAGATTCATCTTCATGTAAAGACGTCACTAAATTCTATTTTAACCCTTGCAGTTCCTGGAAATGTCCTTGAGTGGAAATAACACTGATGGGTAACGCTTGAAATCAGTCAGGAGTCATAACTATGAAGAGAAAAGTTCCAAATCAAATGGGGCCATAACTCCAAACATTTAATTAGATAACTGTAAATAAGAAACAAATTTGATTTCAGTCAGTGAAGTCATTCAGAGATATACGTGTATATTGCAAACAATAACTTCAAATGCAAAGATCCAATCCTAACAGGTGTCCATAACTTAGTTGTTTTTTTTTTTAAACTCCGGTAAAAATTAAACTTTACCTAGTTATTTTGAATATAAAGCCTAACACTAGTTGTTTTTTTTTCTCAATCCATGAATTAATGAACAAGTTTTTAAACGGAAACGGAATTTGGGACTGTCGTGACGTGAGATGACGGAACGGATGGGTATGGACAACACTCAATCAACCCCCACCCCAAGATGTGAGGTTTTAACCAATACAATCCAACTACTGTATAGTGATCAACAGGCCAAAAAATTTAATGGAGTATAACTATCAATATTAACATTATTGTTGGAAAGTACATCAATGTCTTACAAATGAAATTTTAAAAATATTTGGGGTTGTTACATTGCTGTTGTTGATGTTGGTGTGCACATCGTTCTAACAATGGTATATTTCGTGTTGCACGATCGTATATATAATACACAACGATGGTATGATTCATGTTGTACGATCGTACATATAATACACAACGATGGTATGATTCATGTTGACATATGATACACAACGATGGTATGATTCATGTTATACGATCGTACATATAATACACATGGATGGTATGATTCATATTGTATGATTGTACATATAATACACAACGATGGTATGATTCATGTTGTACGATCGTACATATAATACACAACAATAGTATAATTCATATTGTAGGATCGTACATATAATACACAACGATGGTATGATTCATGCTATACGATCGTACATATATTACACAACGATGGTATGACTCATATTGTACGATCGTACATATAATACACAACGATGGTATGATTCATGTTGTACGATCGTACATATAATACACAACGGTGGTATGATTCATGTTGTATGATCGTATATATAATACACAACGATGGTATGATTCATGTTGTACGATCGTACATATAATACACAACGATGGTATGATTCATGTTGACATATGATACACAACGATGGTATGATTCATGTTATACGATCGTACATATAATACACATGGATGGTATGATTCATATTGTATGATTGTACATATAATACACAACGATGGTATGATTCATGTTGTACGATCGTACATATAATAAACAACGATGGTATGATTCATGTTGTACGATCGTACATATAATACACAACGGTGGTATGATTCATGTTGTATGATCGTATATATAATACACAACGATGGTATGATTCATGTTGAATGATCGAACATATAATACACAACGATGGTATGATTCATGTTATACGATCGTATATATATATAATACACAATGATGGTATGATTCATGTTGTACGATTGTACATATAATACACAACGATGGTATAATTCATGTTGTACAATCGCAACTATAATACACAACAATGGTATGATTCATATTGACATAATACACAACGATGGTATGATTCATGTTGTACGATCATACATATAATACACAATGATGGTATGATTTATGTTGTATGATCGTACATATAATACACAACGATGGTATAATTCATGTTGTACAATCGCAACTATAATACACAACAATGGTATGATTCATGTTGACATAATACACAACGATGGTATGATTCATGTTGTACGATCATACATATAATACACACCGATGGTATGGTTCATGTTGTATGATTGTACATATAATACACAACGATGGTATGATTCATGTTGTACGGTCGTACATATAATACACAACAATGGTATGATTCGTGTTGACATATAATACACAACGATGGTATAATTCATGTTGTACGATCGTACATATAATACACAACGATGGTATGATTCGTGTTGACATATAATACACAACGATGGTATAATTCATGTTGTATGATTGTACATATAATACACAACGATGGTATGATTCATGTTGTACGATTGTACATATAATACACAACAATGGTATGATTCGTGTTGACATATAATACACAACGATGGTATGATTCATGCTGTACGATCGTACATATAATACACAACGATGGTATGATTCATGTTGTACGATCGTACATATAATACACAACGATGGTATGATTCATGTTGTATGACTGTACATATAATACACAATGATGGTATGATTCATATTGTACGATCGTACATATAATACACAAAGATGGTGTGATTCATGATGTACGATTGTACATATAATACACAACGATGGTATGATTCATGTTGTGCGATCGTACATATAATACACAACGATGGCATTAAGGACTACGCCAGATAAAGTCCAGACAATTTTGTCTTCGATCTAATCACAATTAATCACCGTTATTTCAGTGATTGATGTGCCTAATCCATGTTCTGAATAGAACGCGTTTTCTTAAAATTCCATAAACAAGAATACCTTTATACTTAATAAAAGCGATCCATACGTGAGTATAAAAAATCGTAGTCAGTGAATATTAACTTACTACAACGATCTTTTAAGACCAATTCGCCTGAAAAGAAAGTTCATTACAATTACTTTAATGCTTAACTAAACGTGGTGTGTGATTAACGGCCTATTTATTTTATCCGAAATTTAGTACCACTGCCATCATTTTTCTATATGGCTGTTTTTGTATTTATTTGTATTCATATATATATATAACTAGAGCATACGTCACAATATGTAACTAGCGGGTGAAAGCATTAGGACTACTTGAACTTCATATCATTTTCCACGCCAAAACTTTAACCTTATGATTTATTTTAAAAATACTTAGAAACATTGGTAATGAATGTTTGTCAAGTCTTTGCTATGACGTATTAAAACGTAATACATCTTTCCAAAGCAAAATCAGAGCCGGTTAATGACAGCGTACCTTGTCTTTAAGTAGCTATAAATCAAAGTGCCTTGTCAATAATCCAGTCCAATGAACGAACAGCGTCTTCGGACAGTATAATATGTTTATTATCATAAACAATTCTTCTTCGAACTTTCTTTAAATAAATCCAGGCAAAATTTGGCAAGTCGTTTTTGTTTACAAAGTATGCATGGAACCTCCAAACAGAGATATACCTATGTGATCTTTAAGTCACATTGGAAAGGGTCTGGGGTTTTTTACCAAAGAAAAGTCAGTTCTTCTAACTGCAAGAGAAATAATAAATTTCTTTATGGAAACTTATATATATATATATATATATATATATATATATATATATATATATATATATATATATATATATATATATATATATATATATATATATATATATATATATATATATATATATATATATATGTATATATATATATAGTGTGTGTGTGTGTGTGTGTGTGAAACGAATTAGGTACTTTTAAGTACTTCTTGTGAAATGAATTAGGTACTTTTAGTTACATTTAATGATGGTGACCTAAGAATTTGAGGAGTTACAGATAGGATAAATTTCGCGATGCCGTGTGAAGCGAACTATAACAGAAAACACTATTCCAAACACACAAGCTATACACAACACTGTTCCAAACACACAAGCTATACACAACACTGTTCCAAACACAAGCTATACACAACACTAGCTACAAAAATATAAACAAGAGTATGCAATGCCTGTAACAATCAGAAATATGTAACGTCAAACTGGTTTCTTCAAACTTTGTTAAACACGCAAAATCTGCCCCAACTGAATCAAACATAATAATACGATTGCAACTGAAAACTCTGGCACTTACCAATCCGAGTGGTTCATACATCAGTTTATGTGCTATTCCACAATATAATTTCTATTTCCTATTGTAGGTTCTATTTTATTGAACCATCGCTACTCAATCTTTATTTCCCAGGAATTTGTGTTTTCATTGTTTCTAATGTTTTCCATTCATTATTTGCTTGTACAACTTCGAGACCTATTGTACATGGACATACGGGGAACTCTTTTACCGTAAATTACATTTTTCTCTAGGTACTAGATAAAGAACTTTCAACCAAGCAGCGAGAGCTTGACGCCCAACCTTATCTGATGTTAACTTGTGGCAATGAAGTATGCTTAAACCAATAAATTTTGATTCGCTACACAATGATTAGCTAGTTTAACCACTCGATAATTATTTCAATTGATACTAGTAGTTTTCTTTTTGGTTCTGCTTCGATTTTTTTAAAATCTTTCTTAGTGTTGTTTTATTTCCTTTTCAATCAAAGAAGGATCCAAACTCTGAGTTCTCATATCCGTTGACGTAAGCAGTGACGTAAAATAAGATCAGTACTTCCGGTTTCGCTTTGATTTACATAGTACATCAGTTTGCCGTTCCTTGATAACTGGGATGGTAACTATAAAATATATCGCAATTATTTGTCCCATTGCCTGTCAAATGCCGGTCGGCAAATTGTTGATGACCTGCACTCCATTATAGATTCTATACGTATGCGAATCAATTAGAATCCTTGATTATTTTAGACAATTTATGACAATACTCCATTGTATTTTATGTGTGAAAAGAGAAAAGGTCCTCTTACATTTAGCAATGAATATCGTAACCTCTATTAAGGAGCCCACCTTTGTATTGGAGATTATTTATGTGTCTTAAATACCTCCGTCAAGGCGCCCTCTTTGTTATTGGAGATTAGTTCTGGGTCTTAAATACTTCCGTCAAGAAGCCCTCTTTTACTTTAGAGATTATTTCTGTGTCTTAAATACCTCCGTCAAGGCGCCCTCTTTTGTATTGGAGATTATTTCTGTCTTAAATACCTCCGTCAAGGCGCCCTCTTTTGTATTGGAGATTATTTCTGTCTTAAATACCTCCGTCAAGGCGCCTTCTTTTGTGTTGGAGATTATTTCTGTCTTAAATACCTCCGTCAAGGAGCCCTCTTTTGTGTTAGGTATTATTTCTGTGTCTTCAGTACCTCCTTCAAGGCGTCCTCATTATAGCGGTGTTTGTATTAGAGAATGTTTACGTGTTTTAAATACATGATGTCGTTTCTTATTTGACGACGTTGTGTACTTAGACCTTAAATACACAATAACATTAAATTAGGAATTGTGCCATTCTTTTAAATTTGGATCCAGGTAATTCAGCATGCTTACTGAACATTACTTTTATTAAAAATAACCTTAGTCTACGTGTCATTTACATCAATGTCCATCTGAAAAAATGAAAAAAAAACATCTGACCTGCTCACAAGTGATTAAGTGGAAGGGCAGCAGACAATCATACCACAACCTTTGGGCCATCACCTTGCTGCCAGTATCTGTCTGAATCTTATTGGGCCATCCCCTTCCTGTACATAAATGGCAAAATCCCACCCATAATTCTTCCGTGTTATTTTGTGCATCTAGAGCTCTTGCCTGTCAGGAAAGGACAAGGGACCACTGCCAGTCATCTCCAGAAGAAATTACATGAACAGAACTCAAACCTGTGCTCGACATTCATCGACCTGACCAATGTGTTTGATACAGTCAGCGTGGTGGCTTCCTAAACATAATGGCAAAATTTGTTCACCCAAAGACATTTATCGTAATGGTTCGGCAAATGAATGATGGCATGTTTGCCAGTGAGAGTCATATGAAATATTCCCAGTCACCAGTGGAATCAAGAAAAGCTGTGTGTTGAACCCAGCCCTCTTCAATTTGAAGTTCTCTGTCATACTTGCTGAATATTTCAGTGGATATGACTCTATAACTGAGATCAGGTACGGGACTGATGGCAATCACTTCATTCTTAGGAGACTACGGGCAAGGAAGAAGATAAGTAGTGACTGTTCGTAATCTCGTATTTGCTGACGACTGTCTCCTGAAAGCCAAATCTGAGTGTGACTTACAACGGAGTATGGACAATTTCTTTTCCGTTTTTGACGATTGTGGTTTCACAATCAGTATCAATAAGACAGTGGTAATGCACCAACCTGCACCAGGAAAGCATTACGTAGCGCTTACCATCATAGCCAATGGCCAAACCCTCCTGGCAGTGGACAAGGACACAAAGCTTGGCAGTAAACTCTCTCGTGCAATCCACATCCACATCGATGAAATCAACGCCAGACTTTCTAAAAGTAAAGTGGCCTTTGGTAGACTATTCGCAGAGGCATCGGTCTGCAGACAAAACTGATGGTCTCCAAAGCCACTGTGTTACCGACCCTGCTGTATGTATGTGGAACATGAATTGCCAAAAAGCTGAACCAATTTCAGATAGGCTGCCTAGCAGGATAGGGTCCTAGACAATGAGGTTCTAACACAATTAGGTCCTAGACAATGAGGTTTTAACACTAGCAAGCATTTCAACATTCACAGTCTGCTGCTGAGTTCACAAAGTACACGGGAAGGCCACGTCACCAGGATGTCAGAAGAGCGAATACCAAAGAAGATCTACGTCTAGCTGAAAGAAAAAGAAAAGCGATATCAGAGTGGTTAGACAAACGACTGAAGGAGTCTATCAATTCATCCCTGAATCAGTTAAACATTGAACATGAGTCTTGCGAAGATCCCGCATATGATCTCTCCATCTAGTGCAGCCTCATCCATACTGAAGCTACAGACTTTGAACAGATGAGAACTGCAAAGAAATGCAGAAGCGTGAGCAGCGTAAATCTCAGAAATGATTGACGTCCTCTATTTATCAAGCAACGCCAATTGGCATCTCTTGTCTACTGTGCAGCAAACAGTTCGGATCTCAAATTGGCCCGATCAGCGACTCAAGAACTCAAATAAACCAAACTTTCAGTGATATCATAGTCATCTTCGAACTCAAAGGACGAACAACAACATCTACGTCAGCAAATTAAATTTGCTTATTTGTGAAGGGTTAAGAGTTCCAGTTTTTACGATTATCGGGACACCCAAAAACTAAACAGAAAGCAACTTTTCTCATTGATTTTATGTGAAACGGCAGTGGTGAGAACGAAAATCACGAAATGAGCTTATCAGCCTCAGAGTTGACTAAAATTTAGACACTTTGCTATCTATCTATCTATCTATCTATCTATATATATATATATATATATATATATATATATATATATATATATATATATATATATATATATATATATATATATATATATATATATATATATATATATATATCGAACAATCAAACTCGTAATTCACAAGCCGAGAGAAACCAGATCTATTTACAGGCCTGATTAGCAAGATCACATTGCGAGATGACTTTAAAAGATGAAGCAGAGTATCAAAGTATGTAAACTGCGTGTATCTTCGTGTTTGTGATCAAATTAGCTAGGAATATAAATAAAAATCAACAGGTAGGGTGAGCCTTGCAAAGGCTTACATAACATCCAAATGTTATATATATATATATATATATATATATATATATATATATATATATATATATATATATATATATATATATATATATAAAATAATGGTATTTTGTTTGCTAAAACCTGTCGTTTCAACCAGACACTATGTCATATCAGCCAGACAATCGGTCGTATGAACCAGACAATCTGACATGTCAACCAGACAAACTGCCATGTCAACCAGAAAATCTGTCGTATCAACAGATCTGCCATGTCAACCAGACAAACTGCCATGTCAACCAGAAAATCTGTCGTATCAACTGATCTGCCATGTAAACCAGACAATCAGTAATATAAAACACAGTCATTTCATCCACACTATCTGTCATATCAACCAGATGAAGCAATGAGAATGGATAGAATACAACATTTTTAATCGTCTGAATTTAGCTGCTTTCATGTCATACCACGTGATTCCGTAAATCTGGAAAGCAGTCGGCATATCCGTTTTAGAAATGTGAATAATCATGCCTCCTAAAGTTCTGAATAATGTTGCTGTTATATGCCTTTCAGGCAATACGCCATAAAAAATGGGTATAGCGAAACTGACCAAGCATTGTTATCCATCGCTGATGCATACCAAAACCCTCCTAAGTATGAATCCAACGAAGTCGGCTGGGTTTTGTTTCATTCTTTATTTCTTTCTTTCTTTTAATATTCTAGACAATATAATTATGTATCCTTCTTAATCTCTTTGACACTGGAAATATATTATTAATGCATTATTTGGCATAATTTATTGTTCCCAACAAAACCATAATTGAATTTGTCGTGATCTTTATGAATCAAAATATATACAGAATGGAAAAAGTAACAACTTAAATTAATTCCTAACTGATTCTGCAAAACTTAAAAATAAAAACACAAAATTACATAAATTCGGAGAAAAAAAACACACGCCAGTAATATTTACATTAACCGTAATTTAAACAAAAACCAAACAAATCCAAATTGGAATCACAATATAAGATATTTTTCCACGATTTCTTTTTTCTCTTTTTGAAAGTCTTGACCTTACCGCAAAACTAGCTGAATACTCGTGCATTGTATTGTTAGAACATGATCTGCCTGTCATGTGGTTGTTTGCAGAGGTACGGTGGTGGTTCATCCGTTTTGTATTATTATGCCGCCTATTCGAATAATTACATGGTTTATTGTCAATTAGCACACTACGCAAGCAACTATATTTAGCCTAAATTAATTATAAATACAAAGAAATGCTGAATCAAAGTATCTGCAAATGTAGTGGATAGATTTGCTGAGAATTTTTTTTAACGTTTCATCTCTATATATGGCTAGTTTTCGTCTCATTCTATTTTCCCGCTCATGCGTCTTCACTCTTTGATCCCAAAATAATGTTGTCTTTATCAAGAATAAAATGTAATTTAAACACACCTGTTTCCAAATTGGGAAAGATGGTTATAAATCTAAGAAAGCTAATTCACGCACTATCACACACCAAAGACACCAGTGTAATATATCTTCAAACTGCAATAAAAATAATTATTTATTCACTGTACACGAGCCCGAAACGCAATTCCTCCAGGAGCTTAATTCTGATGTTTCCACGCGTAGATATTGATTTGCCATTCGAATAAATTGCACTATTTGTAGTCTTCATGCTTGTAAAACTCCTACGGCCACGGATGTGCAAAACTGGACCTATGCGCCCTTGGGCTTAGGAGGCAGGGTCCAGTTTTTATGTACAAATTTAATGCCGCAATCAGTGACCTAGTATAAAAAATCATAAAAAATCAAATACACAAGTGAGGTCAAAAAGGTCCATATTTTTAGATACCTATTTTAAAACAAAGCATAATAATAGTATTCACTTGACCAGAGAAGTCAATGGCAGTTCACAGCAGAAGAGGATCATGCACCCCAACCCCTATTTTATACCTGCATTTTTCACGTCCAAATGCCATTTTTGACAGCATGTGGTGCTCACAGTGCAAACGCAAGCCCTTTCCCTGGATGGAAATTTTGAAAAACATTGTCTACTAAATAGTTTGATGCAATTCAGAATAGTTGTCATCCAAGCCGTTTTTGAGATACTCTAGTTGCCTTGAACCCACGTGTTTACTGCTATGGGAGGCTAGCTCTTCTTCCTAGCCAACTATTGGTATTTCACTATCAACATACTGCAGAGCAACTATGGAAGGTGTACATGACTGACATCAATTTCAAGAACAACACCAGCCCAAAACACCTAGTTCACAAATATATCCATATCTATCAATACTAAACAATAATAGCTGAAAAAGTCACACCATAGCCTTAAGTTAAGAAATTTGCCAGGGGCCAATTTACGAAACTGGACACTGCCACCTTATATACCTTTTTCGGTTACTATTTTTAGCTTGCCAAACCTATCCCATTACCGCGTCCGATACAGTCATGCGCATTTGATGTAGGGCAACTCCAGTGATCTACACGTCTTTTATGAATACAGAATTTGTCAAAATAGATCGCCGCAGGTAGTATTAAACAGTACAAAATGCAAAAATGTTGAACTTTCGAAGAAATTAAAGGATGCTGATGGAAAATATGCCATTTTAATGGAATCGCGGTAGCAAAAGTCTATAGAATTTAAATATATGCAGCATAACGACACGAAAATAAAATTATATACAGGTCTTCCAAACTGTGACACCTTTCTGTGTTTATTTAAAGAAACATGCACTCATGCCAAGAGACACAAAACAAAACTAAAGCACAAGGATGAAATTTTAATGACATTAATAAAATTGAGGAGAAATCCGGCAATGGAAGATTTAGCCTATCGGTTTGATACCAGTGAGTCACAAGTGACCAAGATTTTTCAAAGTTGGCTTCATGCATTGTACATTGCTGTTGGTGGGCTCGTCAAGTGGCCAGACAGTGATGAAATGGAACTTCCTGAAGTATTTCAGAATGATAAACTTAGAAAAGTTAGACGCATTATATATTGTAATGAAATTTTCATTGAAAGACCGACAGTTTTAAAGGCCAGGGCACAAACCTACCCTAATTATAAGAGACACAACACGGTGAAGGTGCTTGTTGCCAATAGTCCCACTGGAGCTGTGGTATTCTTGTCAACATGCTGGGGCGGACGAGTCTCAGACAGAGAGATAACTCTTCAATCGGGCTGCTGGAAAAGCTACTTCCTGGGGACACCGTCCTTGCGGATCGTGGGTTCACGATGGTGGAAGAATTTTCTTTCAGGAGAGCAAAGTTGATGGTACCACCTTTCACAAAAAAAAAGAAAACAACTATCGGCAAAAGAGGTGGAGGAATCTAGGTTAATATTCCTCTTTAGCTTTTTAATTATAATGTTGTCTTTTATATCTCTAGTTTGATGGTATTCATTGTATATTCCATGGTAATGAAACATTTATGTTACCAAATTTTTGTTTGATATACATTTTTTAACCTGGAAAGAATGTTTTTGCTATGAATTGTATTTTGGACGCCTAAGAAATTACAAACTCTAAACATTATTCTCAAAGAATAATGTAACATATAGTATGTATTTTTTTATTGAACGTGCATTTCTGTGATTTTTATAAGACCGTGTGTGTTGAAACTAGTCATGTGTAGCTATTTTTACCCCTCCATTAGACGATAGTGTAACTGATTAGCGTTTGTTTTTGCTCGTATATGTGTAAATAGTAATTATTGTCTTCAAATTTCAACACTGGATCGTCCAACTTTGTAAGTCTTATCTGATGCAGTTTTTGCTCGTATCTACTTTTTTCTGTAGCAGGAACGTTACTGAAATATTCATTCTTGATTGCCGAAAAGACTATTTCTGTAAATGGTGTACAGATGTCAAACCTTTACGTCTTTGTCAGAAACTTCCTACACGAACATACACACTGTCAATGACGACCGCTTAAACGTTGCCCTACGTTGATTGCGCATGCGTTAAATATTGGCATGGAAAAACCCAGATTTCGACTTCCGGAAAAAGGTCTATAGTAAGAGGCAATTCGTTGAGGCAACCTTTCTCTCTGCGAGGCGTCTAGTCATGATTGGCAATTGGTCGAGGCAACCATTTTCTCTGTGAAAGCATCTTGGCATGATTGTATAGCTAGGTCGGACTTGCACGTTTATTAAATGAACTGATTAGATTGTATAGATAGATAGATAGATAGATAGATAGATAGATAGATAGATAGATAGATAGATAGATAGATAGATGGATGGATGGATGGATGGATTAATGGATACATACATACATACGGATAGATGTAAGAATGAATATTTGATAAGAGAGAAATTGGAGTATTTGGATGATTTTATCCTTTTTGTTATTTTTTAAAATTTTGTTGTCTCTGTGTATAATTTAATAACATTCGGTATTATATAGCCAGGATTGTACTAATGTGCAATGGGATGAAGAAGAGCTTTGTTATGATGCAATCATAAAAGAAATAGAATCAACCTAATATATATTTGTTGTGGGAATATTTCAACTGAGAGTTAGGAATATCATGTTGGATTCCTCTCAATAAAATCCGACAAAATTTTCTCGTTTCCGCATATATACATATCTATTATTATTGCTGATCGTATTGTTTTGATATAAAGAAAAACCATAAATCATATTTATTATGTACGCGTGTTCTTTCTTTTATTTTCTTTCTTTTTAAGGGAGCCTATCAAATTTAATTCATGTTCGCAAAGGTACCGAAGACGTTTTCATAAGCTGGAACAAAGCAATTTTTGACAATCGAGATGCATTCATATTTATAAGAAATCTTACAAATTCAACATACAAAAATGAAACAGATTGCAAAGAATGCATAACTTTCAATGCTCTTTTTAAACAGCTACCATATTCATTCAACGCCTTCTTATACTACTACGTCACTCAACTCTTCCTTCTTAGACAACTACGTCATTCAATTCGTATATTGAATATCATACCACCAAAATTGTTTTTGATAATGGAATTTGTCCAGATAGGAACTAGTATTTCAGTATGTTATATTAAGTTATTTAATTTAACCTGTTAACGTGCTTCCCTGCTCGCTGATTCTTTGCTCCGTCGATGCGCTACTACTCCAGTGTTCAGTTCATTATAGTTGTAAATGTCATGACTACATGGTCTAAATCTAATAACATAACAGGGCGAAAGCCAACAAGTTTTGTAAAATTCAACAAATAATTTATTTGCCAACTGAAAACTTAAAAAGAATAGTATGATGCCCCAGTGCTAGACATCACTATAAAGTGCCAAAGTGCAAACATTCTAGCTATACGACTAAAAATTGTTAAAGCTACTTTAAAAATCTAGAACACACACACACACACACACACACACACACACACACATTTACTTGTCTTTCATTTATTTTGTTTTACCAGCGCTGCCTTTACATGTGTTACTGCTTTATATAATACGTCAGTATTTTCCTTTTTGTATTGTTGTTTTCCGATTTATGGATGCCTAAATAAATATGGATTACCAAACTTCGATTTTTTTTATATCAAACCTATTTAAACGCTCTCAGCAATGTTTATTTTTGCAAGTTCTCCATATATTTGTGTCAATCTCTAAATCAACGAAATGTTCCTGATTAATTGTAGGGTATGGGTCTTGGTGCAGACTTGAACATTTTAATTAAATCAATGCCATTACAACACAATGCATTGACAACAGAATCATCTATTTCCTGAGAATATGTATTGTTTTAGAAATGATACTAATTGTTCTACTGCCAGACATTATAGCCGTAAGGTGTTGAATTACTATTAAAATATTCTGTCATCATGAGCTGACAAAGCTGTTCATATTTATAATGGTCACTTCACTACGGTAATACCTACTTAAATTCATTTCTTCAACATTTCATTGCTTTTTTAGCGGCATGTACAGACTCGTAGCCCAATGATGTAAATTGTTCAGTATAGGTACTTAATAAAGGACTTTGGTTATATTTCTCTTATTCACCATCATATTCAAGCTTGTCATTATCATTCTCGTCGTATTGGTCATTATCATTCTCATCGTATTGGTCATTATCATCCTCATCGTATTGGTTATTATCATCCTCATCGTGTTGGTCATTATCATGCTCATCGTATTTGTCGTTATCATCCTCATTGTAATGGTCATTATCATCCTCATCGTATTGGTCATTATCATCCTCATCGTATTTGTCGTTATCATCCTCATCGTAATGGTCATTATCATTCTCATCGTGTTGGTCATTATCATTCTCATAGTATTGGTCGTTATCATCCTCATCGTATTAATTGTTATCATCCTCATCGTATTGGTCATTATCATTCTCATCGTATTGGTCATTATCATCCTCATCGTATTGGTCATTACCATCCTCATTGTAATGGTCATTATCATCCTCATCGTACTAGTCATTATCATCCTCATCGCATTGGTCGTTATCATCCTCATCGTACTGGTCATTATCATCCTCATCGTATTGGTCATTATCATCCTCATCGTAATGGTCATTATCATCCTCATCGTAATGGTCAATATCATCCTCATCGTACTAGTCATTATCATCCTCATCGCATTGGTCGTTTGTTTTAGAACTTCTATGCTGTATCATGATACATTATTATATAATACCGTATCCAGGTCATCAAGAACACATAGCAGTCAATTAACAAGTCTAAATCTTCTCTCGTTAGATTAAAACCAACGTCATCAGCTATGGTGTGTGCACTGAAATAATGCGTAGGGTCAGGTTGCTACTTTTCAAAGGTACACTAAACCTCCCCTAACATATTACATAATATATTAGCGTATTTTTTTAACGTACCATTTGTGAAATCACCGAGAGTGTTCAGATCATAATGGTTTGTTATATTTTGAAGAACTCACTCTACTAATTCAGTTCCCATAGTAAACCTATGCAAACACCATGATATTAAAAATTCAATAACTTAAACGTTCTGAGTGTTCATGATCAAACCGCGCCAGTTCTCGCAGCTCCAAATTTCAGCCAATCTTTTAAATTCTCTGTTGATGCAAGTGATGCTGTGGTTGGAGCAGTATTGATTCAAGAAGATGAAAATGGTATTGATCATGCAGTGTGCTATGTTTCTAAGAAATTAAATAATCATCAAATAAATTACTAAACAATCGATAAGGAATCTTTGGCTTTGATATTGGCATTACAACAGTCTGAAGTTTACCTTAGTTCAACTCCTTCTTCGATTATTGTGTTTAGTGACCGCAACCCCCTTACTTTCATCGGCAAGACGAAAAATAAAAATCAAAGGCTATTAAGGTAGAGTTTGTTGTTACAGGAATATAATTTAACAGCAGACGCACTTTCCCGTGTATAACAATGTATTATTTCATGTACACTGTGTGTAATTTATATGATTTCTTTTTAACCTCATTTATAATTAGTCTGTGGTAAAAGGAAAGCTTTATCATAAAAATCTTTCTTTTCTTTATTGGAGAAGGGTTATGTACATTTGATTTAACTATATCTGATTTAATATATATTTATCTTAATTTAATTGTTTGTTTGTCTTTTGTTTTCATTACATGCTATTGTAATGTAAATTTATTCACTGAAGAAGATACTTTTTGTAGAAAATCAGGTGACTTGAATCATTATTTCGTAAACAACCAAATTTTGACTAGATCCTGACCTTGATTCAAAATTAGTAGCACCCACGTAAATAAGTTCTATTTTTATTTTAAAATGATTGGTTTTTGTCATGGTCATGATGGGACTACGTTATTTAATATGTAAACAACTTTTTTTTATTTAATTTCTTAGAGTAAAATGATTGGTTTTCGTCAGGGTCTTGTTAGGTGGACGTGATATATACAAGATCACGTGACCCAACCTTTTTCGATTTCGCAACTTGGGGATTTCGAAACTGAGTTGTAGAATACGATATAACCTGTGTTTTAGAGAAATATTCTCAGTTAGTTGGGCTTTTACACTGGAAAGTGTTGTGTCGTTTGGAGTTATTTCAAATTACTTGGATTCAAAAGGATTAATTCTTTTTTTACTGGAAAATACGTGTGCTCATATGAAATTCTTGAACAAAGACAGCTCTTAAAACAGTTGTTCGGATTTCCAAAACCGGAGTGATATTTCTTGTTTTTACAAGCAACTGTAGACTTCAACACACTACAGGTAACAGCATACGTCATCGTCTTCCATCTTGGATTCTTCGTCAGGACTCGAACTTGAAACCATTAGAACATTTTATTATTAGGACTCCTACAATTGTATTCGTGGATTATTCTTGGATTAGTTTTGGATTTGATTCTTAAAACCGTAAGTTCATATTTTTCGTTTTTACAAAAATTTTCCAGAGTAATAAATTATTATATTTTTCAAAGCTTGTTGCTTTCACCCTTTCTTGTGTTACTGTTTATTCGAGCCTAAACACGTAACATAAGAGTTGTATAGAGGAAATGTTTCAGAAATCGTTTTAGGAACTATTTCAAATATTACTCTTATCTTTAATTTTCTGAATAAGTAAAACTGACATAGAATACGTGTTTATGTTTCTACCACATTTACGATGAACGTTTGTTTCGTTTGTCATTCTAATTTTCCTACTCCTTTCTGCTTATTCTCCGTATTTTCACATTTTGTAAATCTTACAACATCCATCATATCCTCTCTCACAATCATATGTAAGCACTTTCTATAACATTTTTTATGATGACTCACTAAGATTGATGTGCGATAGATATGTCTGTCTGCTGGCTCGCGACCTCCTCTTATTTGTGAAAAATGTCTTCAATATTTTACTACTTAGGATATAGTTAATTTTCGCTAAAGTAACCGACAGTGACTAGTAGTGATAAGTGTGATTGATACAAAAGAATAAAAAAAATTACCTGCTGATACTGAAATTGCCTCGAAGTTGTTTTTTTTTTTTTTCTACTTCATATCGTCATAACTTTCATAATGCATGTTATCAATGTGCGGGAACATCCCCGTCTGGAGTCGTCATCATTTACGCCGCTGAATTCGAGTGCTCACAGTGGGTGTCTTCTGATTTCTTGTTTTCCCTGCTCCATTTGAGTTATGGCGATTCCAGTCGGGATTACATAATTCAAAGTGTCACCGATTTATACCCTGCCAATATGATCTGTGGGGTTTCATTCTAACATTTAATTTCTTTGTTTCTCCAACATTTTGGATCTGCATACCATGTCTGTAAAGACATAGATTTTATTTTTACTGTGTTAGGTGTACTGACATAGATCGATTTTACTGTGTTACATGTACTGACATAGATCGATTTTACTGTGTTACATGCACTGACATAGATCATTTTTACTGTGTTACATGTACTGACATAGATCATTTTTACTGTGCTACATGTAATGACATAGATCGATTTTACTGTGTTACATGTACTGACATAGATCAATTTTACTGTGTTAGATGTACTGACATAGATCGATTTTACTGTGTTACATGTACTGACATAGATCGATTTTACTGTGTTACATGTACTGACATAGATCATTTTTACTGTGTTACATGTACTGACATAAATCATTTTTACTGTATTACATGTACTGACATAGATCGATTTTACTGTGTTACATGTACTGACATAGATCGATTTTACTGTGTTACATGTACTGACATAGATCATTTTTACTGTGTTACATGTACTGACGTAGATCATTTTTACTGTGTTACATGTACTGACATAGATCGATTTTACTGTGTTACATTTACTGACAGATCGATTTTACTGTGCTACATGTACTGACATAAATCGATTTTACTGTGTTAGATGTACTGACATAGATCAATTTTACTGTGTTACATGTACTGACATAGATCGATTTTACTGTGTTAGATGTACTGACATAGATCGATTTTACTGTGTTACATGTACTGACATAGATCGATTTTACTGTGTTACATGCACTAACATAGATCAATTTTACTGTGTTACATGCACTGACATAGATCGATTTTACTGTGTTACATGTACTGACATAGATCGATTTTACTGTGTTACATGCACTGACATATATCGATTTTACTGTGTTACATGCACTGACATAGATCGATTTTACTGTGTTACATGCACTGACATAGATCGATTTTACTGTGTTACATGTACTGACATAGATCGATTTTACTGTGTTACATGTACTGACAGGTCGTTTTTACTGTATTACATGTCGTTTTTACTGTGTGACGTGTACTGACATAAATCGTTTTGCTGTATAACATGTCGTTTTTACTGTGTTACTTGTACTGACATAAATCATTTTTACTATATTACATGTCGTTTTACTGTGCTACACGTACTGACAGATCGTTTTTACTGTGTGACATGTACTATTCAATCTGGTTCTAAATGTTTAACATTTCACCGTGACTATGCTTGAAACATGGATTGTTTTCATTCCTTGTTGGCACGTTCATAATCTTTTGCCTCCACACGTCTTTAATATCTTTCATATCCCAAATATTGTCTCATTTGAAAGTTACTTGAACTTATCCCTGAATGGCAAACATCTCAGATCTGAAAAGACACTCACGTCCTCTGTACCTTGAAGAATATTACACGATACTTTAGAACAGCCGACACCTTGTGTAGACTATTTCATAAATATTGCAAAATACAACATTAAAACTCTCTATCAGTGTTTTTGCTAAAAGGCATCGCAAAAATATTGAGTAATAGAGATTTAGAAGTAAGAACCTGCAAAGCAACATAACTCCCAGACAAGTCTAAAGTTCAACATAACTCCCAGACAAGTCTAAAGTTCAACATAACTCCCAGACAAGTCTAAAGTTCAACATAACTCCCAGACATGTCTAAATTCTCTTTACCACACCCATGATTCATATATGTAACAGTGTCACTATCATCCATGCGCCATCGTCAAAATTATAAAACAGTAGTACATATCAACAGAACACCAAATTATAACCGAATGTCTGAAGTCTTCAACGACATAGGATGGGTCCTTCACATTGTACATGCATGCATCTACAGATTTGAGTGATGGTGATAGATAACATAATGACCAGTTTTCTAGAATAAAATTGAAGATAATGATGCAAGAAAGAAAGCAAAATCGTTCACATTCCTAAAAAGATAAATCCCTGAACTGGATAATGATGGAATATGCGGTGTCAAGTCAACATGATTGCGAACATATTTTGACATTCCCAGGCGACGTTTGATGGCCATTTCTTCAAGCAATAGCAAAGCTCATCGATTTAAGTGTGGTTGATTTGGTTGGTGGTGGTGGTGGTGGTGAAGGTTTAACGCCATTTTTCAGCACAAGATAGGCTATACATGGCGGCCAGTATAAATGGTGAAGGAAGAACCCGGGGAAAAACCGGAAAGAACAATCGACCCACGAGAAGCCACTGGCAAGCTTTCTCACATACCTACATTGGGGTTTTTAGCGTTTTAGACGAACTATGACTTTGGCGCCACCCAACCCCTAGCCCGATAGAAAAATAAATTACAGCTGTTATATTCGGCGCAGAAGGCGACCGCCTAGTTTACTTGTATGATAGGGCCCGCACTAGGTGCTACTACCAAAATTTGCTTAACACAAGTAATAGAACGGGACAGTTCTTACAGTCTCACATAAGACTCAGCTCCATCAAATGAAAGTAGTAAAAGTTGAATACAAATATTGCAGATTCTCTACTGTGTTATTACAGACAACTAGAAAGTACAGAACTTTTTCAACAATACTGCTTAGAAAATGAAGACACCAGACAATGTACCCTATAATGCATTCTACAATGTACTTTACATTTTACTAAACAATGTATTCTGCAACATACTCTACAATGTACTCTACAACATATTCTGCATCGTACTCTATAACATTCTCTACAAAATTACTAAATAAAGTATTCTACATGAAACTCTGCAGCGTACTCCACAAACGTATTCTACATTGTATTATACAACGTACTCTAGAACGTATTCTTCAACGTACTCTACAATGTACTATACAACGTACTGTACAACGTATTCTACAATGTACTCTACAACGTGCTCCACTATGTACTCTTCAACGTATTCTACAATGTAATCTACAATGTACTCTACAACGTGCTCCACTATGTACTCTTCAACGTATTCTACAATGTAATCTACAACGTATTCTACAATGTGCTCCACAATGTACTCTACAACGTTTTCTACAATGTACCCTACAACGTATTCTACAATGTACTCTACAACCTACTCCACTATGTACCCTACAACGTATTCTACAATGTACTCTATCTACATCGTATTCTACAATGTGTTCTACAACGTGCTCCACTATGTACTCTACAACGTACTCTACAACGTATTCTACATCGTACTCTACAACATACTCTACAATGTACTCTACAATGTACCCTACACTGTACCCTACAATGCACTCTACAATGTACTCCACAACGTACTCCACTATGTACTATACAACGTATTCTACAATGTACTTTACAATGGATTCTACAATATACTCTACAATGTACCCTACACTGTACCCTACAATGCACTCTACAACGTACACCACTATGTACTCTACAACGAAATCTACAATGTGCACTACAACGTATTCTACATTATGCTCTACAACGTACTCTACAATGTACTCTAGAATATGTTCTACAACGTACACTACATTCTACAATATACTCTACAAAGTACTCCACTATGTACTCTCCAAGGTACTCGACAACGTAATCTGCAATGTATTCTACAATATACTCTACAATGTACTCCACTATGTACTCTACAACGTACTCTACAATGTACTCTACAACGTACTCTACAACGTACTCTAAACTGTACTCTAGCAAGTACTCTACAATGTACTCTAGAAAGTGTTATATAATGTTCTCTACAACGTACTCTACAATGTACGCTACAACGTACTACACTATATACTCTACAACGTATTCTATAATGTACTCTACTACGTACTCTACAATGTACTCTGCAACGTATTCTACAATATACTCAACAACGTACACCACTATGTACTTTATTACGTACTCTACAACATGCTCTTCAACGTATTCTACAATATATTCTACAACGTACTCCACTATGTACTCTACAACTTGTTCTACAATGTACTCTACAACGTACTCTATAATATACTGTTCAACATACTCTAATATTTATTCTACGACGTACTCTACAATGTACTCTACAACGTACTCTATGTAACAAGATAACCGTGTGGGATTTTTGGATTCACAACAGAACACTTTTGACGATGATATAAATTCAATGTTTAATAATGACTGATTTGAATGAGCAGTTAATTATGGATATTTGCGTGTATATGTAATCCAAATATTGGATTTAGTTAACATAAGAACGCACAGACTTAATAATGAAAAATACTAATAAATTACTTTACAAAATACAAAGACAAGGGGTGAATGGTTCACGACGATTTCACAATGAAAAGATGGATATAGTTTACTCAGCTAGTAAACAATGTAGAATTTTACTCATGTAGTAAAATGAATTCACTCGGGTAGTGAAATTATGGTGATAAAAAGGGACAGATATACAACTTATCTTTACAGTCCCGAAAGATACCATGGGTTAAAATAAAGCGTGATGAAACTACTCATGAATGTGTTACTGCTGATCTAGCAAGTAAAGCGTTGGCGAGCAGAAGCAATCTTCTATCGTTCTGGTCACGCGCGCAAGCACCAGCACCGGCACCAGTGGCGACTGTATCGAAGCCTGAAGTGCCTGCGATATCCTCTCCTGCTGATATTGGCGCTTTAGCACCTACAATCTTGATTTCAGCTGCATCTGACGTGTTGCTACCTATATCTCCTGGTAACGCTGCATGAAGTCCATCGACTTCAGCCACTTCTGAACCTACCGCCAGGATCACGAAAACAGCAGAAACTCCACAACAGACCAGTGTTCAACGTAACATCTCTGAAGCCCACGAACAGCTATTTGCTTTACTACGTGTAAGAGATGCGGGCCTCATAACCGAGGAACTAAAGGAAAATATGAAGCCAGCTGAATTGAATCTGAAGCAGCTGTGCCTGGAAGCCACAAGTCAGCGTGAGCACCGTCTCAAACACAAACGAACTCTCGAAGATATAGCGGGATAAAATCCGAATCTGGGGCAAATATAAGAAAGTTTACAAGGGATAGAGGCTCTAGACCGGCCATCACAAACGACAATCCCGATCTTCTCGAAGCAATTATTGATATTGCGTCGATTGGTGCTGCTGACAGCGACCGGTTCCAGTAGCAGGAATTGCGATCGTGTAAAACACTAGGTGACCTACATAAAACCTTATTGAAACAAGGTTATTATCTATCGAGGTCGGCGACATATCTGTGGCTTCTTCCAAGACGATCCAGCTCAATGGAAGGCAAACGACACAAAAAGACCGTACCTGTGAAACTGACAAGCACTGCGAATACCACTCACGACCGTCACAAAGATGTAGCATTTGCGTTTTCATCTATGTCATATCTAGTTGAAATATGTTCTATGTCTGGAGTAGACGTGTGATTCTACTTTAACCAAGACGACAAGGCTAAAGTGCCACTTGAAATCTTGGCAGCGATGAAGTAGGCTCCTATACTGATGCATCTCGAGTAGATAGTGCGTTTGCCAGATCACGACTTTTCAGTCGCGTCTCGCCATAAACTGATCCCATCTGTCTCCTGCCTGTGTCGTGACTCCAGGAAAGTTAGTCGATGCTGTAACATACTCTGGTCCTGCGTATATTGCAGTGCGCTCAATGAAAAATGGTAGCAGTATAGCTTTTATGCATGATCATGATATGGAACGTCTGCGCTCAATTCCAAGTTTCCAGCCAGTGACGTGCATAGCTGATGGTCGTGTGAAACCAATAGTGGGTGTGGCAAGTAATGAAAGACCGGACGAGAATTCAAGATTTCCCAAAGCTCTACAGATTGCAGCCAGATTTACTGGGATCTGGATGTATATTTGGCAGGCACCCACGCACCACATTATTCAGCCTACAACAGAGTTGAGCGCCGGATGGCTCCACTGAGCCGAGAGCTTGCCAGACTAGTGCTACCTTATGAACACTACGGGTCACATCTCAATGCATCAGGAAAAACAAATGAAGCGGAGTTGGAAAAGCAGAACTTTGAGAAAGCAGGAAAAACACTGACAGAAGTATGTTCCGCAGTCGTATTAGATAAACATGATGCCCATGCAGAATATATTGACCCAGTAGAGCGTGAATCACCCAGTGAACCAGAAGTCAAATGGGTCGTGCGTCACGTCAGGCAGAGTCAATATTTTCTGTAGATCGTTAAGTGTGATGATTTCGGCAGCTGTCGCCCATGGCACACCTGATGGAAAAATTACTTTTGTGAACGTTTCCTGCCATTGTCTGTCGTTCTGACACGTTCTACAGCTGGCCTTAGCATTCCTGATCCAGAATCTGTAAAAGATCTGACGCATACGTACTACATTTCACTTCACCAGCGGCTAGCTTTTGGATAATCAAAGGTTCCTTTGAACGCGTCATTTGATATGCACTGTCCGTCACTTGCACAACCTGAAATTATCAAGCGCACATGTTCCGTGTGAGTCGTGTATAACTCGTCGCGGACCAGTGTAAAACGACATCAGCACATTCACACTACTGAATCTACTGACTGGGAACACTCAAAAGCTGGATGATGATGTCAGTGACGCTGTGGATATTGAGACGGAGGCCCAGAAGACTGCAGCTAATGCTGCTCTGCTTCAGCCTGACATTGCACCTGTCGACAATATACCTATAATACGCAACCTGTTCGACTGGGTTTAGTCGGTGTTTGAATTTTAGCGGACACTAGACAAACTGTTTAAAGTTACGCAGCATATTTTTTTTGATGCAGCCAGACATTCAAAGTCAGTAGACTATCTGTTTTATTAAGCTCGTTTCTATAATTAATCCTTGATCGTTTCTGCGTGTATTAAATATAGGTCCTTCTATAGAATTCGATGGGTGCGTCAAGCGTACGTACGCAGGTGGAGGGTCAAAAATACGCATGTGTACAGGGAGGAGGGAAGGGTGAAACATTGCCAGATTTTTGCGTACGTGTACTGAATGGATGGTCCTTTATGGTCGCAAGTTTAGCAGTCTAGACGTAAAGTTATGTCTCTCGTTAATAAAAAATAACGAGAACATACACGGCAGATGCAGAATTTTGAAATGGTACTTTATAAATCTGTGAATCAAATTGATTGAAGTACATTGGAGTGCAAGAACATTTAATTGAGTGAGTTTTACAAGAAGGTTTAACTGAGTGATGTTTACAAGTTCAACAAAGGTGTTACAATATTTTCCTAGGCATAACACAACTGCAAAAAGCATAAACCTAGATATGTGTTAGCATAATGTGCTAGCAGATAAGAATGTGCTGTTTGTTAGCATAATGTTCTAGTAGATAAAGGTGTGCTTTTTGTTAGCATAATGTGCTAGTAGATGAGAGTGTGCTGTTTGTTAGCATAATGTGCTAGTAGAAAGGGTGTGCTGTTTGTTATACTGTGTTAGCAAAATGTGCTATTAGATACGGGTGTGCTGTTTGTTATACTGTGTTAGCATAATGTACTAGTAGATACGGGTGTGCTGTTTGTTATACTGTGTTAGCATAATGTGCTAGTAGATACGGGTGTGTTGTTTGTTATACTGTGTTAGCATAATTTGCTAGTAGATACGGATGTGTTGTTTGTTATACTGTGTTAGTATAATGTGCTATTAGATACGGGTGTGTTGTTTGTTATACTGTGTTAGCATAATGTGCTAGTAGATACGGGTGTGCTGTTTGTTAGCATAATGTGCTAGTATATACGGGTGTGCTGTTTTTAGCATAATGTGCTAGTAGATACGGATGTGTTGCTTGTTAGCATAATGTGCTAGTAGATGAGAGTGTCCTGTTTGTTAGCATAATGTTCAAACTGAATATACTTTCAACTGCCAGACACACTACGCTACGCTAGATACAATATTTAAGGAAAGACTTCATTTTCACTCTACACAAATATGGCAATCGTCCATTACTAACTCGACTAAAGCTGATACACATACTATTTTTAAAACGGAATTAAAATTAGATTAAATTAAAAGCTAAACTATTTGTTTAAAGACCTATACAAATAGAAGACAAGTATAAAAAAATGTCGAACATGCAATTACTGTTTACCTGCAGTGAAGAGAAGACGGGAAAATTCAAAAGATTGTGCACGCTTTGCATGCAAAATTTTCTGGGTGATAAATTTCATTATCACCTTGGATGCAGCTATTTCAGAGAACGAAAAAAAAGCAATTACCACCCAAACACTTCTATACGAAACCTAATATACCAAAGTTTAAAGAATTATTGTGTTCTGATAAACTTGGTGATGATGATGATGACGATGTGTGTGTGTGTGTGTGTGTGTGTGTGAGAGAGAGAGAGAGAGAGAGAGAGAGAGAGAGAGAAATTTGTATGTAAAACGTAACCTGGAGAAGGACATTTAACAACTCTCTATTATAATAAAACCAATCTCTGATCGCTGCGTGCTACCTTGATGTGTATTGATCACCATGTCAGTAATTTCGTGAAATTTAATTCACTGTTTTAATAAACTGTATTTGTCCACAATATCTCATTTCGAAATGGTAATATTTAATCTATAAATCCATGGCGACACCTTGCAATATTTTAACTGATTTTTCAACAACAATGCAACACGTCATTTCAAACATTTTTTTAAAAAGTTCATGGCGTGTGCTCTAGATCTGATACGTAATAATGAGGCAAGTTTACAGACCAAACATTTATGTCGTGCGGTCACAATGGGGCTTTACCAGAGGTTAGGAAGACCAATCACTGATAAGCACCTTCCACTCGTTTTAAACATGTATTTCAGGAGAACTAATGACGTTTTCTTGTCTACAGAACGACATGATGTTTAGTTCAAAGTATATATCCAATGCACGTCAACACACATAAACACACATACACAGAAAGCGCACACAGTCTGTTTAAATTTCTATAAATATAAAACTCTTTATAAGTATTCATGTGCACATAAACATACAGACGCGTGCGCACCACGTAATTTGTTACGGGGGGGGGGGGACGCTGGAAGGACAGAAATATCTCCTCTTATTTATAACGCCTGAACAAATAAAAAATTAAATGTACCCAGACTAATAATCTAAACAGAATGCTATACTTTAGGAAATGAAAGAAGACGTTCAATGCCGGCCAAAATAATTTAGGTGAAATGCTTATTTCGATAACAAAACAGATAACGTTATATTTAGGCAAATAGTGTTATTAAAATGCCTGATAATAAATAGGAAAGAACACCAAAAAAAACGCAAAGTCATTTGTCCTTGTTTCGTGTATTGATGAGTATTGTGTTGTATTTGTACCCATTATAAACGTAAGGACATCTTTATCTAGATCAAATTAATTGAAGTCATGTTTTCTTATCTAAGCTGATTATTGCTGCTAACAAAAGGGATAAATTCCTTGACCCTTATATCTGAATGTAAAAGGGTTCCTCCATTTACGTGATTTAGTGAATCTTTTCAATACGAAAGGATGCCTGATCAACTCCCATTCCAACCGTAATAGATTGCATCGATCATCGTCATTGCAGTTACAAGGTACTGTCCTAATCAATCCATTTTTTTTTGTGCGTGCTCAGTTTTGTTCTGTCAGTACAATAATCCTTTTTTAGCTGATGGAGAATGTTCTCTTACACATTTTTAAAAAAAAAATTTGAGGAAATTTATTCAACCGTTTAGAAAACATTTTCATATCTAGAAGGGAAAAAAATGTTATGTCGGTTTTAAAAAGTTTCTTTGAAAATACGATACTTATATATCTCGCTTAGTTTTGGCAGGATATCATATAATTTCTTTACTTGATTAGTAATCGATAACAGGTCCGTTTGAGGATATTGATTATCAGTCATGAAACTGGGACAGATTACCGGTATACAAGCTTTATCGATATATTGCATTACCATATGGCTGAAGTTAATTTTGCTTCAGAATGAAAAGAAACCACCCCACCTCACCACCAACAACAACTGTTGATAGTAGTGAAGGGAACGATATAGCGACAATGGGAATTATGAATACAAGACACACTCCCGTTACGATATAGCGACAAGACGTATAGCGACAATGGGAATTATCATTGCAAGACCCTCTGGGACAATATAGCGACAAGCTTGATAGCGACAAATGGGAAAATACGTTACCGGTAAGATGACGTCACAGTACTGAAAATTGCTAACAATGTAGCAAGGGGCTGACCTCAATCGGAACGGGAAAAACCCTAGAACATTTTGGCGGGACAGGGACATATATAATACATACAACATCCAAACACAAATAACTATACAACCGACTAAAACAAATTTAGACCAGAAAGCAAATCTTTTCGAGACATATGAGTGGCCCTGAAAAGGGCTTTTGGGTTTATATTAACATCATTCTGTTAACAAAGAGGGCATCGCATAGATCTTTTCCACAAACTTCTTCTGAATTCTGCTCCATAGATGAGAACTCTCTTCAAACAGCCTTGTCTCTCCACAAAAATTCTTCTTTTCCAAACACTTGTATCGGTGATCCGCATAATTGTCCATGAAGATCTGACATACATAGGTAAGTCCATACGGAACATAATTAAATATGCGTGAGTAGATGATTCTACTGTTTACACCTCATAGCCTCATCCCAACACATTTAGCTTGTTAAGACCAAGAAGTGACACCCTGGTTTTCTAAAGGTGTTTTGAGAGGTGCTAGGTTTCGCTGTGCACCCAGTTAGTGTTACATGTTTTGGTGTTATTATAAAGTAATAATGGAGATATAAATAATGTAATTTCAGCAGGGTTGCTCTGTTTTGTTCGTCAAATGGTAGTTACAGAGTTTTGCGTTATTCCATGAAGAGTTTTATATAATTGTACTTTCTTCCCTATGCCCAGGTTGGCATTTGGCCTGATTTCCAACTTATCATCACTTTGAACTTAGGATTGTACTGTCCCCACTCATGCCTATTAAGCCTAAGGGAGGGGTTCCTTTCCTTTTTGTCCCTTGTATTTAGTTGTATTATAGTGACTTTGCCAGAGTCATATGTCCTTGTGTTGTGTATTGATGAGTATTGTGTTGTATATTTACCATATAAATATAAGGACAGCTCTATCTAGATCAAATTAATTGTAGTTATGTTTTCTTATCTAAGCTTAATGTGATAATAAAATTTTGAAAGGATATTTCAAGCCAAAAATAAAATATTTAGTGTAAAAATTAATAAGGTGACCAAGTGCTTTTGTTTTTTTGTTCTGTGTGTGCATGTGTTACGTTTTGCTATTGGTATTTCAGATTTTTCTATGCCGTGGCATATTGTGATCTAATTATGTTAGACTTTTCTTGTTACACTTAATCGTTTGCTATTAAAGTTAAAAATGTACAGATTGCCTCAGTCAGATAGTTTCAAGACTTGAAGTATCTTGGTATTTCCGGAAGGATTGAAATTTTCCATCACGCGGACGTGATGGAAAACATGCATAGATCAAAAGCGCGCCAAAGTATAGTGTTGTGTACATATTAAAATCCTGTGTCTTAAATAAACCAAGTTCATCATTTGCCAGTCTTGATTAGTAAATTAATATTCATTGTCCTCGAATGGTTTTGTTTTCTGTCCGTTTGTAATATGGTTCCATATTTGAATAAGTTCCAGTGTCTTATATAAGAGGAATTCGTCCTTTAGCAATCTCGATTAGTAAATCATCAATTATTATCATATTGTAAATAAGTCTCTGGTAGCGTTTTCCATGATTGATTTTTTTTATCTATCCATTTGTGATCAGTTTCAATTTTCTTATTCATTTCAGCTGTAGATTAAAACTTTTAAAGTTCCGTATGAATAATCCTAAATTCTAGATCAAAGTCCATTTTCGTGTCTATGTTCGTTCCATTACTATGAAATCTTTCTGAGTTAGGAAATTCCATGTCATTGTCCTTGTGGTTTCATGCTTTTGTCGGTTATACACAGTTAAAGGTACTGTGAGCGTGTTATTTTAAAATTCCATATGAATCATTCGAAATTCTAAATCCAAGTCAATTTCCGTTTATATGTTTATTCCATCACCAAGAAAATTTCTTTCCTGGGGTAGAAGATTCCATATCAAAGTTCTTTTGGTTTCGTGGTTTTGTGGTTTATACCTGATTAAAGGTACTGGGAACGTGTTGAAATCCAAATTATACCCCTACGACCCTCCTAACGGATATGTGTTTTGTGGTAGATTCAGATTTCAATTGATGATTCTGCTCACACCTGTAATGTCCGAAAGAATGCCACCACTCCAGGCGGGCAATCGGAGGCCTGGGTACATGACCGCCTAGAACAACGGTCTCTCCCCGGGAAGGCGATGTGGGAGGCGCTGTCTACGTCTGTTTACAATAACGGGCGCTTCGTCCACATCTTGTGACAAGAACAGGTGAAGGGAATGAAATGAATCGGGGTTATTTGTAGTGGAAGAGCGGATCGAAACGGATTGAGTTTATTCACCAATCCTAACACGTGTTACAAAATTCAGTCACAGTGTGGAATCTGTCTTCCAATCCGAAGAGAGCTGACTGTGACATCACATTCCCTATATTGCTGCGCTAGCATCTGTGCGCAGTCAATCCATGCGACAGAGTTTTCAAACATGACGGAAACTAAGAAGACGATGAATTGGGGTGCACTGGCCGTGGAGACGAGAAGCGATGGCATAGCAGCGGCTACCAAAGTCAACACAAACCCACTTCCAGAAGAGGTCGATTTTAATTTGGATTTAGTCGATTTTCTTTCTTCTTCGCACGAATTTGTTCGGTACCAGTACTTTCGCCACCTTCTTTTTTACAACACAGGATTTTAAACAGATACAGAAAGAAGAATTGGTGAAATTTTTACAACAGCAGAAAGAAGTAGAACAAGTTTTTCTCCTTCAACAGCAACAGCAAAAAGAAGAGGCAAGAAGAAGTAAACGACAGGAAGAAGAAGCAGTAGCAGAGACAAAACAAGGTCATGGGGAGAAGGAGGACAGTGAAAGTCAAACGGTGACGATACTCTTAGACATTTTGGCAGAGTCAAAGAGTCTGAAACAAATGTACGGCTACGAATACCGGGACCCACAAGGAGAAGTTTACACGGAGTGTAAAGTGAAGTTTATACGGAGTGTAAAGTGAAGTGAAAGTTTACACTGAGTGTAAAGTCGAGTGGTGAACTTTGTTGTGCTGAAAGAAGCTTCACAGTTTGGACAGGATGGAAACTTTAAAGTGAGCACCAACGAACTGCATAAGATTGTACGGTTACCCACACACCAAATCGTCAGTCGGCATTTGGAAAAATCTGTCAAATCGTGTACCAGAAGAGAGATCCGCTTTCCAACCACTTCACTTTGCCATACGGACACTTCGATATTGGCCAGCATATAAAAATTGTTACGTGTTTAGGCTTGAAAAAACAGTAACACAGAAAGAGTGAAAACAACAAGCTTTTTAAAATTTAACAAATAATTTATTTTCTTGGAAAAATTCTGTAAAAATGAAAAAAGGAGAAGAATAAAATCCAAAAGTAATCTAAGAATAATCCACGAATTATTTTGCAAAAGTCCTAGTAACGAATGTTCTAATGATTTCAAGTTCGAATCCTGATGGAAAATCCAAGATGGATGATGATGACGTATGCTGTAGTCAGTACTGTGTATATCTACAGTTCCTTGTAGAAATACAAATAATGGCACTCCGGTGTTGGAAATCCAAATTAAATTTGTAAGCAACGTCTTTCCAAAATTTCTGTATGAGCACTCCTCAAAATATTTCCAGAGAAAAAAGAATTAATCCTTTTGAAATCCAACTGATCTGAAGAAAATTATAACTCAAAATCTGGCTACAACAAAATAACTTGACATCAGTATAAAAAGCCCAAAACTGAGAAATCTCTCTCAAAGCATCTCTATTAAAACTAACAAATGCATAGTAATGGAAAAACCGAAATGCGAAATCGGAAAGGGAGATCACATGATCGTGTTTATGTCACGTACACCAAAAATGACCCTGACGAAAACCAATCATTTTAAAATAAAGTAGTAATTGTTTACGAAGGTTGTTACAATTTCTGAAACAAGGTCAGGATTTAGACCAACACCTGGTGTTTATAAACTAACAGTCAAGGTCAATTAATTTTCTGCAAAAATATCATCTCCAGTGAATAAATTTACATCATAATAGCATATAAAAGAATAAAATATTTAAAACTGACAAACAATTAAATTAAAATTAATATGAATTAAATTAGATATATGTAACAAAAGAGACAACGTCCAAGACCGATAGATCATTGTAACTACCAAGACCAAGCGAGAAAGATGAAACCTTTTAAACAGACATCATTCAAGTTTGGGGATTCTCAAGTAGAGTGCGATGCTCTGCCTTGCGATGAGAGCGATGCTGTGCGTTGTGACCTCAGCGATGCATTACCACATTATGGGAACTTTGCTAAAACTGATGCTACTACCACTACATCTACCATGGAAAAAGATGCTGTACGTGTCAAACCTCACGGATGCGAAACCGATGCCACTCGTTATCGTGGACTCTTTACTGGTTTTCATGGTGGATGTCATTCTCTACGTGACACCATGCAGCTACCATCCGAAACTGAGTAGACTCCTGCGGAATTTACCCTATCCTCATCGAAATTAACCCGTGAAAGACAAGTATTCGTTCCTTGTGAGTTTGCCTGAACACTGGAACTTTGAAAGTCGATTCCAAACCCTCCATGGAAAACGGCCTTAATATCTGGGAGGACCTACCCACGAAGAATTAGCCAGATCCGGATATTTCTACTTGGGCGAATGGATAAAGTCAAGTGCTTCTGTTGCGGTGTGTCTCTTCACCAGTGGGAGCAGAAAATTTCGGCTTACCTGGAATATACCCGATGGTCTCCGGATTGTCACTACCTACCTTTAGTGGGACCTAGTCAATGAAGTGGCATACATGTCGTTTAAGAAACCAGATTGGCTAGGAGTCAAACGTTGGACAACACATAGACAAGTATTTAAACTCCATTTACAAAATAATACTCAATTATTACCAAATAAATTGCAAGAGCAGGTCTACAAGGAAGTTTGTCAGGGACTTGCCAGAGCAAAATCTCAATTGGTGACTGTAAAACTTTTGTGTCGAGAAATTCACAAGAGGAAAGTGAAAAAGTGAACAAATGCGTCAGGTTTCTTTGGATCAAGTCTGCGTTCATCCGATTATTCCGCTTTAGACCGTTTACATCGGAAGATCGACAGTGGTCAGAAATTACTCACTATGTCCATCACTTTCGCTCTAGAAGATTTTAAATAAAATAATACTGATTGACATGATTATGGATACTTTACAAGAGAACATTCGTGGTTTGCCTGTGGAGTCGAGAGAACGCAATTACCGAGAGTTGGTCAAACTAAAGTGAACCACAAAGAAAAATTGCATCCGTTAAGTCACCGGTGTTTAAATCACTGGCACCTGAATGCTGTAAGAGGACTGATTCAGATGAAAGTGTCCCAGTGGTCAGACCTGGTTCAACTAGACAAGAACCAGAAGACTTTGGTTGCTACTCATCCGTCTACTACTTACATGCTTGCCATATTACAACGGATTCCAGGGGAAGAGTTAGAGGATCACCAAAATATCTTACGTTAACAAATTTTCTGTAGAGGACAATTCTGTGCGATGTGTGATGTGTGAACTAGTGACTAAAAAGTTTGGATTCGCCACTGGAGTACGATCGGTTCTGTGCAACTGTGCAAAAAGTACACTTATTACCTCCGACAAAAGAGGGTATAAAAACGGACTACCATGCCACAACCTTTGTCACTCGTGATACAACAAATTCCGTGGAAGGAAATTAATGACACTGTTCAGACAGTGGAGGATTACCAGCACTTACTACATGAACTGTGTCCATTGAATTGGGGTCGACGTGTGATGTGTGTCTTATTGACTTCCTTTCTGGGATTTCGTTTACCAGTACTTACCACTAAACAAAACATGAAAGTGGTCCCATTAAATGAGCATGAGAAACTCATTTTGTTCAAGCCTTGCGTTTTCATCTTGATAAATCTCGGCCTCTTCGGGAAAAAAAGATTCGTCAACTTTTAGGTGCCGAAGATGTGTATGGCGATGTGTGTGTAGCTTGTGACTTACACCCTCATTTGACAGATGTACGTGACTGGAAAAATTGGGGTTTTGAAGTGTGGACAAAAGAAGTGGCCAATTATGTCCATGAGATGTAATTCTCCATTAAAATGTCCAGTGAAAAAAGTAATTTTTAAACCTGTATTAGTAACAGTGCTGGAAAAATCCGTCACCGATTACAACCACTCCCTTCATAACAGGACTGTCACTGATATTCCCGAAAGACCATTCCGGGAGGACACCTGTGTGACTGTACTCAATGTAGAGACTGTACGAACATTAAACACTGTCCCTAGGACACCTTGGTTACCAAAAACATGTTATACACCGACTTGTTTATCTTCCACTTCGATCGTTTTTGATGTGTATCTATTGCTGTACTTAATCATTTGGCTTTTATGTATTTTGTCTTTCGTGCTGTTCCATTTTAACTTGCAATACACGTGACCTGAAGAAAGTACAAAAACTCTAGTCTTGTCTTGGACACTTTGGATCTGTCTCACACAGTGTCAACATGACGTCCCTTCAGTCTCATCTTCTCGTCGAATTGACTCGAGCCTTGTACAGCATCAGTTGCGAAAATAATCCACAAATACGTGCTCGTGTCTTAGAAGCCAGTCTCAAAGAAGTCGTACGATGGTTTACGGTGACACCACGTCAATTACTGTAAGGTATCATTCACATTCCTCATCAAACCAAACGCTTTTCTTATATATAAAAACGTAACCTTGACGCAACTGGCCGATCCCCGAATCGACACTCAAACCAAAAAGCAAATCATTATGAAACCTAGAGGTAGCGGTTCTCTAGAAGGTGTCATCATTCGCTCCCTCATGAAATGCTATCCTAATGCCCCCCAAATTTCTCCCAAAGAAAAAAAGCCACTCCCAAAAATGCCAAATGAACCGCAAAGAAGAATTAGTGCAATAGTGTCAAGACCAGGTCACAACACCAGAAAAAGAAAAGCCCACACATAAAGAAAGCAGCTTCTACCCGCATGAAACACACTTCGACCAGTGCGCAACCTTACATTAGCAAACCACGACCTTCAGCGACGGTGGTCGCGTCTCAAATAGCATCAGGTTCTTCCACTTCTCCGTTGTTGGTGATGCCGGCCAAACCCAGTTTGACACTCGTTTTTCCTCAGTTAATGAAACAATGGAAACCCACGTTTCCAAGAACTTCTCCAACGGTGACACCCTTCTCCTCTTCAGCCGCAGTGGCAGCTGCTCACAAAGTACCTGTTCGCAAAATCAAAGTCCAAGAAATATCGGGCATATTATAGAGTGTACTGGATTTGCCCTAGCAAGAACTGTCCCGATTTAGTCCGTTGCGAACCTCTCCACGACGCGTGATGCCTGTCATCAAGTTGATACGACGCAAATGCAATCAATGGCGACTCGTTCCAATATAAAAAAGACCTGAGGCAAAGAATGGGAATCAGTGTTTTTGTGCTCCTGAAGAACCAAAGATGTCAAACACCCCGGAAGTCATCCCTCTTCTAACCCCAAAGGAAAGAAAAGGAAATGACTGCTTACTCGTTTAGTCAAACATGGGGCAAATTTCTGTCCAAAGATTCTCCATCCATGCGGAAAAAAATCTCATTCAAACAGCCTCCAAAGACGTCGATACCGTGTGCGAATGTTGTGTTTGAACGTCTTGAAAGGTACGATACCTTTGTCTAAACACCGAAACAATGCTTAGCCAAACATCGTCACGTTCTTCGCCAAATGGTTCAAAAGAAAATCCCCATTCATCAAAAGAAGATGTTGGTACAACGCGGAGGAATTTTGCCTCTGTTGTTTGGACCCTTGCTAAAAAGGAGCATTGGGAACAATAACGGGAGGACTCACGGGAGCAAGATAAAAAGGACCATGAAGATAAAAGGGACCTCTGGAGTCCATAAATGAAATCCTATGGAAGGACGAAAACTGGCTTTAGTGCCTTGCAAACAATGGACGGAATACCATCGTTGGAAAGAACAACAGACCCCGCATTTGCCTCCCAATCCTCATTTGACCGTTATGTGCCAGTTACAACACGAATTGCCGTCGTTGATGGATCGCATCGATTTGTCCGAAACAGAAAAATTGCAAATGCACGGTCAACTCTTGCAACGACTACAACTCTTTCATCAGAAAGCTTTAGACGAAACAGCTCTGCCCACTCTAAAAGTTGCTAAGGTCTTGATGAAAAGTCCATCCCCATCACCATGACCACCCCCAGCGATTAAGACAGACGCAGCCCCACGAATGCCTGACAAAGAAGATCTACGAGACGTCTTTCAAACGCCATCAGGAGCTCCCATTTCTAGTTAGATTTCAGAATCTTTGTTGATCCCTTCTCCCACCGCCACCACCCCAACGAGAAGATCTGAAAGCTTGGATTAAAAGATGATGTCCACTCCTCCTTCGACAGAAGTGAAAAAGAAAGAAGGGAAACCAGAAAAATGAAAAGAATACCAAAGCAATTCCATTACCACCTCCACCACCACCATCACTGCCTTCGACTTCTACTCACGTGGCACATCGAACACGTAATGCCGTTTCCAAACCACCATCTCGTCCCTTCCAAAGTATCATCAGCGAAGAGCATGTGACTTATTAAAAAAAATGGAAAAGATGTTAGCAGCATTTACTACGATCCAGCCCATCCTGAAGGTTACGGAGAAGTTCAGAAATTTATCGTGCTGCCAAAACCCGTCTGAAAAGTGTCCATTTACCTCAAGTGCAACGATGGTTCCAAGAACAAGCCACGTACACGTTACACAAACCATTCGACGAAATTTTTCCAGAAGTCGCACCCGAGTGGAGGGCATCGATCATCAATGGCAAGCCGATTTAGCCGATGTCTCTCATTTGGCCTCCTACAATCGTGGCTACAAATATTTGTTTTGTGTCATCGATGCCTTTCCAAATTTGTCTGGGTCGCGCCATTGATGTCCAGATCGAGCAGTGAATTAGTGCGATCCCTCCAACTTGTGTTGAAACAAAGTGTTCAGCACCCTCTTCTATGGCAAACCGACAAAGGCACCGAATTTTTGTACCAACCTTTCAAAGAATTTAAGAAACGTGACATTCATTTTTTCACCACCGAGAATCCCGAAACCAAAGCCAGCATCGTGTAACGTTTTCAACGCACCTTGAAGGAACACATGTGGACATATTTTACGCATCAACACACTCTAAAGTACATCGACGTCCTAAAGCACTTGGTCCAAGCGTACAACCAATCTTACCATCGAAGCATTGGGCGTGCCCCGCAGGAAGTGACTCCCGACAACGAAGTGCTCGTTTTCGAGCGTCTGTTTAGTACATACCCGACAATGGCTGCCCCAAGAAAAGTGGAGTGTTGTCAGCAGGAGATTGGATGCGCATTGGCAAAACCAAACGCATTTTCGACAAAGGTTACTTACCCAACTGGACCACCGAATTGTTTATTGTCACTAGACGAGTGCGTGGTCGTCATCCTGCCGTCTATAAATTGGAAGACATGAGTGGAGAAGTGTTAAAAGGAACGTTTTACTTTCCCGAGTTACAACGCGTAGCCAAAAAAGAAGACGAAGTGTACGACATCTAAATCATTCTCGAGCAAAGAACCCGTAAAGTGGGAAAGCGACGTGACGAAAAAGTCAAAGTACGTTGGAAAGGATAACATCCCAGTTTTGATTCTTGGATCGACACTTCGACTATAAAAAGAAGTGACCATCATACCCTTCCATACAGCCTCTTCTACCGCTGCCACCGCAGTGACAACTCCTTCACCCAGTTCTTCTATGCAAGATCTACAAAAGCAACCCTTCTGGGTGTGGTGTGGAGAACGTGTGTCTAAAACTCAAATCATCTTTTTCTAGTGTATTGTTTCATAATGCGGCCAATTTGATTTTGCAACAATGAGACAAACAATTGTGGACAATTTTACTGAGCGTTTGCATCGGTTACATTCTTCCCATTCCTTCCCTGAAATACTCCTCGAACGAAAACAACGGGAGTCTTGTGTCCAACGTCAGTCACTACCCCAACAACAACAACAACAACAACAACAACATTTTGGACGGAGACACTCCTCTCACTTCGAGTGACCCCTCGGACAACAACAGAACTCTGGAATTATGAACAACAATAACCAATTTTTCTTAACGTTACCCAGTGAGAGTTCCATGGAGGTGTTTCCCAACAATATTTTGTGCTGTTACACGGCCAAATTACCTCAGGCCATCCAGTTAGATCAAGAAGCCCATTGGGAGGTGGCTTTGTTGTAAATCATTCACTCTACACAAATTAAAAACATCACTGAAACTTAAGACACTTTTGAGGTCGTAGTTCTGGACGAAGCAGTGCAACAAACCATGATTACCACTAAACAACATCAAAAATTCACTGCGAATCGACCAGTACCCGGCGTTACTTTTACATTGTAAATCTATGAGTTTAAAATTAACTCACTTCATTATTTTAGCGGTCAACATCTGGTGGACGCGATTGCTGACAGATTCAATGCAGCATTTGACAAAGTCCTAGCCAAACTAAGCAAACGTGTCACCATCGAGTATCATAATGTGGCTCGTCGCCTACTGATGAAATTTGAAAGTGAAGAAAAGGCATAAATATTAGATTTTACCCTGAATATGACAATTTGGGAGAGGAACTCAAGATGAGCAAGGATGTCAAGAACATAATAGAAATGCCAATCATTGACGAAAACTCGAAATTTGTGAAACATTTTTGTTCCCCGATAGAACTGAACCAAGGACTCGATTTGATCTTTGTGTACTCCGATGTGATGGAGTACAATGTGGTGGAGCACACCTCCGTACCGTTACTGTTCTCTGGTCCCGATTGAGGTCAGCCCCTTGCTACATTGTTACCAATCTTCAGTACTGTGACGTCACCTTACCTTTAATTTATTTTCCCATTGTCGCTATAAATCTTGTTGCTATATCGTCCCAGGGGTGTCTTGCAATGATAATTCCCATTGTCGCTATATTGTCCCAGGGGTGTGTCTCTTGTAATGCTAATTCCCATTGTCGCTCTATCGTCCTCCTTCACTACTGTTGATATGTATTATTATTATATAAATGCAGTTCAAAGTGGTACCATAAAAATTATATCGTAGGGTTTATTTGATGCAGTCGATATTTTGCTGGATTTAAGAATCGGTGCACATCAGTTCGTACAAAAATATATTAAATATTGTATTTGTATCAGTCATGCTCTATAATGATTTAGTAAGGTTGGCATTTCATAACTTTTGACGAACAATTATTTTGTTTTTGAATTGAAATCAGATTGTACGATAAGTTTTGGGCTTAAGATTCAGTGATTGTATATTATCCAATAGTTTTAAAATTATTGAAATACAAAAGCTCAGTATTCAAAATATAAGTACATTAGAATGTTGACGTCTTACGTGTCTCTTTATTTATTCCCTCTCTCTCTCTCTCTCTCTCTCTCGTAAGCTATTCAGCTTGAAAGATACCTAAAGGGAGATAAATACTCTTACAAAAGGATGAGTGAGACAGTGGTCCCGCTTTCTTTCGAACTGTTACTTAGATACATCGATATGATAAACCGCAACAGAACACACGTGTTTCTAAGTCTCCAGAAAGTGACATGATTGTTTGGTTTTTTTGTATCAGTGAATAACGCAGAACACACATGTTTGTAAGTCTCCAGAAAGTGACATGTTTGTTGGGTTTTTTTTATATCAGTGAATGGTCGTTTCAAATCTTCTATTACTGCCACTTGCGCATGCTTCCTAGTAGCTGTCCAAAGACTAGTACCAAATGGTTTTGAGTTTCCTTGGACAAGCTGTGAATGGTCAGACAGTACCAGCAAGAGTTGTGTCACCATATAGTTAACGTACTCTGATTATGTTAGGAGTGACATGAGGAGTCACATGACTTAATTAGGTTAAGTGTTTTAATTACGTTACAGTGTGATTCGGTAGACTTGGGTAAGATACTGCCAAAATTAGACTCAAAGCTGGCGTAGAATGCTTAAATGAAGATGACACTAAGGCATTAACGTCCAAAATGGGCGCCAGAGATCTTGGAACCCCAAAACAGCAGATACAAATTAATGTACGGGAAAATCGTGTGCAGGACATCTTAGTCGCCCTGGGCGACATTTACCTTTAGTAAACCATTGCATTAACGTGTTTAATGGCAAGTTATAAAAAAAGGATTTGATCCTTCTTCATTCGCCTAAATTCTAAACAGTTTTGATTTTTAAACGGAAGCAGATTCAAGAATGGACCATTTAAATCACCCATGTAAATCACACTTTACATATCATACTAAGCAGGGTCTTCAACTACATGCTAGCGGGTCCTTTTTTAGTGACCCACGCATAAAATCAGTTGAGTCTAATTAATATATGTATATGTATATGTCCAATAGCCTACTGCTGAAATATATATACCTCGGTTGGAAGACCACCCTGTCATAAACAACGATCGGAATTAAAATTCTAGTATTTTGTTACGAATATGTAATGTTCTTACTGCATCATATTTAAGTTTCATAAATTCCTTGATTTCCTCTTTCTCGTAATCCTGCGAAAGGCAACAAAACAAATGTCATGAAAGTCTAGCTCATTGTTGCAAATCGGGTGAAACCTCAGTGTTTCGGATTTACCGATACTCTAGAACGTGTGCCTTGGATCAAAGTTATTTTATGTAGATAGTGACGAGCGAGTTTCCTTCATTGTGTCTCATATTAAAGTTTTGTTTCCTTCGCAATTACAGCTAAGAGTCTGCACTTTCCTCGCTAACATTAGTTTTTAATTTAGTTGATGAATGGTGAATATTCATGCTTTTGAGAAACTCTTTTGTTTCTCTTCCGAATCGGTCCAAATAAAGAAGAGATAGAAGCGACTTTTTTGGCATTAGCAAATATTTTTCTCCCATTTAGCTGCATTCATGTTTGAATAACATGGAGCAAATCTCGTTCACATTAGCTGTACCTTTGTTTGGAAGGTAAACGTTTTCTTTATAAAAAAAAATCATTCCATACATGACAAATTTTCAGTAAATTTAAAAACCGGTCGATTTGGATGTTGGTCATCAAGCATCGCCTTTCCTCAAGCAGCCACGCGGACACGGGGTGATCGAATAGTCTGACCTCCACGGGGACACAGGGTGACCGTGTAGTCTGACGTCCATGGGGACACAGGGTGACCGTGTGGTCTGGATTGTCCGGCTTTATAGATCACTCACGTCTCACCTGTCCGCGTTGGTTCGAGTCTTAGCTCAACATGTGTGGATATGTTGTTGTTTGCTTGGAGTTGTTGAAAGCCATTTCTCAGCTCAAAATGGGCTTTACATGGCGGCCAATCTAAACGGTGGAGGAAGAACCTGGTAAAACCCCTGTAAGAACCACCGACGCACTGGTAGTTACTGGCAGTTTTCTCAAATACCCACATTGGCCAACCCGGAGACTCGAACTCACACGGATGGAGGTGAGATGGCAGTGATCGGTAAAGGCAAACGCTTTAGATCAATCGGCCACCCGGGATTTAGACCAATCGGCCATCCGGGATTTAGACCAATCCGCCACCCGTGGCCCCACCTGTGTGGAAGTGTGACAAAGCTTGGCAGCAACTTCCCATTGGTCAATAGTTCTTCTTGCTGTCCTCCCGGGCTCTTCTTCCACCAAATATACTTGCCGCCAAGTATAGCCTGTCATGTGCTAAAGATGGCGTTAAATCGCAAAAATCGAAAGCCAAATCATGGCCATGCCTATTTCAGTATAAAGGCTATCATTATCTGCTGTAACTAGATTACTGTAATTAGAAGGTCTCATTTTACTCAGGTTTTAAAAGAAGAAAACTGTTCTGAGTCAACGTGTTTAAATAAACATCTATCCATTCGCAATACGCTCGGTCTCACGTGAAAAATCTGAAAAAATGGGCCTATCATGTGGGATTTCCCTTGATGTAGTTCTGGTTTCCACGGCTTTGTGAATTTTCGGAAGAACAGAAAAATATATGGGTCTTGAAATATTTTGAATCAATTAATCGAATTCCTTTCGAAAAAAACATTGCCTTCACGTAATTTTACAACTTCATGTCTGACTTCCAACGTTGTATCGTGATAAAACAGTTTGAAAGAAGCTAATAATATTCCAAGGCATTTTATTGTCTCTCCACTTCCAAAAACATGCTGATCTCAGTCCATGACAACGAAGTCGGAACATTACGTTTGGGAAGATGTATCATTGAAATTCCTAGTCCAGAGTGCAAACCTAAAGAAAAATGCAGAAGTGCTGAATTTAAGTAACTAGTGCATGTCTTCAGACCCAGGTCTTCTAGTTTGGGGATATTGTCACATTTTTGGCGAATAAATTATTTATTATGTCAAAGTTGCAGAGTTTCCAAAGAAAGTTTCTAGTTGTATAATTGTTAAACAAATACTTTGCCTTGGGAAACGCCTGTTTTACCAAGAGTAGCCTCACGTTTCTGATGTTTTGCAGCGTTAGTCTGAGCACCACTCTTTTTTACATATCATTAATTCCGATGTCAACAACTATTTTTTATTAACTTTTAAGCTGCTTTTTCTAGTCTGACTTCACTTTTTTCCCAAGTCTTCTATTTCAGTAAGAGCGTTGAAAAATGTACGGACATTTCTTTTTGACGTGTTTGCAACAGCAACACCAACAGTACATGGAATTTGTTGATAGTGTTGCTTGGTAACTCAATTCTTTCCTCGTTTAACACGTTTTGTTACCGGTCCTGACATTAATTCATTTGTTACCGACATAGCTGGTCAAATGTAACAAATTTTCATCTGCCAGAGCTAGAGTATCGTTCAGTTGGTCCAGGTCTTTCGTCCAAAAAGAACGAAATCTGTTTCAAAAGGTAACCATAGCAGTTCCAGCAAACACAAGTATCAGAATAAATGATGTCCTGTTTATGTGTTAGTTTGTAAATTAGACGCTTTGTGTCATTGTTTCACGGGTTTGTGAAAGTGAGGTGTCATATTGCCAGTGGTAACTGATCTTGGAATTTGAACGTTCGAGAATCTAGTGCAATTAGCAGCTTCTGGTCTTATTGTCACAGACTGTTTATCAGTCTTTAGAACACAGACTATTTATCAGTCTTTAGAACACAGACTGTTTATCAGTCTTTAGAACACATATCTTTCTTAACCTTGGTATTAATGGTAGGGTTTAACCCCAGTGAACTAGTGACTGCAATTCTGTACATTTGTATTGTATCTAAAGATACAACCATTCACAACTTCGTGTCACCTAGTGACTAAAAGATAACATTACCACTAACAGTATGGTCTATTTTCACTTTTGATCCTGTTCTGATATTGTTACAATTTTATACTGTGTAGTAGATGTTGAATAATTTTGATACTGAAAGATATACTGTGTAGTAGATGTTGAATACTTTGACACTTAATCACATGCTGTGTAGTAGATGTTGAATACTTTGACACTTAATCACATACTGTGTAGTGGATGTTGAATACTGTTTTTATTCTTAAACACTTACTGTGTAGTAGATGTTGAATACTTTGACACTTAATCACATACTGTGTAGATGTAAAATACTTTGACACTTAATCATATACTGTGTAGTAGATGTTGAATACTTTTTTATTCTTAAACACATACTGTGTAGTAGATGTTGAATCTTTTATTCTTACACACTTACTGTGTAGTAGATGTTGAATATTTTTTATTCTTAAACATGTACTGTGTAGTAGATGTTGAATCTTTTTTATTCTTAAACACTTACTGTGTAGTAGATGTTGAATACTTTTTTATTCTTAAACACATACTGTGTAGTAGATGTTGAATCTTTTTTATTCTTAACACATACTGTGTAGTAGATGTTGAATCTTTTTTATTCTTAAACAGATACTGTGTAGTAGATGTTGAATCTTTTTTTATTCTTAAACACATACTGTGTAGTAGATGTTGAATCTTTTTTATTCTTAAATACATACTGTGTAGTAGATGTTGAATCTTTTTTATTCTTAAACACATACTGTGTAGTAGATGTTGAATCTTTTTTATACTGAAATATATACTGTGTAGTAGACGTTGAATAATTTGATACTGAAAGATATACTGTGTAGTAGATGTTCTGTTTTGAAACTTGGCACTTAAGATGGAAATCACATATGATTAATGTTTTGATTTAGCTTGAAATACATTCATCTATCAGAATACTACTATCCTATATGCTACCAGACAAGAGGTTCTTATTGTCTACCATCTTGTAGAAAGAGGTATGTTCAGCATGGAGGTTGTTTATTTCTACCATCCTTTAGAAAGAGGCATGTCCAACCCGTAGATTCTTCTTGTCTACCATTTTGTAAAAAGATGTATGTTCAGTCTGGAGATTCTTCCTATCTACCATCTTAGTGTGAAATAGAATTCATTTCATGGGCTTACAATGTATTCCAGCATCCAACAGAACTGATCACATATTTACATTTACCTTTGCCAGCAGATAACACAACAGATGAGGGTTTGCCGAAACTTTAGTACACAGCTTTATCTTCTTTTTACCCAATATACAAAAATACGATTTTTGTGCTTGTTGACTCTCAGGTCGTGCCGTGCTGGAAATCTAAAATTATTGCGAGTCAAATTAAATTGTTTCATGTCTATGCTATTGTTTATTTAAACGCATATTCAACTGGAAAAGCATTTTGCATTCAGACAAAGGATTTCGCATCTGGAAATCAATGTAACATTTGTTTTTACTGATGTCACATGCGTGAACATAAACATGATGCTGCCATCTTCGCTGTCCAGTCTAGTTGGTTCTGACAAAACTTCATGTCAGACTGTCATATGTATCTGTCATACTATTATGTGTATCTGTCAGACGGTCATATGTATCTGTCAGACTGTCATACGTATCTGTTCATAGAGTAATATCTGACACATTTTAAAGTGTATCTGTCTAAAATGTTTGATGGTTTGTATGTGAAAAATCGAGTTTCAGTGTGCACGGGTATTTTACTCCTGGTTGTGTGCATTTGTTTCTGTATTTATTTTAGGCTTATTGTTCTATGCGACACAGTGATCGCTTGGATCTTGACAGGGAGTGTCAACACTTATTTCCAACTACAGCGATAGAGGTAAGTGTTAAATTTGGTGTGTGTGTGTGTGTGTGTGTGTGTGTGTGCGCGCGCGCTTTTGTAGGTTTAACGCCATTTTTCAGCAAAACCATAGGCTATACTTGGCGGCCAGTACAACTTGAGGAGGAAAAACCCCGGTAAGAACCACCTATCTATGGGAAGCAAATGGCAAGCTTTCTCACATACCCACACTGGCCTAGCCTTGCAATCGAACCCACGCGGACAGATGAGATGGCAGTAATAGGTAAAGGCGAGCGATTTAGACCACTGGAAAATCAGGGGCCACTATATAAGTAAAAAGGTTTGGTTTTATGTGCTAAACTTGTTGGAGTGTTTGTGGTTTTTTTTTTTTTTTTTTTTTTTGTATTCTTAAATCTCAAGACAGTTTATCTACAGTACACTGTTAGCATTTAACTCATTAAGCAGCAGAGAGGGCGTTCAGACCACTTAACGCGTCACGTACGTTTTATAGACAAAAAAAATAGTGACCCTTCATAGAGGTCAATACCACGTCTACGATTATTGTTTGTCCCAAACAGAATTGTAGACGAGACCTCTCTGCTGCTATTAATTAAAAAATTGTTATATTAAAAATAATGGTATATCCAGAATCGCATACTGCAAGAATAGCACGAGAACGATTAGAAGCAATTAAAAAATTTCTTCCCGTGCGAGATTCATTTAGAAAAAATCTACAAGCGCAGCAAGAAGCACAAGTTGAGTACGAAGAAGAAACTAAAACACTGTTTAATTCCGTCACTGCAGCTACTGAACAAGTTGCAACTGTCATCAAAGAAGATCTTCTTCTGGTATCAAAACAAACAGCAGAACAAACTGAAAAAATAGCAAGAAGAACTAAACAGACAAAGAAGATTTTACGAGATCTTCCAGCTGATATAGTTGCGGCTCAACCTCCACTTGTTGGTGAGGAAATACTTGAAAGTATTGGAAAACTTCGTACTGAAGTCGCCGACGTGCAAAAAGAACATGCACCTGAACCCGAACTAGTAGAAAAAAAACGTAGAATTGATTGCAAAATTCAAAGAAGGAGTTGTTGAAGAAATTAGAAAATACTAAAGAAGAACAATTACCCGAAGTAATATTAAATAGTACATTTAATAAATCTAGTATTTTAAAACCCCGTCATGAAAAAGTAAATGATGATAATCTTATTAAATATATATATATATCGCGTATATTACAACAAAAAGCAAGCTAAAGGTCAAGAATATAAAAATCTTAATAAAGAAATAAAAAAACTTCATAGAGAGAGACTGAAACAACTAGAACAAGAACAACTCTCCCAGTATCAACTTCCTCCACCTCTGCAAGAAATAGAACAACAACAGTCTTCTTCACCGCTGTCAAAAATTAAAAAGCTATTTAAAACAACACCATCTAAGAAATCAGAAGAAGGAGCAACGGGAAGTTGTCTGGGAGATGATTTTGTTTGTCCTGATAATATCATTAATGATGTGTCACGGTTAGAAGTTCTCGTAGGAGGAAAACGTGCCGGAAATAATTCACCAGAAATAATTAATGAAGCAGCTGATATTTGTCGGCGATTATATCAAGGTGGTATCATGGATATCGGAGTTTACCGAGAACTTATCGATGAACTTGTTGATGACTAGTTGTTAAATAAATGGTAAATTAAAAAAGATGATCATACATAATAATCATCGTAAACCCGTACAGGTCAGAGCGGTAAACTCACGATTACCAATCTACAGAGCTACTTACGGAGATGGACTTGGTGATGTTATTCAGGGATTATTTACAAGGATAGCTCCAAAAGCAGTACATGTTGCAAAACAATTATCGATGAAAGCTATCGATACTGTTCGTGATAAAGCTTCTGGAGCAATTGTCAATGTTGCTGGTAAGGCGTTCTCGGCGATCAAAGATAGACTAGCACGATTATTGCGACGAAAACAACAACCACCAGTGAAACTGGCAAGTACTGAAGTGATGCCCACAGACGTAAGTAAAATAATAAATCAGGCTGCAAATCAAAAACTAGCGGCGTTAGCAGATCAAGGACCCAATCAGGCTGCAAATAAAAAACTAGCCGAATTATCTGAAGAAGCAGAAAGAAATATAACAGCAAATTTAATAGCAGGAAGCGGTCTTCGTCGACGATAATTTAGATCACCATTTGGAAAAATGGTAATTATAATAAAATGTTCAAGCGTGAAACAGACACAGCATTTGATATGGAGGCACCAGTCCTTAAGTATGAATCTGTACGTGATTATCAATTTTATTCCTATGACGCAAGACAACCAAATCAGCGGGGGAGAATCGAATTACAGGTTCATGATACAAGTAGATATTTCTTGCCCGCTGAGGCGTTTATTGAAGTAGAAGGTAGACTTGTAACGAATGTTGTAGCTAATACGCCATATGCCGCTAATTTGCGAGTTGGTTTTGTCAACAACGGAATTATGGCATTGTTTGATAGCGCCACATACATGATTGATGGAAAAAATATCGAATCGATTCAGAAGGATGTTGATGTTGCTACAACAATAATTGGTCTAGCGAGATATTCTGATGATTGCACAAGATCGGCTGGTCCAACAATGATGTTTGCTAAAGATATTACTAACCACGCTGATCATGTTCAATATACTAAGTTACTGGCACCACTAAATACTGCAGTTGATCCACAACCAGTTGATTTTGAACACGCAGACAGACCAGGTGCTGATTTTGATATTATAAAAAGTGTTAATGCGACTTACAACTTAGGGTTTGCAACACGCCGAGCGGCGTTGTCAGGAAATGATAGAAATTTTTCATGTGCAATTCCACTGTCTCACATCTTTGGATTTTGCAGAAATGTTAGAAAGGTCATCTTTGGAGCTAAACACACAGTTGTGCTCGTAAGAAAAGGTGATGATAATGATGCAATCTGGCGAGGTGCTGGTGTTGCTGATGGTAAAGTAAATATAACAAAGCTTTCATTGTGGATGCCAGTAATGACTCCATCTATTACTGAAGAACAAAAATTAATTTCTTTTATGGATCAAGGCGGTAAATCATTGCTATCATGGTTAACAGTAACCACAGATGCTATTCAAAGTTCTGTTAATGGTTTATTCACATGGCATATAGCATCACAACAAGGTGTTTCTGCACCACGACATATTTTTATTGCACTGCAAGATAATGCCCGGACGAATAATCAAGAACGTTCACATATGATATTTGACAACCTTGGAGTTAATGAAGTTTCCTTGCGGATAAATGGACATCAAGAACCAGCTGAAGATATATTGTTAAATTTTGATCAAAATCACGTAGCGCGTGCATATCATCGTTTGATGTCATTCATGGGACGTGATCAAAATATAGATACTGGTTTGCAAATATCATAACTAGATTTTGTAAATCTATATCCGATTTATTATTTTTCACTAGAACATCTTGATTTATCCAAACAATCTGTCGTTGATATACACTTTCGAGCTCGTGTTACTAACCCTCCTCCTGATATAGCTGGTCCACCTCTTATTCGCGGCACCTTCAGAGCAATCGCGGTCATACTCAGCGATAAAGCCATGTTACTTGAAGGCGGTAGTGGTCGAATGAGAGTCGTTGATGCACCAGTGGAAAATCTTTAATTATTCAGAAAAATATTATTTATATAAAAATGTCGTATAGTCATGTTAATGTTACTCTGACACCCGGTCAGGTCAAAAAGCTTCAATCAAAAACCACCGGCAAATGCGGAACTAAAATATCACTAAAACGAGATCAGATGGGTGGTGGTCCAAACAAATTATCGTTGACAAATAATCAGATTAAACATTTCAATAAAGCCCTAGAATCAAAAACTGGAGTTCAATTACATCTTTCTCCGAGCGCCATCAAGGACATGGTAAAAACAGGTGGTATATTTCCACTTCTTGCGGATATTTCAGCGTTAATAGCTGCTGATGCTCCAGCCGTAGCAAAAGCAGCCGCGTTAGGTGCTGTTGGAACAGCTGCTGGAATGGCTCTAAAGAAAGCAACTGGAAATGGATACAAAAAAAAAAAGGGACGCTGTCTAAGATTGCCGGGATCTCGTTGAGGAAGAGGTCTGAGGCTTCCACGTTAGATGTTCCAGCATCAAATTTTGATTTACTTGATGCTGCTAAAAAATTAAAAATAAAAGCCTTTAGAGGTGTTTTTATGCGAGATCAATTACCAAAACAACCAAACAAACTCGAAACAGGTATTATTAATCTCGACTCGAATTCAGGACCCGGTACTCATTGGGTATCATACGCGGTTGATCCACGTGGAATCGTTTATTTTGATTCGTACGGGTTAGCTCCACCTGTTGAATTTATCAAGTATGTCGCACCACTTCACGCAAGAACCTCTGGTTGTAAAGTTTAGTATTCAACGCTACCCACACAAACAATGACAGATCCGCCAATATGCGGCCGTGAGGTAATTAATGTACTTAACGCTATATCAAAATCATCCAAACCGCCACATAAAGTCGTGCATGATTATACAAGCAACCGATTCGTTGCGCGTAAAGCGTTTTAAACAGATCTTGGATCTTAAAATATAATTGTTGATATTTACGGAAGAAGATCTTCACGCGTTAAGAAAAAAATCCGGCGATGTTGATCTGTCGAAGTATGCGACTAAAGATGAACTTGCTGATATTATGAACCTGGCTGGAGTTGATCCAGATGAGGTTGTTATTTTTCAAGATCGATATGGTAAACTAAAAACGAGCAATATCAGATGGAATGATATAGTTCGACGAGTACTCGGTGCAGTTACAGATAATATTCCCGTGTTTACTGACGGTGGTAGAATGAGAGATTCAAGTGTATCATTTACAACCATCAGAGATGAAATTGCAAGAAGCGTTGATAATCGCGTGAAAAATACCGGTGACACAATGACAGGTGAACTTAGTATGAACGGGAACAAAATAGTAGCTGTAACAACTCCAAAATCTGACAACGACGTCGCAAACAAACTATACGTCGACACCGTAGACAGTAAACTATCCACGTTGCGGGCTGAGTATGATGTTCACGTAGGCGCGTTTACAAGATTTCGAAGAAATCATCAAAAAACCGATGAATCTATGGATAAATTCTTCGGCACTCCGCACTCCGTTGACATGAAACTTTCTGATATCAAGACGAACATCGACACAACTAAAAAAACAATTGAAGACATCGTAGCGGGGATTCCTGATATCGTTAACAAAACCAGTCTGATTAAAATTCCAGCCGGAATAACTCCCGGACATATCACAAACATCGTATACACAGTATCATCTGGATTTGCAACATGGTCGCAGCAAAATAAAACTATCAAATATACCGCAACAGTCACTGGCGTGTACAGGCTGTCTTTGTTCAATGCTGCAAAATTTGAAATATTTACAACGTTTCCATGGCGTCATTCAACTGATAAGTTTTCCGGGGTTGTATCTGTTATATTAAATAGCGGAACCGAAGAAATATTTATCCTGGAAGCAGATGATAAGAAATTAACCGCAACATCTTACTGGTGGTGTTTGGAATTTGTAGCTGAAACACCTCAATTGGTTACTGCATAAAATTATATGGACGGTGCACAATACAGACACAATCAAGCGCGTGAATGGCAGGCGGCGCTAAAAGATCAAGTCGAACAATATACAGTAAAAGTAAAAAGATATCGACGACGATTAGTTATCGTTGATGTGATTGTTTATTCAGTATCCACTGTTGTTGCTGCAACTGGTGTTTTATTATCAGCGGTGACAATGATGGCACCAGTAGATGTAACTGTTTGTATTTCAGCAGCAACAACTATTGCAGGTGTGCTTAATATCATCACCAAAACAAATATGTACCTGCACGAATGAAAAATTATCCGATTACATGATAAGATTACATACAGCGACGGTCGCATACTCGAAATTGTCCTCGTTGTTATCAGCGAGTCTCAGTGATGGAATTATATCTGATTTCGAGTTTTCAATGATGACTAAAATATATGACGAAGGTATCGGTATTAAAGATACTAGTACTAATAATGACAGAATTACTTCAGCAGATCGTGACTAACACAACTCCGCCAAAGATAACGATGATCTCGGTAAGTTCAACTAATCCTGAATTTAGTATTAATTTTCCTACTGCAATTCCAGTAAAAGAAATAGCATTAGCTCAATTACAGGTATATTACAGCTGGCCAAATATCAGATCAAAATCATTTAATGGTACACCAGCAAATAATTTGCTTGTATTTGCTAACAAGAACAAACCAGATGGTACTCCTGACTGGATAGATGTTGGAATACCCACTGGTAGTTATGAGATCGAACAAATCAATGAAGAATTTCAACGTAGAATAAAATCAATAACCGGAAAAGAAGCAAAAATATGAATTAACGTTCATGAACCGACGCTGTCCTCGACGGTTGAGATACATTCTCCTGATTATGCCGTTGATATTTATCAATCCACGATAAGATCCGTACTAGGTTGGCCGGATGTTCCCCCAGTATATGAAGGACCACCAGAACCAAAAAAATCTGATTATGTCACGGATAGGCAATCATATCATGAAATTAATCCATCATACCTGGAACGACTACGTAATTTAAAAAGTAAATCACTACTTGGCATATTTATTGTCATTGCCTATAGTAATAATGAGTTATGGACTTTTAAAAATCCGGAAGAAACGACTATTTTACCTATTTATAAAAGTGATATTATTAAATATTTTCAGGAAATCAGTCAAGAATGTGAAAAACAACTAAATCAACTGAATCAATATTTTAACGAACATATTTTTGATATATCAGCGTCATCACGTGAAAAAATCATCACACGTGTGGAAATATTAAATCAGCTTGTATCAGATATGGAATATTTTAACAACCGAATAGTTCAAACGATGGTTGGTTTAAAATTTTCTGAAGGAACTCACGCAAAAGCATGGTTAGATAAATATAAATTAACAGAAGCCGATGTACCAAATTTTAAATTTCCCGGGTATAGTGCAGCTGAGTTTAAAAAATCTGTCAATGATCTTATCAACGAAAACTTTCCTAAAATACTCAATGCGTGGAAAAAACTAACACCACCTCCAACTCTTCTCAGACATAATAATGATACACATGTCGGCGGCAGACACGTATCTCCGGGAATCGTTAATATAACCAGCACGATCGTGGTCAATCTGGTTTGTGACGTAGTCGATGACAGCTATCAAATAGATCTCGGAAAATCAAATCAGGCTCAACAAGGATACATCCTATACACGTTCACACCACAAGTTTCCCCTGGGGATTTGATAGTGCAAGTACCAACTAATCCTGTGTATCTGCGGTGTCACAATAATATGCCAACACAAATAAATTTTAAGCTCACAGACCACCTTAATCACTTAATTGACATACGTGGAGAAGAGCTTGTGATAAATCTGTATGTTAAATCTTAATTAAGCAAGTAAATATTATATAATGTACCAGCACGTGAGGGTTTTTATACATGACAAAGAAGCACTTGAAAACGCCATCAGAACAGTGTTTTCACAAGACACAGAGCAATTTAGCGTTAATTTAGTTATTGATGAATACGGAAGCGAGGATTTCTTATTAACACAAGAACAGTTAGATGAGCTCCGCAGAGAACATATTATCGAGATCATCTGTAACAGAGATCAGATTCTAAATTATACACACTCCTGTATTAAACTCGATCAACTTAAAAAAATATTTTTAAATAAATAAATATAATCACTGATGGGGTAAATTACACAAATTAATCAATTTTGTACAATCTGAAATAATTTATTATTATTCTGAAATATTTTGTTTTTTATGAATCAATCTGATGGGGTGGTTGGTACTGAAAATTATACAAATCAATCAGTTTGCTAATTCTGATGGGGTAATTGGTACTGAAAATTATACAAATCTCAGTTTGCTAATTCTGATGGGGTAATTGGTACTGAAAATTATGCAAATCAATCAGTTTTCCAAAAAATACTACAAAAAAAAAATATTGTATTATTATTCTGAAATATTTTTATTATTATTCTGAAATATTTTATTTTTTTGTGAATCAATCTGATGGAGTGGTTGGTACTGAAAATTATGTAAATCAATCAGTTTATTAATTCTGATGGGGTGGTTGCTACTCAAAAGTATACAAATCAATCAGTTTATTAATTCTGATGGGGTGGTTGGTACTTAAAAGTATAGAAATCAATCAGTTTTCCAAAAAATACCACCAAAAAAAATATTTTATTATTATTCTGAAATATTTTGTTATTTATGTAAATTAATTAATTTATTAATTCTGATTGGGCGATTGCTACTTAAAAGTATGCAAATCAATTAATTTATTAATTCTGATGGGGTGATTGCCACTTAAAAGTATACAAATCAATCAGTTTTGTAATTTTGATGGGGTGGTTGCTACTTAAAATATACAAATCAATCAGTTTTCCAAAAATTATTTTATTATTATTCTGAAATATTTTATTTTTTTATGTAAATTAATTCTGATGTGATATACAGTGAGGGAAATTATATTACTACTCAGTCGTTAACCGCTGACATAATTTTTCTTAAGTATCTTATGTGGGTACTGATTGTTTTTTTTTTTTGTTTCGTATTCGCTGGATAATCCCGACCTGATCTTTTCCACTGCAACAGAAAGAGGAATAAATTCATTTACTTGATCCTCGTTCACCATAGCCAGTGACTAAAATATAGCTGCCTGAATCCGCTTTATGAACTTATATTGAGATGATAGAACATACTTATTTTCATTTTTAAGTTCTTCTAACATTTCAAAATCAGATATTATTTTTTCAAGATTTAGTTCATCAGATATATTAATTCCGTTTTCTTCTAGCTTTTTAATAGCAGAAATAATGTCTTTGATATTTTCATGGTTCATTATATAATATATAAATCTTTAAAATAAAAACAAATTATCCCTAGAACCCCTATCGAGTCTTTAGCGAGTTCGTCGGGATGTTTCAATGAAGAACCCCCTATCGAGTCTTTAGCGAGCTCAGATTATGGATGATTATGGATGACGAGCCCCTATTCGAGTGTCTTAGCGAGTTCAGATTATGAATGAAGGACGGCACAAACATATATTATGAAATGAACTTCTATTCAAGTTTTTTTAGCAAGTTCATTAAGTATGAAATGAAATATATACAATGAATAATTGAATAAAGGACGGCACAAACATATACGCTCAGCAAAACCCCACCCACAATAATCAAGCCCGTGGGTGATACGAGAATATGTATCAACCACCGGTTGATATGGTGGTTGAGTTTTGCTGAGCGGGGGGGGGGGGGAGCTTTTTGCTGCCGCCCCCAATTATTATAAAAATCGCAACTATGCGCACACCACCGACCAGTTGTCAGCCATGGGGATTCGATCCTGGACCGCGAGCGTCACAGTCCAATACGATACCGATTGAGCTATCGAATCTTATTACAAACATATGTTTCGAAAGTTAATATATAGCTAATAATCATTGAAAAGGAACTAATTTCGAATATATTTACTCAAAATACAATTCTGAATTCAAGAAATACGTTTATATAATATATTCTCACCAAACAAAGCTGAATTAAGGAATTTCCTATTTATTATACCACGCCATCTATGATAGAACATCCGGTCCAGATCATCTAATTGCTAGATTTTTCTATCCTCTCTATGACTGGTCAAAGGGAGTTTACTCGATAAATAAATAATCACACATACATACACAATCTCGCATTATATTTCTGCACTGAACAAGGAAAATGCAACTGATTTTTAATTCCAAACACTATATGGACGTATTTCTGTAATCGAGTCAGTACATGCAGGATCCATGTGCTGTACATTGGGTTTAAAATTAACCCGCCACGATCGATACAGACTAGACGCTGGATTCTGCACTGAGTAAGCTGGAATATACATGTCGGTTTTCTGTAGGTTAGATGAAATATACATGTATTCTATGTGTTGCGCTGTTCTAAATGTTTCACGAATAGGGCAGAAAAATACACGAACTGTATATTTTTGTAAGTTAGAAATCATAAATCCTTTCTGTAATGCATACTGTTCAACTTGCTCCACCAGGCATCACAGACCTTGGATGTTGTATATGATTATGACAATATACCGAGGATCATAAAATTACCTCCCTTTCGTGAGTCAAAAAATAAGTAGTATAATAATGATAATTTCTGACCAAAAAAATAATAAATATAATTCGAGGTGGTGATGATAGTTAACAATACTGAAAGGTAATTTTCTGCTTATATTTTTTTGAAAAAGCGGTTTTATATATATTTTCCGCGACAAAATGTACTGAAGGCGGATTAATATCAAAATATTTGCCAGCTGAATTCATTGATTGAAATATAATTACTTCACCGGTTTCTGTATCTGCACACTTTACCGCCCTCCTTATAATTGTTTTACATCTTCCAGTATTACCACGTGTTAAGTTCTCGCTTTGTGTGACAACTCGAAGGTTGGATAAGCTATTATTTTGAGCGTTCCCGTCAATGTAATCGATCACAAGACCGTCTTTGATCAATCCGTTGAAACACTCAAAAATAAATCTATGACAGCGATAATGTTTCTTCCCAACAGTAAATATCAGATAACCATAATTATTAACAAAACAAACTGGTCTCTTCAACCTACAGTGTCTGATCACACCATTACGATCTGATTCATAGTTTGTTATGACAGGATGTGGGACAAATATATTTTGTTCCATTTATACAATTATATTATTTGTTTAAATCATTGTTTGTCTGAAATCTTGATATATAATTCTCCACGGATTTTATAGCGTTTTCACCATTATTATTTTTTGTCATAATATCTTTTAAGTTCCCTGAACCGTTTTCCGCCGCACTTTCCACATGATTCTGTTTTTTCTCGCACTCCAATACCACATTGCAGACACGGTATTGGTCCTAGACTTCCTCGTCGTATACTTTGTGAGTGCATCCAGCAAAATTCACCTCTACAGGATTTGTTGCATCGATTTACTGAACCGATCATGAGCCATCTGCATTGAGACATTGTATGTATATAATATTCTTTATTTAAATATTTGTTTTAATTATACGAACGAGTTTGAGAGATTATCCCAAACTAGGCCTTCTAAATATAAATTCAACCTCGACAGATTATCTTCTGATTTACCAGTACGAGATTTGGTTGATCCGAAAAATAAAAGGTTGATCAATAAAATTCACGACGCCAAGAAAGAATTTTACACGGATGGTGCATCTCATACATGGTCAACGTTCAAGATTATACGCCTTGATTCTGTCAAGGACGCTGTCAAGGACGCTACAATGAATGACAAGCGAGCGGCAACTATCATTAACTACATCGCTGAATACGAGGGCAATAAAAATATGTCTTTAGAGTAAAATTTATTGTACTAACAGAAACAGGTAGCTGGATTATCCGTGACAAATATGATCCTGTCCTTGGTAATAATAAAATTGCCATATTAAGTAAAAATTCCAGACCGGGTCTGTTGACGGGTATTGACAAACCGTATTATGAGCGAGCGTATCCTGTAACAGCGGTTATTTATGGAATCTATGAGATAAATAAAAAAAAACCAACGTTGATAAACTGACACCCATGAAATTTTGATGGTTAAATTGTGCAGCCGAACGAGTAATAGAACACTTTTCAAACGCGATGCGTGGAAACTGATTAACTGATTTAAGACGTGAAAAAATAAACTCGTGGGCTGATTCAGTTAAGAATATTGGTGCTACAATAAAAGATGTTGCTGAGTTAGGAAAACTATTAAAATTTCCAATAAAAGTATCAACGATAACGGGAGAAATACCGTATGAATCAAAATATAAATCAAAAGGAGCTTCAATAAATATTATTGATCATAACGCGCACGCATGGACCAGCGCAGTAACAATATTTCCACGTGATCGAAGTATTAGATTTTACCCCCCAGATATGGGGGGAGGCTTGTTTGATTTTATCAACGAAATAAGTAAAAACGATCCTGTATCGGTATGGTTATTTAAAAGTAATGAGGAAGGTGGATTTGATCAGTTTGTTAGACCAAACGGTGAAATATATCGAACAGAATTTCTCCATGACGAGATGAAAAATATCGCGGAGATGTTTTTAGAGTGCAAGCATGCGGAAAATACTGACAAATTACTAACTAATTGCTTTACCGTTCCATCTGTTGCGGCTCATTTCGCTAGAGAAAGAAATTCATGGAAACCAACACGATTTGATTTACTTGAAGATGTACGCGCAAGTTGCGTCGAATACGGACACGGCGGATTGTGGAATACCAAATATAATTACAACGATGTTATTTCGGTTGATATGGTTGCATGTTATCCGGGAAGTTTTCTAGGATACGGAGATTGTTCTATGTACTTTAAAAGATTTGGTCACCCTACAAATGAGATGACGCGAGTGGCAATTAATGGACCATTGCCTGATTTTGATCTGACTGGATTCGCTTGTGTTGAATCATTCGAGCTTAAAAAAAATCTTCACAAGATTTGTTATGTTTGGTTGGGCAGACATTTTTGTGAAAAACATTGGGCACCTATAGTTTTATTACGATATATTCTAGATTGTGCGGTACTGACATCGTTGGTTGTCAGTGAGGCAATTATATCATATCATGCACAGACCGAAGTTTGGTTGCCCATGTCAGATTCTATCAGTATTGATGAAGTTATTAGCGAGTTTAAGGAAAAATGTCCTGATGTTCCCGAAGATGATATTATCAAAGAAGCTCCTAAAATTCTCGAGATTAAGCTCAAAACCGCAAAAGATCTCGGTAGAAAAATTATAGGTAAATTTACTCAAGGTGGTGCATATGATCATAAAAGACATCACGCACGATTAATTTTAGATGATGCCGAGTACGATTTTATAATCGCTGATACAACAGCGAGAAATATATTTGTAAATCGAGAAAGTGTTTATTTATCCGACGGAACAAAACTGGGTACGATCGTTAGTTACATAAATGATATCTCCCCACAGTATACTCATCTAAGATGGTGTTGGCTTATGTTTCTATAAATTTCTTATCGATGATTAATAGACTTCCTGAGACCGCAGTCAGAGTCGCAACAGATTCGTTTTATATTTCGAGTAAATATTTAGAGTCTGTTATGAAATTTACAAGTAATGATGAACGATGGAGTTCATGGAGAATAAAAAAGGAAATATTACACAATTATACAGAATCAGCAGATGTTCCAATGAGACATTTTTATCGTAAGGGTAATAAAATATCAGAAATGTCGAAAGCGCCATCGTTGAGTGATCCAATAACTAGATATAAGACAGTATATCTCAATGAACCTGGTGGATGCGGCAAAACGACTCGAGCAATTAATGTTTTTAAAAATTCAGATATGATCGTGCTGACACCCACACATAGACTTGCACGGGAGATGAAACAACGACAAGTACAATCGTGCACGTATCATAGTTTCTTTCGGTGGCGCGGGGATACATGGACTCCTGAGCGAATGGGAGAAAAATATATACCTAAAATAATTATTTGGGACGAGATATGCATCGTGTCAGATACAGTAAAAACGTTTCTTGATTGGTTGTTGACGAAAAATACCGCTATAATAATGTGTGGCGATCATGGTCAACCGCCGCCTTTTGTTGGACCATCTCCACATGATTGGTTTAAAAATTTCGTTGATTATTACGAAGAAATAGATGATGATCATAGAGCTCTCGATGAAAATTTAAAGGAATTTAAAAAATTAATCAGATTACAACCAAACAAAATTCAGTGTGAAATAATACGCGGAATAATCTCAGAGACCTCAAAGAGTGATTTTTTAAATTTATGGAGACCCACCGATTTGATAGTAGCAAGCAGAAAAAATAATCAGAGACGATTTACAACAGCAGTTATTTCAGCTGCATAAAGAAAAATATTCAGAATTGCCTGTTCCATTATGTTATAGACCATCAGATACACGAAAACAGAATATTAATGTTGATATTCCAGGGCAGACTGAGAAGCAAAATCTCGTATTAAATGATATTGTCGCTGTTGATATCAGTGTGGTCGAAGATGGATTACGCGCTGACAAATCTCCATGGGTGTTGGGATACGCTATGACGATCCACTCGTCTCAGGGATTAACTATTTCTGATACACAAGTCTGGATTGTAGAAGATCGTATCGAGTGGTCAAATTTAGCCTATTTAGCGGTATCGAGGGTTAGAAAAATATTTCAATTACGGAGAATTATAATTCCTGAAATCGTTAATAAATTTAACGTCATTGATGATGATATAATAAGAAAAAAATTAATCGGATACAAACAATCTGATAAAAAAAATAAACGTGACTTTGATCTTGATGTTGAATTTATTATTGAGTTAAAACAGCAGCAGAATAATCATTGCGCAAGTTGCAATTGTATAATGCTGTGGAGGTATTCGAGTAATGATTCAAGACAATTTATGGTAGACAGAAAAGATAATAGTCGCGGTCATACACGAGAAAATACCATGTTGACCTGTCTTGAGTGTAATCGACGTCGGGGTGCTGCCACCCTTGGCGCTAGTTAAGTGATCGCGGTGGTAATTGTGTATCCGTGGGAAATATTTGTAGTTGTTCACGTACAAATCCACGTTGAGGAGCAGCCGAATCTAATCTGTAGATTGCAGGTCTACCTGAGGATCTTGTCACGGTGGATATTTTGTGTGTGGTAACACTCCAAATAGGATCAGTCGCTCTCGCGCTACCACCTTCAAGTTCACCCGGTTCATATAAATATCTAACTGTAACATCACCCAATATTTTTTGTTTTTCAGTATCTTTTCGTTGTATTGGTATATTTTTTTGTAATTGCATTAATGGGTTTCATGTTTTTTGTTCGTGTAATCTCATTATTTAACGCATCTATCACGCCTCGTAATCTTGCAACCCATTCGCGAGATCTTTTATCTTGAATAAATTCCCTCGCGTATTGATATCCAAATAACCGCTCAGCAAGTGTTCGATTAAATCGCTCAACAATTGCCTGATCACGGTGAATTGCAGTATGACCTCGTCGTATTTTGGTATTATGTTGTTTCATCAATGATGATACTGGACCAAGAAATTCCTTACCAGGATCAACCTGTAGTAGCTGTGGCCATCGCAGACCACCTTGTGGTCCGAGTCCTCATTGATAAATTCGTTCAAACGCATCGGCTACTTCAGATGATGTTTTCGTTGATAGCGGCTCTGCCTCTTTATATCTGCTTGCAACATCAACTACAGTTAACGCGTACTTGTACGTTTTTCCACGCACAGTATCATGTGGTAAAAACAGAATATCAGCTTGATGAATTTCATTAGGAACACTAACATCGAAATACGCGTACTGAATTCGTTTCGGTGGTGGTAGATAAATTTGCCATATTGCCTGTTTGGATAACCACGCTTTAGCAATAGAATGTTTAACCGCTGCTGCATCAGCGAGTTTACCAATTGCTGCTTTGCCTCTCCAATATCCTCTTGGTGAATAATAAATTAATTCCATTATATATTACCAGACCCAAACGCTAATTTACCTTTCATCGCGGATCTTACTAATCAATTAGCTAATGATTCTCTGATATTTTTATTTTTTATAGAATTTAATGCATGAATTAATTTCACATCTGCAATATGCCTATCTTGTAGATTTTTACTCTTATAAGCTACATCACGAACATGACAAGCTTTATCAATAGCATTTACTGGTTCCTCGCCTGGTTTTGGTTGATCTTGATTATCAAGTCTGATATCGAGTCGAGTACCAGGACCGCAATAATTATATCCTGGTAGATGTTTTTCTCCTGGGTATTTAGCCCATGGAGTACCCGGAAACTTTGACATCAAATTAGCAATATCACCACCGCGCTTATTAGGTAAAAACGAAAATTTCTTTCTACCGCACACAGAACATTTTCCACCATATGCTATTTTTTTTATTTTTTGTTATAACTGTAGCTAAATCAGTGGTTGGAGTTTTAACTCTACAGCGTAAGCAATATAAATTCATGTTATAATATATATGGATATAATTGATTTCTCAGCAACTCGGCAGCGAGAACCTGTTAAGCATCATCTTGCGCTACCGAATTCCATCAGAATGATTATCATAGGACCATCTGGATCGGGTAAGACGCAGTTATTACTTAATCTGATAATGAGATGGTTGAAATGGGATAAATTATATTTAGTAGCACCATCCGTTGATGATCAACGATGTTATGAAGTATTAAAAGATTTTAACGAAAATGCAAGATTACTGGACGAAAATAATGATGTCATAGAGTTTATAACAGATATTGATGAAGCACCGTCCGTTGATGTTTTAGACGGATTTATTAATAATTTAGTTGTATATGATGATGTAATGCTAGATAAACAATCAAATCCAGCCAGAATATTTTCTCGCGGCAGACATCAAAATACAGATGTGATCTATGTTACTCAACGATATACACAAATTCCGAAAGTAATCAGGGACAATTGTAATATTTTAGTTGTGTTTAATGGCGTAGACACACACATACTTAGAAATATTCATCAAACTTGGTGCAGCGGTGACATGGATATAATTAAATTCAGAAATTTCTTCTCACGAGCGCAAGCTACTCCGCATGGATTTATAACAATAAATTTACATGATCCTAGAACAAGATATCGTGTGGGTCTTGATAAAATATTTGGTTAAATTAATAAATTTAATTAAACAGATATCATTAATATAATGAACAACTGTGCGTGGTTAATTCAAGGAACAACAGATAAATGCAACAAAAGGTGCCGTGGAGAATATTGCAGGAGACATAATTATATTTTAAAGAAAAATCCTCATGCTGGTTCACGAAGTTGTGTTGGATGTAACAACGGCGTTAGAGGATTTTATCAGATTTGTAAAAATTGCGGTGGAGATCGATACAGAAGTTTGATGATATATTACAGAAAAAGAAAGAACATAAATCCAAAAATAGAAAAACCACCATCAGAACTTGAATATTACTTGAAGAACAAAACAAAAGATTCCCAGGATTCAGATGAAGATTCTCAGGATTCAGATGAAGATTCCCAGGATTATTGAGCAGCAGAGAGGGCCTTGTCTACAATTCTGTTTGGGACAAACAATAATCGTAGACGTGGTATTGACCTCTATGAAGGGTCACTATTTTTTTTTTGTCTAAAAAACGTACGTGGCGCGTTAAGTGGTCTGAACGCCCTCTCTGCTACTCATTATTTAGGTCAACAACAACAACAAAAACAACAAAACCAAAATTGTATAGCGACTAAGCCTGCCAGAGTCAAAACATGTGTACCTTAGGCCCAATTCAAAGTATTAGTTTGTTATCACATTAACCTATATTTCGTATATAAAATTGGCTTTTGTGTCAATACATTATCTCTTTGTCATCTTTTTCCAAATTGATGTGAAAGAGTATATTTATTTCTCTAATTCGCCCGTCTCCTCTACTATAATACCATTTTATTCTCGCCGATTTACAAACCCATTACGTATATAATTTGAAGAAAAAATTTATATCTCCTCGATAACGTTTCCTTGTTTCATCTGTGCCATTGTACCTCTGCGATGTATTTCAGTATTTTAGTTTCAAATTACTGCTCTGTCAAATAGAAGATAAAAAAAACCTTTCTCTTTAAAATCAGTATGCTTACATACCATTAAATGTATTTGATTTTACTTTCATCCTGTATTACAGGTTTTGGATTGCTTTGTAATAAATCTTTGGAATAGATACTTTTAAAATGTGCTAGAATTGGCCATTGTAAAATGTTTAATCGGGAAAATCGCATAACTAATTAAGTTGTTGACATCATACATTCTATTTTAAAAAGGTTTAAACGTTCTAAGGTTGATTCAACATTGATATCATTCGGTTTACGCTTCCTTACGCTAATAATCTCATAGGCAAGGTTGCCGACTTTTACATTGCAACTGTATCTTTTTATTATGCATTTAGAATAAATTTACAACATTTTGGATCTTCGTCTTTTTCATTCCTGTCATTTCCCACCCTTATAGGACAGTGTAAATTAAAGTCACCTTAGCATTTTTATTTCTTGAGTACCATTTACTTATTTAGTGGCGTCCCCCGCCCATCCACATACGCAGGTTTTGTGATGCAGACCAATTCGCGTGCCGTGCATCTTTCAAACCGCTTCATTCCCAGATGACCTTCCTTTTCTATATCACAGTCAAGAAACACGGTATATTTCAAAAACAATATTTTTTCTTACTTCTATCATCGTGCTTAGAGTAATGGTATGTTTTCAGCTTGTTCCTCTTTTTGAACAAAAAGACATCATACCTTATTAGTTTTACGAATACAAGTTTTTTTTTAAAATTATAAAACTATTCTTTCTTGTGATTTTGAATATCTTTATTTCTTTGTATGCATCTTGTTCAACAGACACAACTCTTGTTTATAAAACGTGCCCTCTTTGACCTCTTTCTTCCAGTCCTCCATTTGTAAACGCCATCATGATCTAAAAGTACGTGCTTGATTTTAAAGACCTCACTAAAGTTAGGAAGGTAGCTCTTTAATTTTAACAACATCTAGCTCGAAATTTTGACCGTTTCACGACTTTTGAATATAGTTATTACAAATTCTAATAAAATGTTGTTGCTTGCATCAACATCTGTTGTCTATTTATACTGTCGGTATTATTCCTGAATTAGTTGGGCAAAATGCCAACCCTGTTTTAGTTTAGGTGAAATACACATTCTAGTCGATAGGGTTCTGTTAAACCTTTCGAATAAGGCGCCGTTAGATCTCAGAAATTGTAAAGAAATTTAAATTTTTTATTAAGAAATTAAGAATTTTTTTATCACAATTCAGAAAATTGTAAAGAAATTTATATTTTCCTTTCCTACAATTTTTAACTTTCCTGTTGTAAAACACTTCCCCTCATCAAACTGTAATTTCTCAGTATTTACTCTGTAAAGATTTTTTTAAAATATAAAACCATTGTGTACCTTATCTTCTTTTTATTGTTTACTTTCTCAGATCATATGCATTTTGAAAAGACATACACGTCTGTCACAATTATAAATCGTTATACTTTTCATTAGCCTGCATGTCTACCATGTCTGCCTGTCACTAGTCATCCATATGACTAACGTAACTGTTTCTACAGAGATCCTTCTCTTTCTCTCATGTGTAATGTGCAGGTCGATTGTTCAGTCAACCATTCTTTTAATTCAACATGTTCTTTTTCTGCTGTTTAATTTGTTCCCATGGTTAATGTTTCTGTAAATACATGAATAGTGTGAGCCATTCAAACGTTAAATAAAAAAAAAACCAAGTGCATACTTAACACCTAATCGCCATTTGGAGTTGTCAACAAGAGAATAGCATGCAAGTGTCTGTGTAGCAGCATTTATTGGCACTTTAGCACAATAGTGGCTATTGGCACCAACTCAAGGTAACGTTCGAAAAAAGTGAAAATGAAAAACAAATTTAGAAAGTCTTACCCTTCAAAGTAACTGTAAACATGAAGTACAATATGAACTATAAAATGGAAAGCAGTTTAAAAACAAACAATGAATACAAAGATCTAGTCCATATTAACCCCTCCAAACTTAAGGTCAAAATTTTTATATGAATCACAAGGTGATCTTGTTTTCAATAATTTGAAACGTTTCTGTAATGTTTTCAAACATACAGATGATTTTGCTGTTCCTATGGTCGGTTCTAAAACATCTACTGCATACGCATCACCGTCTTTAATCTTTTATTCAGAAACTCGTTTTTTGTTAAATCGTGGAACGATCATGTAAAATTTACACGATCTCCAAACTGTACTGTGAATTTATTTGAGTATAAATTTTGTGCATTCATCGACATCAAAAACATTATTCTTAATCTTGCTATTAGGGCTTCTGATTATCTTGATGTTATTATTAATAAATGACACTGGTTTTTTTGTTGAACTCATTAAGTATCTCTACCGTCTTTCTGAGAACGGTTGAATTCAATACAATTTAGCTGTACCATAATTCACATTGTTAACAAATTTAAATTTAGTGATGTACATGTAAATGTCAATGAAATCACCAATGTCCAGAGCAATTTTGTTTTTAAAAAATGCGAATGTTCAAGAAACCCCAAAACGATTGTCTTGAACTGGAATAAAGCAGCTTAAACCGATTAAATGGTCGAGGATTTCATTTGGAAGGAAATGCACGTGACAATAATAATAACTCTTTACAATTCATGAATATGGAAAGCTCAAAAATATATGATCCATACTCAAAACCAATCATTTCCGTTTTACTTCAGAACAGTTAGCACAAGTCTGTCCTCACATTCAGAACACTCAAGTACACTCAAACTTTCCTCACATTCATAACACTCAAATACTCATACTTTCCTCATATTCATAACACTCAAGTACACTCATACTTTCCTCACATTCATAATACTCAAGTACTCGTGCTCAGATTTTCCTCATATTCATAACACTCAAGTAAATTCATACTTTCCTCACATTCATAACACTCAAATACTCATACTTTCCTCATATTCATAACACTCAAGTACACTCATACTTTCCTCACATTCATAATACTCAAGTACACACTCAGATTTTACTCATATTCATAACACTCAAGTAAATTCATACTTTCCTCACATTCATAACACTCAAGTACACTCGCACTTGGATTTTGTATCATTCCAAATTAATGTATTCCCAGAGTTTCATGAAATTAAAATCTTTACTATACAATAGTATTATTCTAAGTGATTTTCAGCAGGAAGCCCTTCAGCATGTAAATCAGTCGTGGGGCAGTAGTAGCTTGGTAGGTACAGCATCAAAGTTGTCAGTTTTAATATCCCCCACCCGCCTTTTCCATGCCAGCCCAAGTCGGCTGCCTGCCCCAGGTGTGTCCTTAGAAAAGGCATTATCCTACCACTTCCTTGGCAAGATAAAGCCAATAATGTTAAATGCATCATTAAAATCCATAAAATCTAAATCGTTTTTAATGACCAAAAATAAAATCCGAGTACGAACTTTGGTTCATTAGTTTTGTGAATATGTGGCCTGGAGATCTAAATCTCATAAGCCCGAGATTTGTGCTTAACCACTCACAAGTGATTTTACTTTTTTATAATATTGTTATGTATATATAATTTGTATTATTTGTTAGCTTTTCTGAATGATCATGTTATGTACATCTGTATTTTGTACTGGACCTTTGTCCAAGATCAAGATCAAGTTAATGTTGTACCTGAGCAGTGACATTTATCTTGTAAACAACATAATAGAAAACTAATATTTCTCTACTTTGTGGATTACATATTCTGGTCATTATTAATAGCAAACATGTTGATGTTGATTTCAACTCGAGTTGAAGATAGTCTTGATTCTGACCTCAGAAACTTACAGAATGTAAATTTCCTGTTTATTTGGCAGAGCATCGTATAAAATGGCAATTGTGCCTAGGTCAAGTACAGTAGATGGGTATATAAGCTCGTTTACCTAAGAATGATTCATTTTTACTTGACATCCAAAGCAGAATCAGTCTTATTGATGTGTTCAGTTTTTTTAATTTGGCTGGATTTCTTTATTTATTCAAATTATTATTCCTTAGAATTACAAAGTGCTTAATAATAGTCTTCAACTAAAACAATAATAAGGAATTATAGTGTATCTAGACAATGAAATTATGGAGTATGTGATACATTAAAAAGAATTAACACATCACATTCCAGGTCATTGGCACATTAACACATTTGAGACTACTGGCACATCAACATATTCAGTACTGGAATTTATCTGGAATATCCCTGGAATTCAGTTCGAACTTCAAACATTTGGACTAGTGATAAAACTTTTGTATTCTAGGGAAATAAACGGTTTGTTGAATTTTACAAAACTTGATAGTTTTCACTCTTTTCTGGTACTTTAAGACCAGTGTTGTAACACTATCATCTCTGTCTGGCTGATAATCAGACTCGTACTCAGCTGTATTATTTCCAGTCTTGGTCTATGGGTTTTGTTAGTCTCCCATGCAATGCTATTTTAAGCCAAACATTTCCAGTCTTGGTCTATGGGTTTTGTCAGTCTCCAATGCAATGCTATTTTATGCCAAACATTTCTAGTCTTGGTCTGTGGGTTGTGTTAGTCTCCATGCAATGCTATTTTAAGCCAAACCCAAACATTTCCAGCCTTGGTCTATGGGTTTTGTTAGTCTCCCATGCAATGCTATTTTAAGCCAAACATTTCTAGTCTTGGTCTATGGGTTGTGTTAGTCTCCCATGCAATGCTATTTTAAGCCAAATATTTCCAGTCTTGGTCTATGGGTTTTGTTAGTCTCCCATGCAATGCTATTTTAAGCCAAACATTTCTATTCTTGGTCCAAGGGTTTTGCTAGTCTCCCACACAATGCTATTTTAAGCCAAACATTTCCAGTCTTGGTCTATGGTTTGTGTTAGTCTCCCATGCAATACTATTTTAAGCCAAACATTTCTAGTCTTGGTCTATGGGTTTCGCTGGTCTCCCATGCAATGCTATTTTAAGCCAAACATTTCCAGTTTTTGGTATATGGGTTTTTTAAGTCTCCCATGTGATGCTATTTTAAGCCAAACATTTCCAGTCTTGGTCATTAGGTTTTGTTGGTCTTCCATGCAATGCTATTTTAAGCCAAATATTTCCAGTTTTGGTCTCTTGGTTTTGTTCATCTTACATGCAGTGCTATTTTAAGCTAAACATTTTCAGTTTTGGTCTATGGGTTTTGTTAGCCTCCCATGCAATGCTATTTTAAGCCAAATATTTCCTGTAATTTTTCATATTTTTAAATACCTGTAACATCTTTGCATCTGTAGTATGCATTTAACATTTGAACTGACCTTGCTCTTAACTCATGTTTCATAATTCACCCAAGTTCTTCTTAACATGTCAGTAAGTATTCTGTATGTATTTTCTAAACAGATTAAGAACATCTTTAATAATAGAATATATCTTGGTGTTTACATCGAAGTTGTTATGGCAATCACTTAAACACAATGTAGGGCAAATATTGCTGTCATAGCTTTACTTTTGTTGTCGGGTCCCCAGGTGGCTGAATGGTCTAAGGCCCCAGGTGGCTGAGTGGTCTAAGGCACTTGCTTTACAGATCACTGACTTCTCACTTCTTTCTGCATGGGTTTGAGTCTTGGATTGGTCAATGTGGGTTATGCGAGAAAGCTTTCCAGTAGCTTCGTATCCATGGGTCAGGTTCTTCCTCCACTAAATATACTGGACATCAGGTATAACCTACCATGTGTTGTTGTCCTCTTTGAATAAATCATCAAACATGCTTTTCTCATGAACTGGGAGAGGAAGATTTGGAGCCATACAAAAAAATGACAGAAGTAGCGATGCAAATGAAAATGAGACTAAATATACTGTGCATCATTTTTATTCATCTCTAAATTTTGTTCTGCATAAAGACTACAATCAAGAACCCCATCTCAGTCTACAAATAAAGGTTCACAGACACATTGCAATGCATAAGTAGCGACATTCAGTGGTGAGATTTGAACACAATGGCAGTTAAATGGGGAAATTACTCTAGCTAGAAACATGTGAATTGTGACTGGACTGATTCAACAGCTACCAAACGTGTAGCTTAGAGAAAGTACACTAGACTTGGTGTGAGTAATACAGCACTACATATCTAGAATGGTGTACCATACTTGAGAACACGCTGCATGCATGAATTTAAATCAAAATAATTATCCATGTTGAGCCCACGATTTAAATATTACCATAAAAGATGTTGCTTTAACCCCATGGATGAAAGGTCAAGGTTAAGAAACCATGTCACCGAATGTTTTGTTTCATAATGGTTCATCTCAAGAACTAAAAATAGATCCAGGCATCGAGAAAATACAAGTACATGAAAAAGCTTTCAACAAAAGATCAACACAAATTTTCTATAACAATAACCTTGACCCTAAAATTCAAAAAAGGGTGAGCGAGCATCTTGCAGAATGAATTATCTTAGCTTTGCAATGATTCATTCCATGTATGAACAAAATCTATCATGGAGACTAGAAAATATAAGTACATGAAAAAGCTTTAATCAAACCCTTAACACAAATTTTCGAGGATTATGACTTTTAAACCTTAGATGAAGGGGGGAAAATGCGTCACAGAACAAACTGTCATTAGATTCCTCATGATTCATGTCATATATGAAAAGAATCTATTCAGGTGTTCAGGAAATGTATCTTAATTAAAAACTTGAACCAAACCTTAACAAACTAAAAAAGACACAGCAGAAAGTGACTTGTATGTCTCACTTCCCCGTAATGTGGGCTCAACAAAATCAATCGTCTTCTTAATGCCTTCTTAAACAGAAAATAACAACTTTCAAGAATACACATAATATTCTTTTTTTTTTATCAAGGGCTAATGTTGAAGATGTGCATAAGATGTGTGCGTATTCTGGAGGAAAAACTAAATCAAATAAATTCTATAAAGTTTTGCAAACATCTACTTTGATGAAGAGGCTTTGAATATATATCATTTCTGCTGTAGATCTTTTTTCTTTTCTTCAAAATCTTGAACAGAAGCTATCCCATTCAGATTGTAAGAATCTGCATGAATATATAAGATTTATTCATCTGAGATGAGGAATGGGGTTATAACCCTGTCAAGAAGATGAAAAATCAAACATGCTGTAAATAATGTGACCTTCACCGATCTGTTACTGTAAAGCCTTTTGTTCCATCAATAACCTTAAATCGTTCAAACAACATGGTCAACTTTTGTGGAAACATCTGACAGTGATTGATCAACATAATTTGCAGGTCCTCAAAACTTGCATAATTTTTGGACCATCATTAACATATGTTATGACCAAAGAACAGAGATAGCGCCTATGCAGCTTGTCAAGCCAGTGATATATTGAGCTGAAACCTAGGTATGGACACCCCAGTACTTAAATGCCCATCTTTAACTTCTTGATTTAGATATCTGGCATTAGCTCCAACATCCACAACATTAGAAAATGGGACAAACTTAGATTCCCAGTTCAGGAGGTTTCTGATACAACAGAATCTTCCGTTTCCCAAGCCAAGTGATTTCCGATTTGACTGAATCGTTAAAATAACATATCACCACGGAACATTAAAGTAATGATGGTCAATTATCTCTCAACACATCTATTAATAAGAAACCATTATTCCTTATATTTCTAACTTGACTAGCTATATAAAAGAATCACCCCTACCCTCAACCCTAATTTTTTTGGCACCCCCTACATTCAAACCAGTTTATTTGGCAAATGTGTTAAGAAATGATTGGAAACTATAATCAAAAGTGTTGATGGTGCAACATATTAATAACTCAAAAACTTGGGAGATCTGGAAATACTGAAAAAGGCAATGTCATGGACGTGAGCCCTAACATCAAATGTCAAAATCAAGAAGTCAAAGAGTGGTAGCTAGCATGAATGAGTCCCCAGCTAACAGAAACACCATTCCCTAAAAGGCAATGTGTTGTGTGTGTTACAGTACATACAAAAATACATGACTGTAGTCTGTCTTTATTGAAAGCATGAAAGATACATGGAGTCCATTAGATACTGGTTATTAATAGCTAGCATACTGTGTTAACGTAAACGACTTCATGGAAACAATTTATTTAATCAAAGAAAGTTTCTTTTGAGTATGAAAAGTTTTCTCAACCAGACATATTGTCTACAGTTGTATAGACAACAATTTTCATTCAAGTATTATTTATATATAGTTTGATGTGAATAAGTTGTATCTTTTAATTGGTTGTGTTTATTCCAGACACTGGTAAACTATTGCCAATTCAGTGAACTTTCTCGTCAAGAGAGAAGCATCAATCCTACACTTAAAATTTGTTTTCCTTTCACTATTCACTGATGCATGAATATCTGTGATCAGTGTTTAAATTAATAATTGTATACTAATGAAAACTAAACATGGTAGAGTTGCAATGTTCAAAAATTAAAAATATAAAACAAGAAATTTCCCAAATAATGTTTTAAAGTTCTCAAACTAGATTGCAGGTATTTTTCTTGGTTTGTCTGCACCTGACTATTCAACATGCAGGAGTAAAATAGACCATCCCTTATATTGTCTCATGTTGACCTCTGACATCACTAATTTACTCATTAATCATGAACAGGATCCAAGAATGACCGCTGATCAAAATGACCGCTTTACTGTAAAATGTGAGAAATACACCTTGAATGTAAACAGTGATTATTCTGAACTGCCCACAGCCCTGCGGTCAATGTAACATCATAACTTCACTGACACCACAGGCCCCAGGTGGCCTAGTGGTCTAAGGCACTCACCTTTACAGATCATCACCTCTGTCCATGTGGGTTCAAGTCTCACTTTGGCCAATGTGGTTATATGAAAAAGCTTGCCAGTGGCTGGACGGTATTTTCTGGGGTTTTCCAGGGTTATTCCTCCCCGAAATATACTGTCTAGCCTATCATATGCTCAAAAATAGTGTTACACCCACAAAAGCCAAACCAAGCATCACTGACATCACAACAACTTGATGTGTCATCACTGACAGCAACAAAAGCAATAGTTTCTGTTTACTCAAACCAATCATTTTTTTTTCCTTTAATTTTTCATTAAGAAATCGCTGAAATTAAAACTGCAGATATTTCACTGATTGTTGAAATGTCGAGTGTTATTTTCAACAACTGCCCCTTCACAGGGATCTATTCTTTATACATCCAGCTGGATGCTTGTTCATCAGAAACTTACTGATTTCAGAAGTATTGCTCCAGGTGTCCTTCTGATACCTGATTCGCATTAAAAAGAGACAAAGATGTCTCGGCTGGATCTAAACAGTCTGATGTCAGAAGTATAAAAAGGCCCTTTACCTTCAGCTGTAGCGGCATGATTAGATGACCGGTGTTATGTAACAGAACTAAAAATTTACTGCGAAAAATGTCTCCCCCACCCAAGGAAAAAAGGGTGGGTGAAATTTTCTAAATATTATGTAATTTCTTCAAAGAAAACTTGGTATAACTTGTATTCTGATTATTTTTCAGTGCAATGTTGTACAATCAATGTGAATCTCATATCATTGAACAGACTCAGCTGAGTCAATGCTATGCACAGTTGTGTGTGTGTTACAAAGGAGTAAATGTATAAATATACCCCTGCCTCTCCTGATGATTGAGATTAGTCATAAAATCCAAAAAAGGGCATAACTCTTGTAAACAAATATAGAGTACAATAATTGGTCATCATGCATATATTTCGAGTATCACCAAAACATACACCAAGTCTGAGTATGACCAAAACATACACCAAGTTTGAGCATGACCAAAACATACACCAAGTCTGAGTATGACCAAACCATACACCAAGTTTGAGCATGACCAAAACATACACCAAGTTTGAGTATGACCAAAACGTACACCAAGTTTAATTATGACCAAAACATACACCAAGTCTGAGTATGACCAAAACATACACCAAGTTTGAGTACGACCAAAACATACACCAAGTTTGAGTATGACCAAAACGTACACCAAGTTTAATTATGACCAAAACATACACCAAGTCTGAGTATGACCAAAAAATACACCAAGTTTGAGTATCACCAAAACATGCACCAAATTTGAGTATGACCAAAACATGCACCAAGTTTCACAACAATCCATTAAAGTTTCAAGAGCAGTTGCATTTACAAAATTGTCATTCAACATATCAAGCTGTAAACCAAAAGGGGCAATAACTCTTATAAAAATCGAATCAGCCCAAAGATTTGTCAACATTTGCGTCTTTAAATGATGACTATAATGTGTGCAAAGTTTCAACCATCAAAGAATGGAAAACCAGAAAGCATAATTACTTTACTAACAAGATGCCTAAATGGGAATGATATTGCTTACCTGGTTTACATCAACTGCTGACTGTTTCGCTAAGCAGCATTATGTAGAGCTATATAAGCACATTTCATGTCAAGTACCTGCTGAACATTACCTCACGGTGATTTTTCTTTTGCCAATTTTATTTTGATAAAAATTTCTTGCTCTTACTGTCACACATGATAATGATGATAAATCCAACAGATAAAAAAATATGGCTTATTAAATCAGATCACATTCAAGATCACCTCAAAATATGCAATGATCCTGCTTAATTTGTATAAATACTGGATCAGTGTGATAAACAGTGGATCAGTGTAATAAACAAGCTCTGCTAGTCACGTGTAGGATCACTTTATAGCCATGCATTTATCTTGCTGATTATTGAGAAAGTCCAAAATCTAGATGACATAAGCATACATTCCAAGTCCAAAATCTAGATGACATAAGCATATATTCCAAGTTTTTGACACAAATCAGAAATATTGCTCCCAGACTGGCTATAGGCTTATCCAAACAGATGCAAGCTTACATCTTATAAGCTTACAAGCTTATAAACAGGTCTCACTCGTTGAAAAATTGTGTAAGCGAAGTGATTTAATGATATCCCATTTTCTGGTGATGAGCATAATATTTTCCAAGTTTCATGGCATTCCATCGAAAAGTACAGGACTAGTTGAACTGTGCCATGTGCCGCATTAAGCTACACGACAAGAAAGGCTGTAACAAAACTTGTGGAAGCAAAGCGATTTGCCAATAAGCAAATCTTCAGGTGGTGACCATGTTGACCATTTACCGATAATCCAACAAAAAGGATCCCTCTATGACCAACACAGCTAAAAACCACTTAACTTTTTGGTGTATTTAGGTTGTACCAAATGACAGAAAGAGAGACAGATGGACATGAGGACAAATACATACTTTCTATAAGACGTATAAAAATAAATAGTGACATATTTTTTTGGGATTGGTGCTTAAATTACGTGTAATTTCCAAAAGTCTTATTGCACAAGGAATATGCAAAGAGAAGAGAAGAGAAATAGTACCAGGAAATATGACATACTCTGGTAACATACATCCATTAAACAAGACTGTCCTGAAAATGCTCCAGCGTACAGAATGATAGGAAAAGAAATTTTGCTGAATCAACACATTTACAAAAAAAAAAGGGTAAAATTGAGATCTGGCAGCATTTAAATGGATGAGATTGCACATTCTAACACACATGAGTAAACTAAGCACTGTCTAAGCATACTGTCTAATTTTATGAAGGAAAAGAAAAGTCAATGATACCTGCTGTGGGTGTTGTCCTAAGTTTGCTGCTCTTCCTCCAATGAAACAAGAGGAGAGTTCTATATCCTAAACTTCTTGTCTGTGATTCAGGCCAAGGCCAATGAAGGGGAATGTAGATTTTCTCCCCCACACATTGAATATTTTGCATCAGCAGGGATTTTTTTTCCCCAAACTTAAAACATTGCTCCATTTGATAATTCACATTGTATAGATTCTTTAAAATAAAATACAGTAAAATTTCTATAAAAAAATAACAACAATATCATAAATTTTTTAAAGTTATTAAACAATTCAACTTTCAGTCTTTGACACGGCATCTACTCCTTTCCATCTATACTCTCATTTACTACTCTAAGCTTGTACGCATTATTTTTGTGATTCTGTAATAATGATAAGGCTGATGATTTGTCGGGAAAAACTGCTAAAACTTTTGCGTAGTCCGAGATCATGAGATTATTTTTGTCCCCCTGATTTGAATCTGACCCCTTCTTCACATCTTTTTTGACAAAGTGCAAGCGAGCACCAAGACTGGTCAGCTCCTTCAACAACTTTTCTGCATCACTCTGCTTGAGGTTTGATACAAGGTCATAAACCTCCAAAGTGTTCCCTGAAATTGAAAGAAACAAAAATGTGTATTTACCATTTAAAAAAACCCATGTCTATTTATTAAGTACCTGGAAACTAGTTTCACTGAGCAGTGATTCAATGTCACAATCAATGGGGAATTTCTGAACTGCCATATATTTGCAATTTTCAGATTTTCAGTAAACACACGACTAATTACATAAATGATGTGCTTAAATTATTATTCATCTTAGTTGTCCCTCCCCTGACTCCCCATGACCAGTGGCATGTCCAGTACCAGTTTTGACCACAATCCCTTATTACCACCGATTTAAAGTTAAAAAGTACCCCTCTAGGAAGGTCATGAATATAAAGCCAGCATTTTATTGCAAAACGTGTCGAATCTAACCCTCACAATTGAACACATATCTCGTGAATATTTGTTGATTTCTAAATTTAATAGTGATGTTTGTTCCAACAAGCTGATCAAAGATATAACTTCAATCCAGGCTATAAAAAAAAATGATTTGATTATCTGCATTTTGCCAAGGTTCTGGGATGTCATTTTGGTAATTACTGACCATCATTAACACCGATAATTATAAGGGTAACCAAAGCATAGTATTGTCCAACTCAAGTCAGTGTGACATCCAGTTATCATAACATAAAACTGTTATCCTAGCTACTTGTGGCCTCTCTTAGCATATAAAATATATGTGAAAGAGTACCTATTTATAACCAGTCAATCCTATTTATAACCAGTCAATCCTATTTATAACCAGTCAATCACATGACAGGTTCACTTTCTTTGTAAACAGACCCACTTGGACTGCATGTTCTTGTTATATATTTTTTTGCTTAACCCTTTTTATTAAATTTACAGAACATTTCATGTAATAACTACAAACTTGGTCAGACTATTCTTGCTGCTGATAAATGAATAACCTGCTTAGAAAAGGTGCAAAACAAAATTAGATATTCTCATTTGAGAAGGAAAAGTGAAAGCTATATGACTAAACAAACATACATACTATGTTCATTGCTGAGAAACATGGTTATTAAATTTGAAAGACTAATCTTTTCCTATCTGTATGTGTGCAGGTTATTTGGTACATAATTGTTCAGTTTTGCACTGCTCCATATACGTTGTTGAAAATGGAAAATGAAAAAATGGTGTTAAATGCAGACCTTGAAATGGATAATTTTACCGTTGGAGCAAAAATGGAATGCAGAGGGGATGAAGAACAAATTTAAATGCAATGCAAAATGAATGCAAACAAAATGCAGAAAGAATGCAAATGAAATTATTGCTTGCATTTTGAAGAATACTGAGCACAAATAGAAAATACCAAATGTAGTATGAAGAATGAAGATGAAAAATGAAACAAGACTTGCATACATTTCAAAAATTGGAAAGGGACCTATTTTCAAGCATTCACTAAATTTCATGGTCAAAAGTCATTTTTGTATGATAATCCAGGATCAAGTTTTTATGATAATGCATGATCAGGTTTGTATGATAATCCAGGATCAGGTTTGTATGATAATCCAGGATTAAGTTTGTATGATAATCCGGGTTTAAGTTTGTATGATAATCCAGGTTTAAGTTTGTATGATAATCCAGGTTTAAGTTTGTATGATACTCCAGGGTTAAGTTTGTATGATAATCCAGGTTTAAATTTGTATGATAATCCAGGTTTAAGTTTGTATGATACTCCAGGGTTAAGTTTGTATGATAATCCAGGTTTAAGTTTGTATGATACTCCAGGGTTAAGTTTGTATGATAATCCAGGTTTAAGTTTGTATGATAATCCAGGTTTAAGTTTGTATGATAATCCAGGTTTAAGTTTGTATGATACTCCAGGGTTAAGTTTGTATGATACTCCAGGGTTAAGTTTGTATGATAATCCAGGTTTAAGTTTGTATGATAATCCGGGTTTAAGTTTGTATGATAATCCAGGTTTAAGTTTGTATGATAATCCAGGTTTAAGTTTGTATGATACTCCAGGGTTAAGTTTGTATGATAATCCAGGTTTATATCTGTATAATAATCCAGGTTTAAATTTGTATGATAATCCAGGTTTAAGTTTGTATGATAATCCAGGTTTAAGTTTGTATAATAATCCAGGGTTAAGTTTGTATGATAATCCAGGGTTAAGTTTGTATGATAATCCAGGTTTAAATTTGTATAATAATCCAGGTTTAAATTTGTATAATAATCCAGGACCAGGATCTTTACACTGGCAGTTACTCACCCCTTATGAACTGTTCAATTGTTGATGTCGAGGCAGATGTAAACAACTGCCATTGTTATGTAAACTAGACAGTAATTATTTGAATGAGCCAAGATAAATAAAATTTGCTGATAAATGCCTTCAGCTTTTTTCTATACATTTGTTGCATTTGTGGTTATATTTTTGTATTCTTTAAATTCAGTGTATCGTTTATATTTAATACAATTGTTTTTTTTTATATTAAATCTCATCTTTTTTAGGACAAAATATGAAAATAAAAGTATTCACCCTTTAACATTAGAAAAGTGAAACCCTGATTTTGGTAAATGAATTCCATTTTGTTCTAAACAAATAAAAAAAAAATAAAATGATAAGCACAGAATCAAAATGTATTTTTGAGACTAAAAAAAATTAAGAGTTACAGCCAAAATTATTAGACAAGTGGAATGCAAATGAATTCAGATCAAATTCAAATTTGGTAAAATTAAACATTTCAGGGTCTGTAGGACAATGTTTGTAGATAAGCGCAACAGTCTTTAAATAACAGTACATTGAGAGAAGGGGTGGGGGAGCAGCATGAACAATTTCCAGTGGTTTCTTCAACAATAAATAATGTATATTAGGATATTTCCTTGTTGAAGTTTTGCAGCTATCATGATGACCAGGTATGAAAAGGTCATCTCTCAACAATTTCAGGAGTTTTTGTTTGCTTTTTTTTAATTGATTAATTACACAGCAACACTTTGAAGGTTACTTTTTTGCCAAGGCAAGTAAGGTCCTTGCATGAGAACACAACACTATTGTCATACCAGACTGATGCAGTGGTGGAAATCAATCCTGCGTTCATCTAGTCACAAGTCATTTGCCTTCACCACAAAATGACGGTGAGTGCTATATGAGGAATTAAATCTTACATGTGACAGTTACATTACAGTGCCACCCCTTCTGCAGTTGGAAAGATGACCTTAAGATGACCTTTCTGGATGGGGTATCACATACATAAATAAAAAATACATATAAAGTTAGAAAGGTCTAACTGATGTTTAAATATTTAATATTTTCATTCAAAAATCATATGCATGGTATGAAATCAATTTGTTAAAAGCTTTTGTCAATATTATTTAAACTAATTATGAATAATCATCAGTTGTGGTGCAAAACCATTTGGAAACCTTGTAACTAAAATCAGGAAAGAAACATCTGGATGTTTTATGTTATTCTCCATTAATCCTATTTTCCCAGTGTTGTAGAATGTACAGTCGACAACATTTATTGGAAAGTTTTTGGATACCATGTTTCTCAGCAATGAACATAGTATGTATGTTTGTTTAGTCATATAGCTTTCACTTTTCCTTCTCAAATGAGAATATCTAATTTTGTTTTGCACCTTTTCTAAGCAGGTTATTCATTTATCAGCAGCAAGAATAGTCTGACCAAGTTTGTAGTTATTACATGAAATGTTCTGTAAATTTAATAAAAAGGGTTAAGCAAAAAAATATATAACAAGAACATGCAGTCCAAGTGGGTCTGATACCACTCACCTGGATTACAAAACTAAACAGTTCACCATTTCACAATGAAGTTATATGTAGTTATGAAGGAACACATGCTATGTGAACTTTAAATCATGCTGATTTACCCGTTTTACTACATTTTGAAAAAATTCTTTATAAAGATAAAGGTATGGTGTCTTACTCAAAAGCTAATTCAAGCATGTACTTAATGATATAAACCCATTTAAAGTTTTATTTACACTGGATAAGAAATAGTCTTTTGATCAAGGGAGGTAACAAGCTCTATCAATTAAGGCATCTCCTTAATATGCTCTGTCTTCTTTTATTTTGGAGCATGTCTGCAACAATGATAATGCAAAATCAAAGGTAGAGGAATATTATTTCAAAACTGCAATTCCAGAGAGTCAAAAGTTCCATCTGAGCAAGACTGCCCCCTTACCTTGCTCGCAACTTCGTGAAAATACACGAGTTTGTTCAAAATCAGATATAGCTGCTAGATGGTTCATAATCTTGACCAATCAGAAACAAGGTCACATGTCTAACATGCATAAATTTCATTAATGATCATATTCAACCAAGATCTTGATGACGTGGGTCTATTTACCAAGTTTGATCAAACTCCTATTAAAATGAATTATGCCTCTAACATAGCAAAAAAAATCTCCATCAGAAGCAAGATCACAAAAATATGCATATGTGTTGCTCATCATCCAACATCTTGATGAAATCAACCTCTATATCAATTTCAATTAAATCAGGTCAGAAATAATTTCTCAAATGCCTGCATCATTAGGCCATACATGCCAACCTCAAGAGATGTGTAAGTGTAATTCTTGCTAATAAAAGTGGCAAAAAGCATAATCTGAGCATAAAAAGTGTAATCTGTATATTGATAGTACTAATATTAGTACCCCTACTTCGCTAAGGCTACAACATTACATGCCATAATTACATTAAAAAAATATCCAGCAACTCAGCAAAAAAATTTCTACTAACCTGAATCTGTGGGACAAAATACTTGGGGAAAAAAGGCCAAAATCCACGTGGATTAGAACCAAAACAAATGTTCTTTTTGCCATGAAAATTCAAGATAAGAACGCAAAACATACTGAAAAATTATTTATATTCAGCATTCACTCGAACGAGTAAACATACGTGTCTAACTTTTGCCAAATGACTGTTAAGTCCACAGATTCTGTCCTCGGTTGCTGTATTGAATCGCTTCAATATACTTCTTTACAAATTTGTAAAACTCTTGATTTGTAATGTTTCTTATTGGACATGTTATTAAGTTTAAAAATATCCATCTGCTCTAAGAATTTTCATCCACAAGTCAACTTGTACAAGCTATTAATACCTGATGCAATTTTCTTTAAAAGTATAGACTGGTCTACTAATTTATTATCAATATAATAAATCTGCAAGGAAAGTTTCAGATTGAAGAAACCCATCTGTTTTCTTGGAAATGGGTCATATACAGTTGCTTTAAATAGAAAATTAGAAAAAATTAGATGTAGCTCTATGATGGAAAAATTCTGCTGTTCTTAAGCAGCAGTCTTTTGTTTTAGAATTTTTTCTGATTTTTATGTTTAGTGGAATCAAAGAGATGATAATATAAATTACAAACATGACTTTTATTACTTTCATTTACTTTTTAATGTACCAGAAAAGCATAATCCCTACACAGGCAATCATAAGACATAATTCGGTGAATTAGGCCAATTTGATGATATATGCTCATATCCCAAGTTGACTCGAAACTGAATCAGAATTATTACTTTCAGAGTAAACTGAGTTAATCAGATGCTCTATCTAATACACATGGACACTGCTTTCTGAAATTATCTAAGATCTTGATGCTATAAGCCCATTATTTCAAATTTTCATCAAAACTGGATAAGAAATATGGTTTCCAGGGTAGTTACAAGCTCTGGAAATCAATACCTAATTAATACAAATAGATCTTGCTCATTACTGAACTTGTCTAAAATCTTAATTACATAAACATTTAAAGTTGGATCAAAATCAGATCCGAAATATGGCCTCCTAGAGTGGTAACAAGTTAAGAAGATCTAATGCCAGACGACCTCATCAATATGTGTAACTAACTTCTTATTGAATTCATCTGAGAATTTTTAAAGCTATAAACCCAGTCCTAGTTCAATTGAAATTAGATAAAAATAGCAGACTGAAGAGTAGAAACAAGCCATGGCTAACGAACAAATGATGCACATCAGATGCAGGCTCATTTGGTCAGTTTTAGTTTTACATGACTCAGTAAAGTGTTTTCCTCATGGAGGTCAAGGGAAGAAACCAAAAATTTCCTATCTTCTGGGTAAATCATTAATAAACAAAATGAATAACAACGGTCACAGAATACAGCCCTGTGGTACTCCACAATAAATATTTTTACTTTCAGAAGGTGACCAATTAAAGATGCATTTTGCTTTCTATCAGTAAGAAGTAAACCAGTTTAACAAGTTTTCATTACATCAATAGATCTTCAGGTTTTCAAGAAAGCATATTTGAGATAAAACTATAATAGTGCCAATTCCTTTGACGTTTTCAGTCATTTATCAACTACAGATAAAAGATAAATCAACTATAGATAAGAGTGCAGTTTCACACGAGTGATTCTATCGAAAGCTAGACTGATTATCACAAATAATACTGTTAAGTGTTTAACAGTTGATTTAAAAAACATGTTCATTTTTTCATAGTAATTTGGGAATGATGGAAGGAAGGATAGTTACATTGGTTTTTGTTTATGCAATGAAGTTACATTGTCAGTATTCTAAGATTCTGGAAATATTTTTAACATAATACTATGGCTGCAAATAAAACAACAGAAGGTGCAGTTGCTTTTGGCAGCCTTAGTCCAATCATATCCTGCCCTGTGGTTTTACTATCATCCACCAAAAATGTTTTTATTTCATGTGATTACTTACATTTTAAACTACTGAACACGTGGCAAAGAATGAGAGCTGAATAAGATATTTTGTTAATATTATTATCTTTTAGGATCATTATGTAAAGAAAGCTGTCTGAAATTAACTGGACTGGACAGCTGTCTGAAATAGCCCAATTCCACCCCAAATATACAAAATCTATCTTAGAGAAAACCAAACTCACTTTCTTCACCATCTGAAGAATCAGCAGAAAAAAAAACAAAAGAGTTGCATATATGTTCTCAGAAAAGGCATTCAGTCTAAGAGTCTAATATTCTAGCAAGAAAGGCCGACATGAAACCAGACAAATCTGTCAGTTTTCACCCAACAAAATGTAATCAATGTTCTCTCAAAAACAATATAGCATTAGCCAATACAATTTTTAAAACGTTTTGTGATAATTAGGATTTCATTACATCTATACATCCTTTTTTTTTTGTACTTTGCATGGCATTAGACTATTTAAAAAAACTGATCACATGCAAGATGCCTTACTGTAGCTTACTTTACAACAATGATGTTTAATATCAAGCTTTGAAGAAACTCGCATGCAGCTATTTTAGCATAACTGATCCTTTAATTAGCTCTTCAACCCCTTTCTTTAAAGCATCAATCTTCTAATTAGATCCCATCCCCTTTCTACAGCAGCACTGACCCTCTAATTAGTTTCCATTCTTCCATACCAACAAATCTTAGTAAAATGACTGACACAATGTCACAATCCTTTGTACATTCATCTATACTAATAAGATCAATTTGTCCATCATTTCGGCAGACCATAAATCCCATTGAGTCATTTTACTTGTCAACAGTTCCAACAAAAAAAAATTAACTTTCTGTTTTCAGAGTAATGTGGTTTTGTTTCAATGAGCTTAAGTTTACTATTATTCAAAAATGGGAAGGGGGTATACAAAAAGGGAAGGGTGGCACACAAAAAGGGAAGCTGGAACACAAAAAGGGAAGGGGTAACACAAAAAGGGAAGGGGGCACACATAAAGGAAAGGGTGGCATACAAAAACAGGGAAGGGGCACACAAAAAGGGAAGGGTGGCATACAAAAAGGGAGGGGGGTTACACAAAAAGGGAGGGGGGTTACACAAAAAGGGAACAGGGCACACAAAACCTGAAAATAGGCTAAAATTTCTCTTTCTGAATAAACTTGCTGTAAGGTTAAAATGGACATTCAGGGATTTTTCTTAGCTTTGATTTCTTTTGAGATTCAGATACCAAAAGGTCTAATTATGGGAATTCACACTTAAAGAGGATCTGAAATGATTATTTAAAGATTGACTGATTGAGACTGCTACAGTGGCATAAGTAGTTAGAGCATCTGCCTTGTATGAGGAAGGTCGCAGGTTTGAACCACAGCCAAGCCATGCCAAAGGCTTATAAAAATGGTACTAACAGCTGCCTCGCTTGGCATTCAGCATTAAGAGGTCAGTGTTAGGATTGGTCAGCCTAGTGTCAGGATAATGTGACTGGGTGCGACATTATGCTAAATGTCTGCAGCATGATGCCCCAGTGCTAGACATCACTATAAAACTGCCACACTGCAGACATCATAGTGATTTGACTGAAAAAATTGATAAAGTTGTGTTAAAAAATGCAATTCACAAGCACAGTTAATTGACTGATTGGGATTGGTCCATGCGTGCACAAAGGTTTGCAATGAAAAAAGGCAATCCAGCCCATGCAATTATACTATCTGATGTAGAAGACAGACCTTGTAGCCAATGGCACAGACCCATCAATACAACTGGCTGAACATTTTCTGCTCAATGTACAGACCCTCATGTGGTGGCACAATGTGCAGCATCAGATACAGATCTGTACTGTGTGCAGTTAGGTGGAAATTATTCATTACTAATCCATTAAATTTGAGTATGTTTAGCATTACCTGTATGTCACATGTCAAGTACATCTCAGCATAACAGTATGCCAAGTGTCAAGTACAATATCAGCATTGCCATTATGCCATGTGCCAAGTACATTTCAGCATTACCAGTATGCCATGTGTCGAGTATATTTTAGCATTACCATTATGCCATGTGTTGAGTATATTTCAGCATTACCATTATGCCATGTGTCACATACATTTCAGCATTACCAGTATGTCATGTGCCAGGTACATTTCAGCACTACCAGTATGCCATGTGTCAAGCACACTTCAGCATTATCAGTATGCCATGTGTCAAGCACACTTCAGCATTACCACTATGCCATGTGTCAAGCACACTTCAGCATTACCAGTATGCCATGTGTCAAGCATACTTCAGTATTACCACTATGCCATGTGTCAAGCACTTCAGCATTACCACTATGCCATGTGTCAAGCACACTTCAGCATTACCACTATGCCATGTATCCCTAACATATATATGCAATGCTAAAACTAGCCATGTATCCCTACTATAGATGGTTCTGATGGTGCTACATCTAAAATGTATTACAGCAATGGCTTTTCTAATAGACAAAGAGAGTTCTTTTTACATGAGCTTTCATGTCATTCTTTTCCACATTAATGCAATTGGCATTCAACTTGCACACAACAGGACAAACCCCCTGTAATGTTAAAATTTTCAAACTTGTGTCAGATGGTTTTCCTTGGAGGGGTACAGGTTTTAACTTCCCTACTGATTTCTGGTACATAAATACTTCTGATACCACCCACCTGTCTTTCATAACCAAACAGTTGACTAAGAAGTCACATGAAGCATTGTAATTACACAAACCATGTAAAATATCTCTCTCTCTCTATCTATATACATATATGTTTTACTTATTCAGAACTGAATCACATATTTTACCACTTAAAAATACTGTGGTTGGATAAATTTATATCGGTTGGGTGACAAGTTTACGTCCACATTCTTTGATGATTACTCTGATAAAAACATTTAACTCTTTACCTTCTCCTAACGTATATATGCAATGCTAAAACTAGCCATGTATCCCTAACGTATATATGCATTGCTAAAACTAGCCATGTATCCCTAACGTATATATGCAATGCTAAAACTAGCCATGTATCCCTAACGTATATATGCAATGCTAAAACTAGTCATGTATCCATAACGTATATATGCATTGCTAAAACTAGCCATGTATCCCTAACGTATATATGCAATGCTAAAACTAGCCATGTATCCCTAACGTATATATGCAATGCTAAAACTAGCCATGTATCCCTAACGTATATATGCAATGCTAAAACTAGCCATGTATCCCTAACGTATATATGCAATGCTAAAACTAGCCATGTATCCCTAATGTATATATGCATTGCTAAAACCAGCCATGTATCCCTAACGTATATATGCAATGCTAAAACTAGCCATGTATCCCTAACGTATATATGCGATGCTAAAACTAGCCATGTATCCCTAACGTATATATGCAATGCTAAAACTAGCCATGTATCCCTAACGTATATATGCAATGCTAAAACTAGCCATGTATCCCTAACGTATATATGCATTGCTAAAACCAGCCATGTATCCCTAACGTATATAAGCAATGCTAAAACTAGCCATGTATCCCTAACGTATATATGCAGTGCTAAAACTAGTCATGTATCCCCAGAGATGTGTATACAACTTGCTAACAACTCTGTCCCTGTTGACTCGTATAAGTTTCCAGCCAAGGGTTGGGAAACCACCGAGATGCATATAAACGTTTCATATTAAAGCTTTGCATTGGATGAAATTGCAAATATCCTTTCTTTTAAGCAATATTTACCCAATGAAAAGAGTCCTTACATAAAATGATGAAAGTGTTCTATTAGTAGTTTTACAGCATATAAGTGGGAATTTCCAGTGAAAACGAGGTCCATTGTGAAAATGAAACAAAATGGTAACATTCTTGTATTCTGACAATAATTCAGACAAAAGTTTTGAAGGATTTGAAAGTGATGACATTGCAAATGACATCGACTTTAATGATCCAATTCAAAATGACAGATTGGACATTAGTATAAGTCCTGTTTGGACACCTGACATTTCCAATTTATCTGAAATGGAGGATGAAATGTGTGACGATCTTGTATGGTTGGAACATGTGGGGCTGGTACAAATGGACAACTGTACAGCAGATTCAGGGCCAACATTTAATGTAGATGAAAATGCAAGGGAGATAAATTTCTTTTTAGTTTTTTTTCTCCAATGAAATATTCCAGGCATTGGTAGCTGAAGTGAACAGTTATGCAAAAAGGAAAAAGAATTACTCAGAAGCCTGATATCCCAAATGGTCACCTACTTCAGTTGCAGAAATGAAGCCATTTCTTGGAATACATCAGTTTTAGTGAAATACAAATTACATAATATAAGATCGCTTGGAACATGGGTAACTTTATTAAAGAACAGGGTATTCCAGATGTAATGACAAGAGTACGATGAGAGGTTGTTAAAATATTTTCAAGTTAACGACATGACTAACAATCCTTCAAGGAGACAACCTGGTCATGACAAGATGTGTCATCTTGGTTCAGCTCTCAACATCGTCCTTGCAAGTGTCTTGAAAATTATAATCCACCCAAGGACTATAAGGATATGATAGCATTTAAAGACAGATTGTCTTTTGGACTGTACTTGCCAGCAAAGCCTACCAAATTTGGTATCAACATTTGGAAGAGGGCCAATCCTGCCAATGGCTATGTTCATGAATTTCAGATATACTGTGGATGCGAAGAATGTCAAGGTAATAAGCTTGGTGCAGGATCCCGAGTTGTGGCAGAGTGACAATAAGACTTGTTGCTAAGAACCAGCATGTTCACATGGACAATTTTTTTTCTTCAAGTCCAGCCCTATTCGAATCTTTGCAAACCAACTAAATATACTGCCATGGAACGGTACATGCAAACAGACAAGATATTCCTGATACCATACAAAATCCCAGAAACCTTTCCAGAGGCCAGTCCAAAACAATGCAGATGGGAACACTAACAACAGATGCATGGAAAGATAGTCAGTTTGTCCATTTTCCTTATAACAACATCTACTCTGGAGAAGAAACTGTAGTTCAGTGACAGCAGAGGCATGGTGTTCACCAGAAAATAAATGCACCTGGTGTGGTCAAAATGTACTCCAAGAAGAAAATGGGTGTTGACTTGGCTGACCAGATCAGAATGCAATATGGTACATGCAGAAAAGCAAAGAAATGGTGGAAGTATCTGCTCTGGTTTTTATTTGACATAGCCCTTTGTAATGCCTTCCAACAGTGAAAGAATCCACAAACCATTTGATTATCACTCGGAGACGAAGAGACAAACAATGGCATCAGCTTGACTTTAGAATAAATCTTGGACAGCAGCTTATTGCAGGCTACAGGGTTACAAAGAAGCGGCAAGCAGTATCAGCTATAGATACCAAAGATAACTGCCACTGGCCAGTCAAATTTGAAAAGATGGGAAAATGCAAACTGTGCAGAATGGCAGCAGACATGAAGTCTTCATCAGATATGAAATATGCAAAGTTAAATTATTTGTAGAAAGAATGATTCAGGCAATCTCACTAAAAATTACCAATTCTACAGTAAAATAGTGGACCCATGGTTGTGCAAAAAAGTGATGAGAAAAATATTCTAATATACATTATAAATATACTTTATAAACACAAACAGATATCTTGAGGTATATTTTTTATTATGAACATGTGAATATAAACATTGATTCCTGAGGATTATATGTACTTGTTGGTGGAAATAAGTGGCACAAAACTTTGGCAGGTTTTTCAAACTTTATTTCTCATCAAATTACATTGTCTGCGTGGGACAAGACTGATACAGAAAATGAAGACAAAATATATGCCAACTCCAGAAGCTCTCACTCGGGCAGCCATTATGATGCGCTGGGATTCAGCCTACAAACAGCTGCATGAAGGCAGGTTGCTTATCAGGCACAGTCAACTCATTAAATTACATAGCTTGCATGGGAACATACTGAGGACAAAAATGTAGACTGAATATGTACTAATTCAACTGGGCAGTCAGTACTTGCAGAAGGTAAAGAGTTAAACCACTAATATGGAGTGAATTCCATATTACAGGTATACTGCCCACCCCTCTCCCAACACCGTTTATCAACTGACTAGTTCTTCTAGTTTTATTTGTTTCTGGCTTAATGCCATTTTTAGTGCATGATAAGACTATACCTGGCGTAACTAGCCACTCTGGGGTAAATTGGCCAAATTTACACATGTAATCCTTTTTTCCTAATTCCCTTTTGTCAGTTGAATCGAAAAACAGTTTATAGTTTATAGTAATAGTAAAAACAAAAAGGCAGGGTAAGGAAATATTCCCAAGATCACAGCCAATCATGAATATTGCACATAAATTTAATGGTTTTATTTGGATCAACCAGAATCACATAGTGATATTTTAACGTCTTTAAAAAAGTATAAAACTGCACACACACAAATTTTTGCCTAAATATCCTTCCGATTTCAGTAACGAAAATCTTTGAGAAAAAATTCACATAATTTAGTCATTTCATTCGCAGATTTATAATTTCTAACCTGACTGTGATCAGGGTAGCCCTAACTTTGTCATTGTCTGCATGTTTCATGCTTAATGGACTTTCCATACTAACACAGCACCATACTGAACACACTATGGGCATGTATATTTTCCTCAGACAAAAGAGTGACATGGTTCATCCAGTTCAGTAACTGTTGGATAATTATGTAAATAACCATAAGGTTGAGAGTTGAGTTATATCCCCTTGCACCCGCGTACACAGAAATTACACCGATTGTTAAACCCATCTGAAGAGCAAAGTCATCATTCTTTTCCTTTGCTTGATTCGACATTGTAAATGTCAGATGATGTTGTATTTGCCTTCTATATACAACATGTGTAGTTGTACTGCTGAAAATGGACCTGTCCAGGAACTGGAACTGATTGGCAAGCAAAATCATCTTTTATACTGAAAACTTCCGTAAGGTATGAAACATGTATATCATAACAGTGTTAGGGCCTGCTGGTTGTTATTGTTCTAGGGTTTAACGCCATTTTTCAGCACAAGATAGGCTATACATGGTGGCCAGTATGACTGGTGGAGGAAGAACCCTGGAAAACCCAGGGAAGAACCACCGACCCATGAGAAGCTACTGGCAGGCTTTCCCACGTACCCAAGCTAGCCGAGACTTGGACTCGAACCCATGCAGACAGAGGTGAGATGGCAGTGATCTGGAACGGTGAGCGCTTTAGACCACTCGACCACTCAGGGCCCCCTGCTGGTTGTAATCTGGTTTGAAATTATAAATGAATGAATGAATGAATGGACCAAGTTTAGTGCATTTTTTAAAATCTCTTTCATGCTTTTTTGTTGCTTAAATCGGGACAAACAGGTATATTCAGATTATATGTGTAAAGCAAACCAACTGTGACAAACTCAGTTTTATCATAATACACTTTTTTAAACAAGACTTTTTACAATATTTTAGTTTTTAAATTACATTTGGACAGTATGGTTATAACAATACTGATAAAATTATAAATATTTTAACAAATTAGTGTACTTTTTTCCCCAGAAATTAAGCACATTTAAAAAAACAAAATCCACTTTTTAAAACATTTAATAACTTTTCAAGGCAATCCTCTGAATTTTAGGGCATTTCAAGACTGTGGAAACCCTGAAATCAGATAAAATACATGGCTTTTATAGTGGTAATAAGACCTGTCAAATACAAAATCACTTCATTACCGTGTGCATCTCACTCTAATTTAAATTTTTAAAGATCTTGGCGAAAAAGGTATGTATTCCAGGCCTGACTAAAATTGGATCAGAAATTTGCCCTCCAAGTTGGATACACAATCAGCAAATTGGATACATGATCAGCAAATTGGATACACAATCAGCAAATTGGATACATGATCAGCTAATTGGATACATGATCAGCAAATTGGATACACAATCAGCAAATTGGATACAAGATTACCTGATCAATACATGTTGCTGTTGCTCATCCATGATATTGTTAATATAAGCACACATTTGAAGTTTGATCAAAATCTATTCAGAAATATGGTTTTCTGAGTGACAACAAGCTGATTGCAGAGTAACAAAAACCTCAGCCAATCAGATGCAAGATCACCTCATTAGTATGATGCATCACGCCCATTATACAACTTGTACAAGAGTCTGCTGATAGGCATATATTCCAGATCTGACCTAAATCATATCAGAAATATGACCACCAGACAGTTAACGATGTCAGTGAATCAGATGAAAGATCAGCTAATTAATATGCACCATGATCATTATACCGCTAATTAATATGCACATATCTTGCTCATTATCAAACCTGATGCATCACGCCCATTATACAACTTGTACAAGAGTCTGCTGATAGGCATATATTCCAGGTCTGACCTAAATCATATCAGAAATATGACCACCAGACAGTTAACGATGTCAGTGAATCAGATGAAAGATCAGCTAATTAATATGGACCATGCCCATTATATAGCTAATTAATATGCACATATCTTGCTCATTATCAAACTTGCATCCCAGTACTGTCCTTGTTCGAGACCCTAACCATGTAAGAATATGTTTCAAGTTTCATAAAAATGGGATCAGAAATATGGCTTCCAGAGTGCTAATGTCTGCCAATCAGATGCAATATCACCCAAATGATATATACGGGTCTTGCTAATTAACAAATTAATCAAAGATTTTATGATACAAGTTTGATCAAAAATATGAACTCTGGAGTGGCATTAGGTAATTCTTGATTGACAGACAACACCTGACAAATGTACAACATAACATATGCAGGGTGATACCATAGGCTCAGTGGTCTCATGTCCCAGTGAGCTAAAAAGAACTTCAACTTAAAAATAACTTAAACTTATGTAAAACGTGCTCTTTGTATCCAGCCTATAGAATGGTTACAGTTCTAGATGCAGCACCACTTATCATTCATGACATCATTTGAAAATAACAGTAGTACTTTTAAGTTTGGAATCAATGAGACAGTCTAACCTGTTTCTGTCAGGTCTGTTGATGAATTATGGTTGGATATCTGACCCTCTCTACTCCGCGACTTTCTAACTCTCTGGGGTTTGGGAGTCAAACCTGATTCAACAACAACCCTGTTGGAAAAACAAAAACAAAACAAAACTGAAGCAGTCCAAACTTATAGAATAAAACAAATAATCAATGGAACTCACCCATATATCCATTCTGTATACGGTCTGTGCTTAAAATGTGTCTCCTGCTTCTCTGTTTCAGAAGAATGCTCATATGCAAAGCCCTCTGAAACAGAGAACCAGTCTGGAAAGCCTGTACTACAACGGTGCCATAAAACAACATACAAGACTGGTGGACAAGATAACCCATAAATTAGGTAGGCAAGTTGGTTGAGTGTCTGAAGAGTCTTGTGTTTGACACCTACCCATGCCAGTCTGGGTTAGTTACCTTGGTTTGACCTTGGAGAAAAGCATTTGGCTACTTCTACTTCATATGGTCATATCAAGTGCAGTGAGTCGTTAAAACAAACTACCGACAACAATAGCAACCTGCTAATTAACCTGTCAATGGTGTTATGTGTGTATTCTGAACCTCCTGGTTCTCTGTTTTATAAGTGTCTTAAGCAATCCCTTCTAAAACAGAACCAGTCTAGGAATCCAATAACACACAAGCCACTTTGCAACAGTTGTAGGTAAGTTCCATTGAAGACAAAGAAATGCAAACCAAACATGTATATGAAAGCTTAACAAATGATATAAATGTAAAAAGAAAGTTGCTGACTCCACAGATGTTAAAAGAACACTTTAAACAAAGGTTTTCCATGCCATCAGAACCCCACCCTCACCCATAGATAAAAGAAAAGTTATCCATTTAAAATTTCTTTAACTAGAAATTAATCCAAAAAGCATAGTCTCTTCTTTGTGTTACAATACAACATAACATAGAGAAAACATACACACATACACAAACAAGCAGGAAAACAACAGTTAAAACATGTACAAAAATCTCTTCTAAAGCATGGTTCAGTTAAATGCACATTAGATCAAAATCATTTTATCAAAAGAGTCTATAGCAAAGGTTTCTTTTTAAGGAAACTGCCCTGATCTAATACATACTAAATATACTGTTTTTGCAAAACATGTACAGCCCTCAACTATTGAAACAGTACTTGTTGAATGCTGTTAGTAGTATATTTCTCTCCCAACTACTCCTTGTCCTACCAGAACAATATTTTTCAAAAAATTTGTATGAGCAATTGTCCAAATGTAGCTCCCCACCAATCTCTGCTTAACAGTGAACAATTTATTCCTATCAGCCACAGTGAATAAAAATAATTAAGTATAAATAAAATGGGTCAATAATGAGTTATCCATGTAAATTTTTAAGTATGAATAAAATGGGTCAATAATGAGTTATCCATGTCAATTTTCAGAGCTCTATGTTGAGCAAACATGGGAAAATTCCAAGTCATAAAGGCATACATAACACTATACATGTGAAAATCAGTAGATTATTCAATATATAACCTTTTTTGTATGATCGTGCTGAAATGGACTCAAGGCAAACAGGATGTTTTAGGGGAAAATGGCCATATATGTGGAAATCTAATCCTATCACTGAAACCCAACTTACTCCTTTATTGGCAATTTATAGTTATTACATGAAATACTCCCTGCTTACAAACTGAGCATGTCACATGATTGGTTTTCATTTGGTACCTTTTCTAATAATTTTGTAAATCAAAACATGCCCTTAATATGACACTAAAATTTAAAAAAATCTCCAATTAATGTTGCCACTTCGGTCAAAATGAATGCTTACTGAGCAGTACAAAATGTGATCATTAAATTATGACAACAATACAAATTCGCTTTTATCTTTCGATATTCTGAATTGTGGGAGAGACTGGATGTCAGATAAAGTGTATGCGACTCCTGTCTCTTATTATATGTGAAAATTATATTCATTATTAATTATCATATGCAATTATAATAATCGCAATAATAGTCATATGAAGGACAATTAATAAAGTGTTATAACTCTACGATCATAAACTAAGTAACAGAAAAATGCAAAACCAACAAGTTTTGTGAAACTTAATTTAATTATCAGTTATAAATGAAAACGGGAGAGGAACTTACAGTATTATGAAGTGAATCCAAACTGATCCTTATAAAGGTCTATAAAAGTCCTAAATAAGTGAAAAGTTCCTTATCCATTTCAAAACCAGAAATGTACTGGTCCTCCAAAAACCGTGACATTGTCAAGATGGCATTGCCCAGAATTCCTTTGAATAATTTATAACAGTTCTTGAATAATAGTATAGTCCAAATACTGAGCACTTCTATTTCCAATGAACAGTCCAAACAAATGTTTTTCCACTTGAATAATATCCAAGTACAACATAAAACACGCCTGCAGACTTTCAACAGGAACACAATAAATGCGAATGGCTCCAAAAATTGGAATGAAACTGATTGTTCAGTTTTCTCTTTATATGCACTGCAGATTGCGACTGTATTCTACAACAGACCCCATGTGACATAATACACTACTCATTTTGTGTCGAATTGGCATATTCATGTGACCTAACCCAACCAATGGGATATCACAGAATTATTCTAGAAACACTGAAACCAAATCAGCAACTCAGAAATTAAGCCATAAGTGCCAATTAAGTCTTATTCTTAAGTTTAATGTTAATAAGTGTCAATACATATTTAAACATCTATTTATAGATCATATGCAATACTATGCTATTAACAGACTCAGGTTACATAGACAAATTTAACTAAAGATATTCTGTAACATTTACAGCCATAAATAAAAATTATAAAAATTAAATAAAGTCATGTACAAAAAATATACTGATATGCATAACAAAAATCAGTGGTAATTTTTTGATAACTCTGAAAATCTGAAGTAATTTACAACTACAATTTTTGGTGATTATGGGCAATTTGTACTTTTTTGTTTTTTTATGGTCAATTATCGTATTTGCCAGCCTATAAGCTGATGTGGAGTATAAGTTGAATCAGCTAATTTGGTAAATTTTCTATCCTTCAACCTTTTAAGAAGTCGATGCTGGGTATAAGACAAGGCCAGATTACACTGCATTTTTCTTTTTGCACCTTGTGATCAAAACAAAATATGGTCCATTATATGAGAGAGAGAGAAATAGAGAGAAAGAGTTCAACTCTTTGTGAATTTTTTGGTTCTTTTTTTTGTTATAACTTATTGCCCCTGTGTTGCTGAAGCTTTGGTCAAAGAGAGAAACCATTAATAAATGAAAGTGTAAATGTAAACTAAAAAAATACATACCATACTCCTTCAGGGTTTACATATTCACAATAGTTATATCCATATAGTCTCCATTAGGTTAAATCCCAAGACTGACCATTTTGCATGCTGTCTAATTTTCTTTGCAAGCATAACAACCTCTCCATTCCCAACAATTAAGATTTGTTTGAAGTGCATGTACTATTCCTGTACTACAGTGGCAATTGTTTTTGATCTTTGCTCATGCTAGATGTGGTTTAAATTGGTCTCAGTTCTGTCGGCAAGTTAAAAAATATCACTGGCTGTGAAATTTACAATAGTAACCACCATGTGATTCTTTTAATAATGGAAGTGGAAACAAAAATTAGAAGGAATAGCCTAACTAGATGTATTAATTGATAATAGAATATGGTACTTGTACACAAGTAAAATCAGTCATCAGGTAAGTAAACAATACATGTCTGTCTGTCTGTCTCTCAATGGGGCATACAAATTATCTTATCATTGGGTGCAAGAAGAAAATTGTGATGGAATACGTCTTTGTCATGATTATTCATCTTCTAACTTGTAAATTCTAATGCGCATATATGTAATTACATTTAAACAGCGTATTGTTGTTCTTGTAGGGTTTAATGCCACTGACCCACGAGAAGCTACTGGCAAGCTTTCTCACATACCCACATTAGCCGAATCCAAGAGAGCGTATATTACAAACAACATAAATTACAAGAGCAAGCTGCTTTAGTGCAATTACATCTGATCTATGTTAATTTTTAATACTGACAATCATGTAATTGATTAAAATACTAAATGTGGATCCTATATTTGTTCATACATAATCTCTTCCCCAAAATGAAATATTTTTTACACATCGTGAAGAAATAAAAGGCATGAAGATGCAGTGCACAGCATTTAGATATTCAGTTGATTTTGACACTAATTTTTAAACTAAAGTGATAATATCACAGCCTTCTTGATTAGAATACCTTACAATGCCCTCTGACGTGCAACTTTCATCTCTATAGAGAATGCCCTATATTGAATATGGCTTGTGGTGAATCAAAAAGGAGAAGAGCCCAAAGTTAATATTTCCCTATTTGCACAGCACATGACCCAGGTCTTCAGGATATTAAACAATGTACAAAGAATGTTTCAATTATATTCTTCAAAAGATGTTAAACTGAAAAAGCTAATTTTTAAGTAAATTGTGTTTCTCCAAACATAATTCTTATCCAATCAGATTAATTTTAGGATATTAGCCTGCTACCTCATGAATCCAGCCCAACTAAAAGACAAAAATCATCTTTCTCCATCTCATAGAAAAAGGGCAATAACTCCTGTGGATTACCTTCCCTTGCAAACGCCAGGTGCTGCTAGTCTTCTAGCCGAGTGATATAATGTGGACGATTGCATGGCGGGCAGTTGGGAGGCTTTTTCAGTAATATTATTGGATAAATATTCTCAGAGAAAACTATTCGAAAATGAAAATTTGCTCTCTCCTTCAAATACATTCCCCGATCACATGATCAGGAGAACAAGTAATAGAAGGAGGAAATGCTGAGCATCCGACCTCTACCTCAGGTATCCTTGAAGGCAATGATGGTAGATTCCCCATGTGAATGATAACCTGTTCTCCTAATTACATAAGCAACACAGCTTAGGGTCACTCGATCTGTGACCTCTACATATGGTTAAGAAGATAATTATTGAAATCTTACCTACTGAATTTCACTGGCGAATCCAACGAAGCTGATCAGGTATGTTGATTGTTTTAACTGAGTCTGGTAGTCATCTGGGCTGTCGCCACCAGACCAACTAAATTCAAGGTTTGTCTCTGTCAAGCTAAATTTCTGAGATAAAAACATGAGAAGATTGACTGTATGCCAGCCAACAGCTGCTTCTATGTCTCAGATCGACAAGTTACATTTGAATGTGTGACTCACAGAGATCACTCTGATCTCGCACGTGGTAATCTTCATGAGGTGTCTGACCTTGTAAGAAATGTGAGACAGAATGTAAGGGCTTGAGGAGTGATATCCTGCTTCCCAGCTTTCACTGGAAGAAAGAGGTACCTTTTGCATGTGCCACAATTTGCCTGTGTTTCAAGTAGTGCTTGAATGCATGAACAGGATCTTGCAAGGCTGTTGCTCTTGACCTGTCTTTGGAAGATATCAAGTGAATGATGACTCTTTGAAAGCAGACAGATGATAACCTATTTTTGACTATGGGGTACAATAAAATGGCTGAGTGGGATCAAGTCTGTGGCCATGATGAATAATCGGAGGAGTTGCAAGAACTCTTTCGCTGAAATCCATGTCCTGTTGGAAACAGACTTGATGAGTTTGATGATCCTAATGACACAAAGACGAGGAAGCAGTACCAAATAGGCTGGTGATAAATGCAATACCCAGATGGACAAAAGCATGGGAAGGACGGAGGTCTGACTTTTCCCAGTTCACTAAAAAGCCTAGATGATCTGAAAGTGAGAAGAGCATTTCTGCCTTTGAATACAAATTAACTTACCGTAAGTTTTTGGAGGATGTCATTAAGGTACGCTGCCATAATTGAAGATGAAGTCAATTAGAAAAGGGTGATCCACAACCTTGGCAAAAACCCAAGGGTTGATGTTGCGGCCAAAGGGTAGGACTTTGAACCGATAAACCATGTCGTGGCAAGCAAAAGTAATCAATTTTCGCGACATGGGGTGGATAGGACTGTGAAATTAAACATCGGTCAGATTGGCATCTGTTGGATAAAGAGACGGATTTAACACGCTGTCTCCTTGAATTCAGTGGCAAAATGAATTGGTTATGGCAACTCAGGTCGATAAGTGGCCTCAACCTTCCGATTAAGAAACTGCCATGAATATAACCCATGCTAATATGGTCTTTGCACAATCTCCACTGCCTGTTTTTCGACTATCTCCTGTTGTAGATGTGCATCTTTTTACCAATATAACGGTACATCCATGAACTGGGAAGAGGAGGAAAGGGGAGGGGGTTGGATAAATGAAATTTGAAGCCCCTCCGAAATTGCTTGGATCACCCAACAATTCTGACGGAATATAGTTATCCAGTAAGCCTGAAACTGCCGGAGTTGGCCGCCCACACGTAGGCAACTGCAGGCAGTGAGGAGGGAAGGTCAATGCTTAGAGTTAGGAGGCTTGAAAGCAGAGAAACTGGGTTTCTTATTTCCTCTGTATGGTTGCCTTCCATGGCACTGGGCAGGGATCTATAACACACAGCTGAATGAAAAGATTCCTTGTCCCTAGTCTGCTTACTGTTTCAAAAAGCCTGTGTGGGTTATGCGGCAAGTTGCAGGGGCAGTTCCTGCACTGTCTGCCTCTGAACTTCTTCAATTCTTCCTACAAAAAGCACTGGTGACCCAAACAGGTTTGTCTGTAAAGCCAGGGTACGATGAGGCTTAAGCAACGTGGAACGCAGGTCTAAGTTGGCTGAAGCAGTCAACACATTAGTCATGGCATGGTAAGCAGCTCGGTTAATGACTAGCAATCCTGGCCATACCTCTTAAGTGTGGTTATTTTCGGATTTCTCAGCAAGTTGGAAAATTACCAATGAGGTAAAATCTAACATTGAAGAAAACAGTTCCCATGCTGGGACGGGTGGTTGGCCTGTGATGGTGCGGTTGAATTATGAACTGGAACCAATAGATCTAGTCTAAACCCCATGCCTCCAGACTAATGGCCAGTAGGCCATGCTTGGATATGAGTGGGGACTTGCGCCTACTGGGCAGCCAATTAGGAGGACACTCCCTGAAAGCGTCAGAAAAAGGTACTGAAGCTAGTGAGGAAAGTAAAGGTATTACAAGGCCAGATATCAATAACTGCATGATCATATAAAAAACCAAACAAAGCATCTGTGGTTGTACTATCTCAACATTATTTTCCTCTCTACCGCTATGTTACTGTGGCTGATAGATGCAAGCAACAAACATTAGGTGGGGAGGAGGGGGGGTCCCAGCATCCCCCACACGAATTTGCAATGGAGGTTGACTTTGGATATATCAAACTTCATACAGATCTGGAGAGCTGAAATTCAGTAACTTTTCCATGACCAGTTTTCAATGACTACTGACGGTATCAAGTGTTCCACTTCAGTTACTAATTTAAATACAAAAACAATACAGAAATAAACATGATATAAAGGCAAATGATATTTAAAAAGAAAGTCACTGTAACCCATATGTTAACCATTGCCCTTTAGCTTCTATACTTTCTTCTCCAGCTGCAACTTCAGCGCTTTCATTACAGAGCTGCTGCCTAATTTTTGTCTAAGGGGGGCGGGGGGCTCCCAAAAACAAGTGGGGAGTAGAACAAAAAGGAAAGAGAGGAGGAAACAGCCATAGCTCACTATTTACCTAACACTTCAAGATCCATCTATCTTTATTCCAGCTATACACTCTGTTAGAGTCCTACTGAAATCAAAATCTTTAAAAGATGTTGCCTCTAGTTGTATATGCTATAATCTGTCAATTTGTGTGAGCATAATCTGTTCCTCACCCGTGTAAGAATATTGTTCTGTGCTGAGATGCCCCTGTTGATAAGGCATATACACAGCTAGCTTAGTCAAGTTTGGAAACTGTTCCTTGTGGTTATTATGTACATTATGTCAAGGCACACCAGTTAAAATTCTCACTCTGAAGTTGTCCAGCTCCAATAACCGGATGTAATTCATAGCTTTAAAAATAAATTGCCATCTCTATCGTCAGCCAGTATTTGCCAAACTCAATCATCCCTCTTGAATTGTCTAGGTAGCCCATATTTTAAACATTCATATGTAACACTTCCTCAATGCATGATACAAACTACGACAGAATGTCTTGTCCAGGATCAAATGTGACAATTAAATGACTTGAAAGCAAAATTTTCAATCACTTTTTTTATTTTGCAAGCAAAATCTCCAAAATTCAATGACTTTCAATGACCTAGGTGAAATATCAATGACTTTCAAGGCCTTGAATTGAGGTGTTCATTTCTCAATGACTTTCAATGACCTTTAATGACCTTGTGAACCAGGTGTATACTGAGGATATCAACATTCAGTTTTTTCTTCCCTTTTGCTACCTTCAGGTCTACTGTAGCACAGGATTCATCTGTCCATGTATTACACATGCAGCACTGACAATGTACAATTAGTACATACAATAAAACAGTCCTAATTGTCTTCCTTTGCTTTGAACTTTTTGCATTTCTCGCATTTAATTGACATTTCAACTGAAATGACAAAAGGAGAGAAAAACAAAAAAATTAGTAATTCAGCATGTTACTAACTAGCTAATACAACCACCATTACGAACAGAGTAAGTGAAAATAGTGTCGCATTAACTTGTACATGACAATGATAGTGTGTTGACATGTGGTCTTAAACAGACAAAGTCCAAAAAGGTGACAAAGTCGCTAAAATCTGGAAGAAACTTAAAAATAATGTACAAAAACTGTAAAAGAATGATTGTCCAATATAATAAGTCCAATTTTAAAGTTTGATGGTCCCATGTTAACACTAAAATCGCTTGGACTGCTTGTGATAAAATGTACATTTATTATCAGTACAGCAGCAAAGCTAAAAATCGAGTGACACATGGTGGTGGATAGGGGAGGTAATGGTTAGAGTTATTCCCCACTGTCCATATGAGATAGAAAAAGACAATATTTGTCTTTTAGTAGGGCTGGATTCACAATGTAGCTGGCTAATATATATACTAACATCAGTGTGATTGGGGATTGTATCTGAAGAAGAAAATTCATGATATAGGTTGCAGAAATAAAGACCAATGGTTATATATATCCCCATATTCCCTCCCACCCCCTGAATATATGGTGGCAACAAAAAAAAAAAAAAAAAAAAAAAAAAAAAAGACTACACAAAATTCACACTCAAACCTTTGAGGCTGCTGCTGTTGCTGATATGAAGACAATGACTGATGATGTGGCTGAGATTGTGTAACTTGAGCCGGGGATGGTTGCTGCTGTGGTGTGGTGAATTGCACTGCTGGCACTACCTGAGCTCTCAGTTGTGGCTGCCCTAGCAACCTCATATCACCTAGGAACAGATAAAAAAATTAAACAATTTAACTACTGAGGAGGCTACGATGGAGCAAACTGGTCTATGGGTGGCTGCTATGAGTGTGGTTAACTACACTGCACACTAAGGAAGTGGCAAAGATGGAGTAAAATGACTGATGGGTGGCTACTGTGAGTGTGGTAAACTACACTACCTTACACACTAAGGAAGCAAAGATAGAGTAAAATGACTGATGGGTGGCTACTTTGAGTGTGGTGAATTACACTACTTTACACACTAAGGAGGAGGCAAAGATGGAGTAAAATGACTGATGGGTGGCTACTTTGAGTGTGGTGAATTACACTACTTTAGACACTAAGGAGGAGGCAAAGATGGAGTAAAATGACCGATATGTGGCTACTGTGTGTGTGAACTGCACTACAGTAACTCTCCATAATCTCTGCATAAATTTGTGGTTCACTTTGCAACTGCATATAACCCAACAACATATTTAATCACTTTTTTAGGATAAATTCAAAATGACAAAATACACCAGAATTATGCTACTGTCTGCATCAGAAAGTAAGACAGGCTACTGAAATTACCTTTAAAACAAGATAATAAATCCAAACATACTGTATTTGAAACTGATATAACCAACAATGTTTAGTGGTAAGGAAACAAAGGATACCAATGGAGGAAACGTAAAAAAATATCTATATTTTCAAGAAATTTCAATATCCACTTCTTTCACATGATGCATACTACACTACCATTACAGGCTATAATCATAAAAATGAACATACAATATGAATATATATAATAACGAACATACAATATGAATATATATAATAACAAACATACAATATGAATATATATAATAACGAACATACAATATGAATATATATAATAACAAACATACAATATGAATATATATAATAATGAACATACAATATGAATATATATAATACTGAACATACAATATGAATATATATAATAACAAACATACAATATGAATATATATAATAATGCAGTGGCAGATAAGTCCATGCAGTCTGTAAGGAGTGATCAGTTGAACAACGATACAGACCCTGTATATTGTAAGTTATTACATGTTTACTATCTGCTATCTCAGGTGGACTTGTTTTAAGTAAGTTTGTAAGCCAGTGCCAAAACAATTCATTCATCCATGATATCAGGCAGTATACATATAAAACCAATAAATACATCATTATCTTTAAGCAGAAGGACTACACACTAAATCCTATCCTTTTAATATGGCTCATCTTCTCTCAAGTGAGTTTCCCATCCAGGAAAAGTTATTCAGTGATGGAAGCTGCCACAAGCTCTAACCTCAGGTGAAAGTCTTGAAAGAGCTTTTGATTCAGGAAGATTTTTACCCTAACCATCACTTGGAAGATGCTCTGGCATTCCCAACCATGACTGGAAAAACATTTCATAAATACAACAATAGCTGCCACTGCATATACTTGTACCTTTGTTTAGCCATCATGCACATTTCACACACTATCATAGTTTTCATTACGGCCTACTCAACAGGAGAATTTATTTTTTGCCAAAGCAAGCATGAACTTAACAGAACACTATCTGATTAAAGTTGTGCAAATAATTCCACATTAAGTGTGTAATAATGCTTAATATATGGTTTCATTTTGCTCAATATACTTTAGCATGTGGCTTAGTAGTTTGCCATTTTTCAGCAAATTCCCAACTTTTTATGCCCTATCACTACACAGAAGTATAAGATGGAATTCTGTATTAAAAAAACAAAGGTACTCTTATTGCTTAAAGATATTTTTTAAGTAGGACTGTTTTGCAGACTGTAACCATAAATAGTTCAATCTGTACCACCACTTAAATATTTGCCGACGTTACCTAACCTGAATTCTAACAGTGAATCAGTGTCTTTTCATCCTATCCTTAGTAACCCAAGCAACAATATAAAATAAATGATTTTTCAATCACAGTTTTGACTTCACAAATACCTGATGTTAATGTATGGGCTTCTCATCAAAGTAGTGCAATTTGGGTTTTGTTTCAAGCCATAGAAACTGGGACAAGCTGCGTTCCTAAGGTGGCTAAGGAAGACATTCATAGAAACTGGGACAAGCTGTGGTCCTAAGGTGGCTAAGGAAGACATTCAAAGAAACTGGGAATAGAAACTGGGACAAGCTGTGGTCCTAAGGTGGCTAAGGAAGACATTCATAGAAACTGGGATAAGCTGTGGTCCTAAGGTGGCTAAGGAAGACATTCAAAGAAACTGGGACAAGCTGTGGTCCTAAGGTGGCTAAGGAAGACATTTAAAGAAACTGGGATAAGCTGTGTTCCTAAGGTAGCTAAGGAAGACATTCAAAGAAACTGGGACAAGCTGTGGTCCTATGGTGGCTAAGGAAGACATTCAAAGAAACTGGGACAAGCTGTGTTCCTAAGGTGGCTAAGGAAGACATTCAATGGTATGATTCTGGTCCTGCTTTTACCTTACGTCATATGTGGGCATCCCCCCACCCCCAATGTATTCTGTCACTTAATTCATGGAAAATTGGTCGAGTTCCAGTCTTATTATCTACTGGTTGGTGTTTACCTCTAACTATATCTTTTTACGGCTCTTACCTGATGTCATATGTGGTGGTCTATTTATAGGCACTGGTTGTCGAGGGTGACAGGTCACTACAGTTGTTGCTCCTCCTCCACCTGAACCAACATCCTTGTGATTTTCTATCATCGACTCAATCTTTGGCACTTGATTGTCTTGATAAGAAGTGAGTCCCTTTGCACTTACAGTCACATGTCCATGCTGGGAGGGAGCGACAGCCCCTGCCATGGGGGCTGCCGACACCTGAATTGGTTGCTGCTGCTGCTGTTGTTGCATTTGCACACCAAATTGCATACTGGGTCGAAATAAAGTCTGAAATGACTGTGGTGGGTTTTGAGGCATGGTTGAATGGACATTTGGAAATGATACGACTTGGGGGTTGGAGGCCCTATGCTGGTATGATGGATATGATATGTACTGTGAGGTCACAGGTTGAGGGCCTGTCGCATTGGTTGGTGCTTGACTGTAACTCATTGCTTGTCCCAAGTTGTATCCAACTGGATGAAAATTTGCAGCATTTATAGCGTGACTAGGAGGGGATGTGCCCTGGTAATGACTGGGTGCAGGATACGTACTGTAACCTATTGGCTGGCTTGACTGAGAATGAATGCTGTAATACACAGTTGGCTGACCCGCAGTCCCAGAAGGGTATGGCATGGCCATCCCCTGACTATATTGTATAGAATATGCACCGTATCCTGGCCCCGGTCCCTGAACAGGTCCACTTTCCGACTGAGACGTAGTTTGATATGTGCCTGGCTGAGAATAACTAGCACTTCCATCTGATCCTTGTGAAACTCCTGGATAATGAACACTTGGATAACCATAGCCCTGCACATAATGGGATGGATAGGGTCCCACCCCTACAGGATAGGGCTGTCCACCAGACTGGCCCTCTACACTCACTCCCTGGGGCACCTGCCCAATAGGTGCTGGACTAGAATAACTAATATAACGTACTGGCTGTCCACTTAGAGTCTGAGAAGCTGGGTAATACACATTCTACAAAACAAAATTGACACGAATGAAATACTATTGTAAAGTGTAAATGGAAGTCAACCAATCAAAGGATATACTGTATGTTTTGTATATTCCGAAACACACTAGTTCATTCTTTGATGTTACTCAGACATTAGATTTTCCAAACAAATAACATAGAAAGTGATAATCTTTTATAAATTAGTGCAAGAATTTTATTTCTGTCATAACGGCTGTTCCATTTTCAACATTCACGGTACACAGGGAAGGCACATTTTTAAAAAGTATATACCAGGGTAGTCTGATTATATATAAAAACGTTAAAAATTTCTGAATTACATCTCTAGCTGATGAATCATATTTAAAAGAGCTTTCCCCCTTCCCAAGTATGTACTTCTGGAACAGCCCAAACTAATTTATTTAAGAATACTTTAACAAAAAAACATAAAAGAAAAAATTATAGATAATGTAACTACCACGGCAGTGGAAAAACAAAATGTGTCCAAATGAAATCTGCCCTCATCGATATTTCTCAAATGAAGAAAGCTTAATTCAATATACTGAAGTCCAACAAGTTTTAATTCAAACAGGAGCCATAGCTATGTACAATTTTGTTTTAAAAAAATTAAAATCCAAACTGACTTTGGTCATCTCATTATAAAACCATACACTAAGTTTTGTTACAAGCCATGCAGTCCTTAAGATGCAATTAAGCAGATATTAATGGATAGAAAATGGTGGATGCACATTAGTAATACTATTTGCCCATTCCTAGAATATGGAAAGGATATAAAACGACTGAAAATGTAAGGACATAATTATTGGTCTGTGTATGTTGTTGATGGCAAATGTGTGTTAATTGTTGACTTTAACTCCCTATCTAAAAATATTTTTATAAATATAAAAAGGACCCTGTTTTCCAAAAGTTAGGAGTTCCTATTTGCAAAGGAGCATAACATGGAAATTTGTTTCTATGTTTGTTACCTGCTGTTGGTGCTGAACATAGCCCTGTGGGAGGTTCAGTCCCTGACTACCGACAACCACTGACTGAGAGGGGTGGGGACCTGTAGTCGAAGTTGGTTCCCCAGATCCATCAGAAGGGGACTGGGAAGTCAGACGAATCACAGACATTGGCTGGCACAACTCTGATGTGGATGAAGACTCCTGCAAAAAAATAATTAATATTTTGGACCAACCCTATGATGAATCTCACCAACCAAATGAAGAATCTCCAACTCGGACATAACAAAATAAGCAAAACACTTTCCTTAAAATCAAAGATTTTACCACATTATTTTTGAGTATTTTTTGATTGACTGTGAAAACTTAAGGAGAAAGAATGAAGAGTGAAGTTACGACACTGATTTTGAAGATTTTGCAATAAAACTTACCAAGGGCATTATTTAATCAGGCTTTTTATATTCAGCCCAACCCCATGCTTCATGCTGAATAAACAATGCATCACTTATACCTGGTTGTATGCAGGTTTCGCTTGGAAATATGCCAAATGGACTTGGATCTCCACAAATCTAGATGTACATTACATGGAAAAGTGACAAACATCCAGGGGTATGCTTTGACAGATCTCCACAAATCTAGATGTACATTACATGGAAAAGTGACAAACATCCAGGGGTATGCTTTGACAGATCTCCACAAATCTAGATGCACATTACATGGAAAAGTGACAAACATCCAGGGGTATGCTCTGACAGATCTCCACAAATCTAGATGTACATTACATGGAAAAGTGACAAACATCCAGGGGTATGCTCTGACAGATCTCCACAAATCTAGATGTACATTACATGGAAAAGTGACAAACATCCAGGGGTATGCTTTGACAGGTCTCCACAAACCTAAATTACACGGAAAAGTGACAAACATCCAGGAGTATGCTCTGACAAGTTGCTGATTTCCCTTGTCTACAAGTTTAAGTTGCTGATTTTCCTTGTGTACTAGTCTACTAACAAATCAAAAAGCCACTTTCAAACAGCCAATGGTACGTATATTTGGATACATGCATTTAGTTGAAATAAAGGTTTAATGGCTTACCTCACTTTTAGAAAAGACGACAATTTGACCAGTCAACAGTAAAGTAACAACAACAACAATAATAATAATAATAATAATAATAATAATAATAACAATAATATTAATAATAATAATGATAATAATAATAATATTAATAATAATAATAATAATAATATTATTAATAATAATATTAATAATAATATTAATAATAATAATAATAATAAGTTTTCTGACAGAATACACATATTTTATATAAAAATTTCACTCTGCATTACAAGATGTTCAAATATAATACGATCATATGTTCCCTAAGCACAAAACTGAAGAAAAAAACTGATAAAAAAGAAAAGCATAAAGTGTGAAAATATAGTATGCTGTTTTCACATATTATCTCAGACATCTTCCTCAAATTTTGTTTGAGATAGAACAGTAACAGCAATGAAAGAAGAACAAGAAAACATTGTCAAAGATTTCAAAAGAAAATCTCCAGCAGCCAATCAGTGTAGTGGAAACAATACTTTGCCACAATGGTATTCTTGGGTTACTGCTGATGCAATTACATGTTCCAAACCAACCTGTCACATACTGCTTGTGCAATCATCTTTTACAGACAATATGCCACAATGGCATTTTATGCCTATTGCCTGTTAAATTGTGTTTAAAGCCAATATACCACAATGGTATTTTAGGCCTATTGCCTGTCAAATTGTGTGTCTAAAGCCAATATGCTGCAATGGCATTTTATACCTATTGCCTGTCAAATTGTGTGTTTAAAGTCAATGTGCCACAATGGCATTTTAGGCCTATTGCCTGTCAAATTGTGTGTTTAAAGTCAATGTGCCACAATGGCATTTTAGGCCTATTGCCTGTCAAATTGTGTGTTTAAAGTCAATGTGCCACAATGGCATTTTAGGCCTATTGCCTGTCAAATTGTGTGTTTAAAGTCAATGTGCCACAATGGCATTTAGGAATATTGCCTGTCAAATTGTGTGTTTAAAGCCAATTCGCCACAGTGGCATTTAGGCCTATTTCCTGTAAAATTATGTTTAAAGCCAATATGCCACAGTGGCATTCTTGGGTTGCTGCCTGTATAACTATATATTTAAAGCAAATTTGCCAGTGTGGCATAACTTGGGTCACTGCAGGCACAAGAGTTTAAAGTTATCTGAACTGCTCACTGCGTTCATGCACAAAAATGATTTTAATTTCAAGGAGATTTTAAGAAGAAAATGACAAATCCTTTGAGTCACTCTTAAAGTCTGATACTTTGATGAAAGACACAATACTGCAGTTGAAGGCACATGCAGAATAATCTCTTAGTTACCAGACTCAACCAAGGCTACCGACATGACAAAAGTTTCAAAATTATTCACTGCAAAGTTGCAATGGAAAAATAATATATTTTCGCCACTAAAATTTTTAGTTTAGCTTTTTATTTCAAATTACAGGACATTTTATGACAAACAGTAATTTTCACAAAGCTTTCCAGGATATTTTCATTTAATTCAAATTCCAGTTGGATTCCAGGACCTTGAAAATCAGGAGGGTGCTGGAACTCATATAATAATACTGTTATACAATTACTGATATTTACTTTCAGTTGCTAAAAGGTTTTGTCAACCATAGCAAAATGATATTCACTTATGCTAATGGCTGATCCAAGATTTTAATGGACAATGCAAAATAATGTTCCTTTGGTTAATTCACCATTTAATAAACCCCAGCAAAATGATATTCACTTAGGCTCTTGGTTGATACAAGGTTTAATGAACCCCAGCAAAATGATATTCACTTAGGCTCTCGGTTGATACAAGGTTTAATGAACCCCAGCAAAATGATATTCACTTAGACTTGGTTGATACACGGTTTAATGAACCCCAGCAAAATGATATTCACTTAGACTTGGTTGATACAAGATTTAATGAACCCCAGCAAAATGATATTCACTTAGGCTCTCGGTTGATACAAGGTTTAATGAACCCCAGCAAAATGATATTCACTTAGACTTGGTTGATACAAGGTTTAATGAACCCCAGCAAAATGATATTCACTTAGACTTGGTTGATACAAGATTTAATGAACCCCAGCAAAATGATATTCACTTAGACTTGGTTGATACAAGATTTAATGAACCCCAGCAAAATGATATTCACTTAGACTTGGTTGATACAAGGTTTAATGAACCCCAGCAAAATGATATTCACTTAGACTTGGTTGATACAAGGTTTAATGAACTCCAGCAAAATGATATTCACTTAGGCTCTCGGTTGATACAAGGTTTAATGAACCCCAGCAAAATGATATTCACTTAGGCTCTCGGTTGATACAAGGTTTAATGAACCCCAGCAAAATGATATTCACTTAGACTTGGTTGATACAAGGTTTAATGAACCCCAGCAAAATGATATTCACTTAGACTCGGTTGATACACGGTTTAATGAACCCCAGCAAAATGATATTCACTTAGACTTGGTTGATACAAGATTTAATGAACCCCAGCAAAATGATATTCACTTAGGCTCTTGGTTGATACAAGGTTTAATGAACCCCAGCAAAATGATATTCACTTAGACTTGGTTGATACAAGGTTTAATGAACTAAAGCAAAATGATATTCACTTAGACTTGGTTGATACAAGGTTTAATGAACTCCAGCAAAATGATATTCACTTAGGCTCTCGGTTGATACAAGGTTTAATGAACCCCAGCAAAATGATATTCACTTAGACTTGGTTGATACAAGATTTAATGAACCCCAGCAAAATGATATTCACTTAGGCTCTTGGTTGATACAAGGTTTAATGAACCCCAGCAAAATGATATTCACTTAGGCTCTCGGTTGATACAAGGTTTAATGAACCCCAGCAAAATGATATTCACTTAGACTTGGTTGATACAAGGTTTAATGAACCCCAGCAAAATGATATTCACTTAGGCTCGGTTGATACAAGGTTTAATGAACCCCAGCAAAATGATATTCACTTAGACTTGGTTGATACAAGATTTAATGAACCCCAGCAAAATGATATTCACTTAGGCTCTTGGTTGAATCAAGGTTTAATGAACCACAGCAAAATGATATTCACTTAGGCTCTCGGTTGATACAAGGTTTAATGAACCCCAGCAAAATGATATTCACTTAGACTTGGTTGATACAAGGTTTAATGAACTAAAGCAAAATGATATTCACTTAGGCTCTCGGTTGATACAAGGTTTAATGAACCCCAGCAAAATGATATTCACTTAGGCTCTCGGTTGATACAAGGTTTAATGAACCCCAGCAAAATGATATTCACTTAGGCTCTCGGTTGATACAAGGTTTAATGAACCCCAGCAAAATGATATTCACTTAGACTTGGTTGATACAAGGTTTAATGAACTCCAGCAAAATGATATTCACTTAGACTTGGTTGATACAAGGTTTAATGAACTCCAGCAAAATGATATTCACTTAGACTTGGTTGATACAAGGTTTAATGAACTCCAGCAAAATGATATTCACTTAGGCTCTCGGTTGATACAAGGTTTAATGAACCCCAGCAAAATGATATTCACTTAGGCTCTCGGTTGATACAAGGTTTAATGAACCCCAGCAAAATGATATTCACTTAGACTTGGTTGATACAAGGTTTAATGAACTAAAGCAAAATGATATTCACTTAGACTTGGTTGATACAAGGTTTAATGAACTCCAGCAAAATGATATTCACTTAGGCTCTCGGTTGATACAAGGTTTAATGAACTAAAGCAAAATGATATTCACTTAGACTTGGTTGATACAAGGTTTAATGAACTAAAGCAAAATGATATTCACTTAGACTTGGTTGATACAAGGTTTAATGAACTCCAGCAAAATGATATTCACTTAGGCTCTCGGTTGATACAAGGTTTAATGAACTCCAGCAAAATGATATTCACTTAGGCTCTCGGTTGATACAAGGTTTAATGAACCCCAGCAAAATGATATTCACTTAGACTTGGTTGATACAAGGTTTAATGAACTAAAGCAAAATGATATTCACTTAGACTTGGTTGATACAAGGTTTAATGAACTCCAGCAAAATGATATTCACTTAGGCTCTTGGTTGATACAAGGTTTAATGAACCCCAGCAAAATGATATTCACTTAGACTCTCGGTTGATACAAGGTTTAATGAACCCCAGCAAAATGATATTCACTTAGACTCTTGGTTGATGCAAGGTTTAATGAACCCCAGCAAAATGATATTCACCTGGCTGCTGGTTGATAATAAACAAAACTGCAGATGTTTTTGTTCAGAATTGGCAGAAAGAACAAGTATGATATGGTGCAAGGATACACTGAGGCTGACAGTGAAACATATTCATAAGCCATATCAATGGAGTTCTTTCCCCTAACTCAGCACAAAAAATGGTTTTGTATTTACCATCAGTAAGATCTCGGGTAAACCAACATAATCTTACAGTCCCCTCTTCATCTTTACTGGCAGTAAGATCTCAGTAAGCCCGAGGAATCTTACAACAATACCCTCTTCATCTTTACTGGCGGTAAGATCTCAGTAAGCCTGAGGAATCTTACAACAATACCCTCTTCATCTTTACTGGCAGTAAGATCTCAGTAAGCCCGAGGAATCTTACAACAATACCCTCTTCATCTTTACTGGCGGTAAGATCTCAGTAAGCCTGAGGAATCTTACAACAATACCCTCTTCATCTTTACTGGCAGTAAGATCTCAGTAAGCCCGAGGAATCTTACAACAATACCCTCTTCATCTTTACTGGCAGTAAGATCTCAGTAAGCCCGAGGAATCTTACAACAGTACCCTCTCATCTTTACTGGCAGTAAGATCTCAGTAAGCCCAAGGAATCTTACAACAGTACCCTCTTCATCTTTACTGGCAGTAAGATCTCAGTAAGCCCGAGGAATCCTACAGTACCCTCTTTATGTACATTGTCAATAAGATCTCAGATAAACCCATGGAGGAGGGTACACATCATAGCAAAGACATCAGGTGGGGACTAAACTAATCAGAACACACACAAATCTTTAAGTCATATAAAAGATTTGCTTGCACCTAATTTGCTTTGTGTCCAACTGCAAACAGCACTGACTCAGACCTACCATAACTGACAGTTCAGGGTCTATGCAGTTAGCGTGATGCACAATGTACAAGTATAAAAACAGAAAATAAATTTTACCTCTTGAGAAATTTGGTAGACTGGTTGAGGACTCGGTGAGTAACTGACAGTTGGTTGTGGAAGTGGTTGGCCTGGCATGTAACGATAAGGAGTACCATCTGTGTTAAAATATGGCTGGCCTGCAATGGATGAATACTTCAACATTAACTATATGTAGGAACAATTTGAATGTCAACATTATATGTAGGAACAATTTGAATATCAACATTATATGTAGGGGCAATTTGAATGTCAACATTACTATATGTAGGAACAATTTGAATGTCAACATTACTATATGTAGGAACAATCTGAATGTCAACATTATATGTAGGGGCAATCTGAATGTCAACATTATATGTAGGAACAATTTGAATGTCAACATTACTATATGTAGGGACAATTTCAATGTCAGCAATACTATATGCAGGGACAATTTCAACTGTCAACATTACTATATGTAGGGACAATTTTAATGTCAACATTATTATATGTAGGGACAATTTAAATGTCAACATTACTATATGTAGGGACAATTTCAATGTCAACATTACTATATGTAGGGACAATTTCAATGTCAGCAATACTATATGTAGGGACAATTTCAATGTCAACATTACTATATGTAGGGACAATTTTAATGTCAACATTACTATATGTAGGGACAATTTAAATGTCAACATTACTATATGTAGGGACAATTTCAATATTAACATCACTATATGTAAGGACAATTTTAATGTGAACATTACTATATGTAGAGACAATTTCAATATTAACATCACTATATGTAGGAACAATTTATATATCAACATTACTATATGTAGGGACAATTTCAATATCAACATCACTATATGTAAGGACAATTTAAATGTCAACATTACTATATGTAGGGACAATTTCAATATCAACATCACTATATGTAAGGACAATTTTAATGTCAACATTACTATATGTAGAGACAATTTCAATATTAACATCACTATATGTAGGAACAATTTATGTATCAACATTACTATATGTAGGGACAATTTAAATGTTCAAAACTGTCCAATTTAATAGTTGCAATGATTAAGCCAAGTGTAGATCCCTGTTTCACAATCCTGACTTTAATTTTGCACAATTTGTTGCATTAATGATTTTACAAAGAAAAAAAAATAAAACATGATATTCATCCTTCACTAAAAATCAATTATTTCCCATACACAACTTTGTTGTTTATTTCTGGTACACTTATTATGGTCAATTGTTTCTGATACACAAATTATGGTTAATTGTTTCTGATACACAAGTTATGGTCAATTATTTCCAGTACACATGTTTGTCCATTATTACTGATTAACAAGTTAAGGTCAATTATTTCCAGTACACAAGTTACAATTATTCAGATGAATAATATTGGTGTAAAATGTTCCAGACAGAAATCATTTCAATATTTCTGTTCATTTTCAAAGATATTAGATGATGCTGGAAGATTACATCGTGCTATATCTTCCCTTTGTGTGTACCTGTGTTGTCTAACATGCTTCCATTTTCATGCAGACTGAAATAAATTATTTAAAAAAATAGATGTCTACAATAGTTCCCCTCATGAACGTAACCCCCATTTACGGCCAGAATTCCTTGGCACTGATGATTTAGTTTTCTAAAGTACCCATCAAGAAAGGCCATCCCTTTAACACAACTTGTGGACAACATATTATTGCAAAAATTAAAATTTACCCCTCACAAGCAGCCACATTTTATTTTAACATGTGTCCAGAACCAATAATTAATTATGGTAAGGTAAGTAACCTGATTATGTTTCCCGATGTCTGTTTGTGGATGTTAGGTTTTTGTTACTAAAAGTAGTGTTGGCTCAAGTATATGTACCAGTATGGTTATTATTACACGAATATAAACACCGACGTTTACAAGAAATGGGGTCAGCAATGTTTTGATAGAGCTTTGGGCTGCACACAGCAGATTGTTGTTTTAAGTGACAATTATGACCGCATGTAATTGTCAAGATTACAACATGGTCAGATAGAAATGGGGTCAGCAATGTTTCGATAGAGCTTTGGGCTTAACACAGCGGATTTTTTCTTTGTTTTTTTGTTAACTGATGATTATGACAGGACAAAACAGCAGGTATCACTTCCTTTGAACAAGACATTTCGTTTATAAAAGTTTCATCTGCAAAGTTCAATTGCAGTACTGTACAATTATTAACATACGAATAAATCATTGCAAACCTTTAACATGACATCACATAAACAAAGAAATAATACTTTAGAAGAAAAAGTATAAGTTATTTGACTTGATGACAATGGGGAGAGTTCACATGCTGAAAAGTTTTGTTGAGACTCAAATAAACAAGATTGTAAAAGATAACAAAAATATTCTGCAGCAGTGGGTAAATGGAGTAAATGGAAAAAAAATTATTTTAAATAAAAAACAACATATATACCAAGATTTAAATCATGTTTTTGAATGGTTTTGTAATGTGCATGCCAACAATACCCCACTCACATTTCACACCTAAGAATAAGAACTATTAATTTATGTTACCTTGAAATAACTCTCTTTTTAAAAAAAGAAATTTTGAGTAATTAATACTACATTTAAATGAAGATATTAACTGCTTCAAGTTACAAGTAGCTTTCCTACTGTATTGGACATACATATACATAAACATCTCACAAATATAGTTCCCCTCTGAAAAGGCCATCCATCTTATAAGGTCACTTTCCCAGTGCAGAAGGGGTGGTCGTATAAGAAGGGGACCACTGCATTATCATTCATTACTTAAATTTTGCTGTTTAACTTTAGGGCAGCCAAATATACTGTAGGAGCTGACTCAGTGATTTCACTGCTTGGAGCTTTATCTTTTTAAAAACTTAAAAACAAAATTGAAAATACAGTTCCAAGCTGCAGTCCTCCAAGTCAGTACAGTATGCCAAGTCAGTCCCAACTTGCAATCCTCTGATAGTACAGTATGCTAAGTCAGTCCCAACTTGCAATCCTCTGATAGTCAGTACAGTATACTAAGTCAGTCCCAAGCTGCAATTCTGGTAATACAGTAACCCAAGTCAGTCCCCCAAAAATTTAAACTATTTAACTAACTTGATCTAACTGATACAAACACTAACCTGTTTGTGGATTGATAACTATACTGCCTGGTGGAATCGTCTGAGGGTCAGAGGCAACCCAGTAAACCTTTGGTGTGGGAGACTGCAAGTGGATCGTACCTGTATAATTGAACCATAGGATGGTAAGATATTTTCTTCTGATTACGGAGAGCATGGAAAGATTTTTTTTCTTTGGACTACTCATATACCATGCTATCTTCTTGAATAACTTGTACACATTTATGTGTTTAACAACTGGATGTCAAGAAATGAACAGGCAAAGGTCACAAGGTCAAGGTGAGCCAAAGGTCATGTAGTCAATATTACTCTGCATGCAAAAACACTCTGTATTTCTCTTTGCTATCCACTTTTTCATGTCCATAAGTGCAATCATACAGAAAAGTACAAATCTGATATTCAAGAATTTCCTCTTTTTTTTCATCTCTTTTTTTTTTTTGTGTGAATGAAGCTTAATCACAGTATCTTGAGACTTCAAGGCTTTTGTTCACCATGGTAATAAAGAAGCTTTCAAAAATTAGCACCAGCCCAAAAATCAGATGCCAATAATTTTCTAGTTGGCTAAACGAAAACGACGTATCTTGGCTGGATTCAAATGGTAAAAGTTTATGAACATAAAATCTGGAGAATTAGTAAATCATCTCAATGACCAGACAAGCTGCTGGTCCTTCAGGGCAGGGAGAATATGGAGAAACATTGAAATGGGAAACACCGAGTCAAAGCATGTAACTTGTTACCTAGCAAACTGACATCACAGTCACAACTTAACCTATGATGTCAATCAAGCAAAAACATATGTTTGTTTTAAAAAATAATAAAAGGAATCTTAAAATTTTCCACAATAAAGCAAGAAATAATTAAATGCTACTAACAGATAGAACATATGCAAATATAAATGGTCCTTTAAATCAAGCTGCTTCTTCACTAATTGAACAGAAGGTATAATTATGCATCAAAAGCTCCGTATAAATAGGACATCTTGTTAATTACATTAAAATGTGCCAAAAATATCACACAATGATACAAACTGTATTGCTATTAATATGGAATCTATAAGGAACAATGAAATATCTTTCAATCGATCAAGAAGAATGCAAAGTTATGTCAGTAACAAGAATTCCTTCTAATGCTGACTGGAGCATTCCTGCTGTAATACCAGAATGTAAAAATAAGCTCAGTGTTATCCACTTTTGGTTTTAATTGAGTGACCCGCATAATATGAATCAACACTATTGTTTTATCATTGTACATGCAAGACTGTCCGTAGGAATAAGGTTGCACTCAGAAGTTTTATCACCATACATAAAAGACGGTCTTTAATAATCAGGTTACACTCAAAAGCTTTGTATTTTGCACACAGTTCTAAATCAACAGACTGAGAACACTTCTAACTTGGACTACTCAAGCGGTACAAATGGAAACATCATCAGCTGGATGAGCATAACTCAAGAGAAAATCCTATTTGTGGTCATCTGTCTGAATAAGTTTCAATGGATAATTTTTTTTTGTAAAACAAAATTATCCTGAACAATCTTATCATTCTACTGTGTGTGCGTGTGTGCAAATGTAACAAAAACATTTTGCATAAAGTATTTAAACCAAATATAAATTTTCTAAGCTTCACGTGCCAAATACATTCAACAGTTTAAGAAAATACCATTTTTATGGATATATTCATAATGATACACCATCTTGTTTTTATCTAACTGAGGATGGGATTTCTGCTATCCCATACCAATACATGAGGATGGGATTTCCCTTATCCTATACTAGAACACAATAAGATGGAATTTCCCCTATCCCACACCACAGCATATGACAAGAATGGGATTTCCCCTACCCCATACCAGAGCATATGATGCTGATGGGACTTCCCCTATCCCATATCACAGTGAAATTTCCCCTACCCCATACCAAAGCATATGATGAGGATGGGATTTCCCTATCCCTAATCCTAGTTTCCTCTGACCCTTCCAAACCCATTTTTTATGATTGGACATTTATACTGGTTGTCCAAGCTAACAACAGAGCCACTGTGGCTCTAGCCATGTTAGGTAGGTGGTTATGAGTCCTGCACTGTGGCTCTAGCAATGTTTGACAGGTAAGTGGTGATGAGTCCTGCACTGTGGCTCTAGCAATGTTAGACAGGTAAGTGGTGATGAGTCCTGCACTGTGTCTCTAGCCATGTTATACAGGTAGGTGGTTATGAGTCCTACACTGTGGCTCTAGCAATGTTTGACAGGTAAGTGGTGATAAGTCCTGCACTTACTACAAGATCTTTGAACAAATATGAAAGGTGGGCCTTATGCATAAAAATGATAATGATGATGACCATGAACACAGTGATCATAATGTATTAATGTAATTTCCTGTGCAAGAGAAATAAAGTAAAACTAAAATAGAAGTACTGTTTGATGCATATTGTTACACACACACACACCCTCTCTTTGCATGAATGACAATTGAGAAAAAAGATCAATTCATAAAGCTTCATTTATATTATACTTTTATACTTTCAAAATGTAAAATAAATTGAATGAAGTTATGTCGACAAATCTTTAGTATCAAATTCTTGTTTAATAATGATGTAAGAAAATTATGACATTACATTTACAAATGTACACTATATAATTGACCAACGTCAGACAAGCAAGGAGATATTAAATTTGTGGAAAAAGCAATATTTATCTTCAAAACAATTGTAAGCAGAAAAGCAACAGGTATCTTTAAAATGATTGTAAAGTAGAAAAGCAATATGTATCTTCAAAACAACTGTAAAGTAGAAAAGCAATATGCATCTTCAAAACAACTGAAAAGTAGAAAAGCAATATGTATCTTCAAAACAATTGAAAAGTAGAAAAGCAATATGCATCTTCAAAACAACTGAAAAGTAGAAAAGCAATATGCATCTTCAAAACAACTGAAAGATAGAAAAGCAATATGTATCTTCAAAACAACCGAAAAGTAGAAAAGCAATATGCATCTTTAAAACAACTGAAAAGTAGAAAAGCAATATGTATCTTCAAAACAACTGAAAAGCAGAAAAGCAATATGCATCTTCAAAACAACTGAAAGGCAGAAAAGCAATATGTATCTTCAAAACAAGTGAAAAGTAGAAAAGCAATATGCATCTTCAAAACAATTGTAAGCAGAAAAGCAATAGGTATCTTTAAAATGATTGTAAAGTAGAAATATGTATCTTGAAAACAACTGTAAAGTAGAAAAGCAATATGTATCTTGAAAACAACTGTAAAGTAGAAAAGCAATATGAATCCTCAAAATGACTGTAAAGTAGAAAAGCAATATGTATCTTTAAAATGATTGTAAAGTGGAAAAGACTAAACACCAGTGAAGCATGTTTGCACGTGTAACTACATAGCAGTGATAGGCAAAAGATTCTCAATGTACAGTAACAATTCAATTAGGACCAATGATTGCAAAAAAGATTCTCAATGTACAGTAACAATTCAATTAGGACCAATGATGGCAAAAAAGATCCTCACTGTACAATAACAATTAGGACCAATGACTGCAAAAAAGATCCTCAATGCACAGTAACAATTCAATTAGGACCAATGGCTGCAAAGAAGATCCTCACTGCTGAGTTACAATTTAATTAGGTCCAATGACCGCAAAAAGATACTCACTGCACATTTACAATTCAATTAGGACCAATGACTGCAAAAAGGTCCTCAGTGCACAGTAACAATTCAATTAGGACCAATGACAGCAAAAAGGTCCTCAATGCAAAGTAACAATTCAATTAGGCCCAATGACAGCAAGAGAAATCCTCAATGCAAAGTAACGATTCAATTAGGACCAATGACAGCAAAAGAAATCCTCAATGCAAAGTAACAATTCAATTAGGCCCAATGATGGCAAAATAAATCCTCACTGCACAGTAACAATTCAATTAGGACCAATGATGGCAAAATAAATCCTCAGTGCAAAGTTAACAATTCAATCAGGACCAATGACAGCAAAAGAAATCCTCAATGCAAAGTAACAATTCAATTAGGACCAATGATGGCAAAATAAATCCTCAATGCACAGTTAATAATTCAATCAGGACCAATGATGTCAAAAAAATTACATTATGGACAAATGAGAACTGTACTTAAAATAAGTTTACAATTTAATGAATCCCTTGCATATTCATTTACATGAATGAATGGAAAGTATGATTTTGAAACCCATGCACCCTTTGCCTTTCATCTCAGGAAGCATGGGTCAAAGAGGGTCAAACCATGCTTTACACATCAGTCAACTACTCTGTAATTAATAAACACATCACTATTAAAAGATCCAGGCACAATGTCCTGCTTTGTATGGCATCTGGCCTCTGTATGACAATATGATGTTCCCAACTTAAAATAAATCTGAAACACTAAACTTTAACATGGAATCCAAATGGTCAATACACTAATGTCATCACTATAATAGTCTTGCCATTTAGAAACACAAGTGATGTTAACCTGAACTGAAGACCTGTGAATGAGTGCTACAGATATGCAATATATTTACATATTTACACAATTAAAATAACAGGAACAACATAGTTTTTTGCAAAATGTGAGGAAATGTGGAATTTTATCAGTAACATCTGTTATGTATGAATTAAGTGCATTCAAACAATATAAATATGTGATTCCACTAAGTTCTAAATGTTCTGAGTATGTCCGCAATGAGAGTAATCAATAGTAATTTGAGAGTAATCAATAGAAATCTATCAAAGTTAGTATCATCATCAAAGTGAGTAATGTAGTCCTGTTACTACTGATCACAAAGTCATCCGACCATGTCTAAAATGTGCATGTGGTTTTTGGATTTTTAACATAGTTTTAATAATTTTAGTCACATCACTACAATGTATGCTGAGTGGCAGTTTATGGTGATGTCTAGCACTGGGGCATAATGCTGTAGATATGTGGCATGATGTCCACCCATTCATATTATCCAGACACCAGGCTGACCAGTCCTAACACTAAACTTAGGATACTGTCTGCTATCAAAGTTTTCATAATATAAAAATTAGAAGAATGGTGACTTAATTTGGTCATATAAGTAAACCCCCACCTCTCCCGCATCCCACCCCTACTCCATGATGGAGAAGAGTCTATATTCAAAGAAAAGGGCACAACTCAAGAAAACAGTGTCAATAAAATGACTAGTCAATAAGTATATATCACTATAACTAAATTTCACAACAATGCACTGAAGAGTGAGACTAGCTGCATTCACATATTTCTGTCAACTCAGCAACTCAAAAAAATTAATAATTCTATCGGAAAGATCTTGCCAGCACAAAAGATTTGTCAAATATGTAGATGCACCAACTTCAGTGACCTACAAAAAGAAGGCAACACATCCTGTGTTACAAATCTTTATTACAGTGTATACAGCTGCGGGTCAAAAAGGGCAATAACTCTTAACAAAACTTGATCTAGCTCTGTGAATTAATTCTTGTTTGTACAGTGACTAAATATAGAGCTCAATAATCAAATCTGGATATATTATTCCATGGCATTTCAAAATGTCTATGTTTAAAACCGAACACTAGGACAAACAAGAAGCCTTCAGATCAGTCTCATGTTTTAGAGAACCTGCAACTTGTGCTAAGAACAGACTTTTTGCATTCTGGGCTATCATAGAACATGGACTTTCATTCTGGGCTATCAGACATCATGGACTTTGTATTCTGGGTTATCCGAGTTTTGTTTACTTTTTCCAACCATAAACTACATAAAAACATGCCCTTAATAGCATGGACATATCTGACTGACAGCAATCTGAGCTGTAAAAACTGAGGACTTTTTATGTTTCTGGATTAAGGACTTCTAGTGTATTTGTTGAGTAGAAACAAACTTTTGCCACCTCTGGACTGTACAGGAATCCCTTCCAAAACAAAGTGCTAATTATTCAGCATCTTCAGACGATAAGAGAACATGAACATCTGCTATCTTGAGACAGGGAAAATTCTTACATATTACACATTAATGCAAACTTTTCAATAAATGTGTAAATACGCCAATTTGTCATTCAATATCCATGCATGGGAATAAAAACTTCAGTACTGTACCCATATCAATCATGCATTGGAAATTCACAATATAAATGAAATGAAACATGCAGCAAAGAAATAATATGGTTTGGTTGTCACTTGGGTACTGTGCAAATATACCCTCTGTACAGAAATTATAATACAGTTACACTGATAGAATCACCATAAAGAGAACTGTAAAAGTTTTATAGAATTAAATTTTCAGTGACACCTTTAAAAACATGTACCTATGAATTGCTTAATAAGCATAATGTAAGCAAAGTGTAAGGATTAATTAGAGAGCTAGAAAAAAATTGAAAATGTTATCGACACTGATGTAACAGGAACCCTCTACAGGGAATTTTTTAACATGCACAAGGCCAATACTGTATGTACTATACAACTGTGTACATTTATTTCTTAAGCATCAATGAAAAAGAGAAATACATATCAATGATTAATTATTTTAAAAAAATGGGAGCAAGAATCTCACAAAAAAAGCCAACTGCCATTCAGGTCTGCAAACCTGGCACCAAACCACACTAAGCAAGCAGGTGATGGAGAAATATTCCAAAAATAGAGAAATATGTAAAAGATATCTAGCAATCTGCTACTGCTGCAGGCAAAGTTGAACTATGTATTTTTTTATATTATTTAGCTGAGTATTAAATTGATAATAAAATCTCTTAACTTTTCATGATCATCAATTTATTTTTCTAATAATGTCAGATGACACAGAATAACCACAAAAAAGAACAAATTAAATTTTTTATGCAAGAATATATAATTTATTCCACTGTTATTATTACCATTATTAATTTCATTATTTATAGATAGTACTATTTCATAATCACATGTCTGAAAATGTGTAGGATGATGAGAGGTCTTGATAATATAGTAATCTTGTGGCTCATTGCCCCATACCCCTCCCCTGCTCCTTCCTTCCATTTGATGGATATGGATATAATGTTTTCAAGGAATACTAAAATTTTTATCTAACTGATTCAGAAATGAATGTTGAAGTATACTAAAATATAACCATACTGAGATTGTTTTTATTGTTTTTGATTTTGTGAGATATTTTTTTTTTTCTCCGATTCAAATCTTCAATGGAAGTCACTTTGGTACTATGACAAAGTCCTATCTATCGAATCCTTGATGAAAGAGTTGGGAGTAAGCATTAATTATTCCTGGTACAGGTACACCCCAATATATGTCGATTTACTCAATGCTGTTTTGTTTATACATCATCAAATAATTTTGACCCCTTTCTGCTACAGGTTGTCTGATTCATTTTTACATCATCACAGCCGCCCATGCCCAGCCAGCCACACGAGACGCACAAGCCACTAGCTGCTATTTAACAGCATCACCGTTGTCTTTTTTTTTCTGCATTCATAGAATTCAGTTCACATCTCCACAACTGAACCCTATTATGTTCAGTACTGTATGTGCTGAGCCTATAAAATGTCTTAAATATTTTCACACCATTCAAGTGCTTTAAAAATGTTACAAACGGTGGGGGGGTGGGGTATTTATCTACTGTGTTTTTTCAATTACTATTAAATATATAAAACTTAGCCGTGTTTTGCTAAACCTTGATTATTTTTTTCTTTTGGCAAAGTGTATGCATCCTTTTACTAATACATGAATTACTATAGGAACAATTGCTTCACTACACATATTTCACGATACGTCTTTCGATGCACACATCCCAAATGTTAAGCGGAATGTGTGTGTTTGATTAGGATTTTTAACGTAGCTTTAACAATTTTTCAGTCATATCACTATGATGTCTGCAGTGTGGCAGTTTATAGAAATGTCTAGCACTGAGGCATCATGCTGCAGACATGTAGCTTGATATCCCACCCAGTACCATTATTCTGACACCAGGCCAACCAGTCCTAACACTAACCTCTTAATGCTGAGCACCTAGTTAGGCTGAATGCCAGGTGAGGCAGCTGTTAGTACCATTTTTGTAAGTCTTTGGTATGACTCAGCTGAGGATTTAACCCATGACCTCCCACTTCCGAGGCGGACACTCTAACCACTAGGCCATCGGAGCTGTGTTAAGCGGAGTAAACCTGTACTTAAAATAGATTGACCAAGGTGTTTTCATGTAAAGAATCATACCACTACCAACAGGAGCTCATATGGAGCGGCTGACAATACACATAATAGTAAGAAGGATTGTTGCATGGTAATGGGAGTTACTGTACTGTACGTGTTCTGCATAGAGAGACACCATGACAACTGACAATACACACAATAGTATGAAGGACTGTTGTGAGGTAATGGGAGTTACTGTACGTGTTCTACATAGAGAGACACCATGACACCTGACAATACACACAATAGTATAAAGGATTGTTGCAAGGTAGTGGGAATTACTGTACGTGTTCTGCATAGAGAGACACCATGACAGCTGACAATATACACAATAGTATGGACTGTTGCAAGGTAATAGGAGTTACTGTACGTGTTCTGCATAGAGAGACACCATGACAGCTGACAATATATGCAATAGTATGGACTGTTGCAAGGTAATAGGAGTTACTGTACGTGTTCTGCATAGAGAGACACCATGACAGAATTCAAACCCATTACACACTGGATTCAAGTCCATGCTAACAAATAAGCCATCACATGTAGAAAGGAGAAAATACTGCAAATGAACTATGATTAAGATGTATTAACATAAAATTATTAGTGTTGGGTCAAAACAGAGTTTCATTAGTCTTGATGCAATGTGTTTAATGACACAGAGGATGAAACCAATAGCTCAAGATTTTTAAAAAAATGTCACTCCAGAGTGAAAATTAGGTCACAGATACATTTTTTCAACAAGTAACTCTCCATAAGATGAATCCACCAATGAAATTTTCACGAGTGTGTGTGAAACTGAGTCTAAGCTATTGAGGGTGTAACAAATGAACAACTGAAAAGAAGTCACTCACAAATACAATTAGGTAACAGTGTCCTGGGTTTGGATTTTGGAGTTACTCATATTAAGATGCATCACACACCATTTTCCACAAGTGTTGGTGAAATTGGGTCCATAATAATGAGAGTGTAACAAATGAAAAGATGAAAATACATAAATTGCTTGTTTGTAAAAATTAGTTAACAGTGACCTGCTCAGGGTATAGATGAATTACTCTCCTTGAGATATATCATTCTACCATATTCTGTTGTTGTTGTTGTTGTAGGGTTTAACGCCATTTTTCAGCACAAGATAGGCTATACATGGCGGCCAGTATAATTGGTGGAGGAAGAACCCTGGAAAACCCCGGGAAGAACCACCGACCCACAAAAAAGCTACTGGCAGGCTTTCTCACATACCCACGTTAGCTGAGCCTGAGACTCGAACTCACGCAGACAGAGGTGAGATGGCAGTGATCCATAACAGTGAGCGCTTTAGACCACTCGGCCACTCGGGGCCCCACCATATTCTGTAAGTGTATGTCAAAAACTGGGTCCACGCATTAAGCATGAAAGGAACTGACAGTTAAAGATACAAAATTCACTCAAACATGAAAATCAGATCACAATCTCCAATCTTTCAGAAGTATCCACATACCAAATTTGATAAGCAAATGTGAAACACGATCCAGAATATTAAGGAAATAAAAAAAGAAAGCTGAAAACACACAAGTCCCTCTAATTGAAAATTAGGTCACAGTGACCAAGATTTGGTGCATAAAATTTGCTCTCACTGAGATGCATGGACATAAAAATTTTCATGTCTAGAAAAAATAGTGCTAAAATATTGAAGCTGTAATACAAAACATGAATGAATGAACACACACACAATAAAAATGATACATCTCCCCTCAACTTTGACAATAAAACTTATCTCCCCTCACCTTCAACAATAAAACTTATCTCCCCTCAACTTTGACAATAAAACTTATCTGGTCTTTTATGGCACACCATCACATGAAGGTTATTTTGTGCCAAGTTAGTTACAGTGCCTTGTCCTGGACTAAACATGATAGCACCATGGCCAGATATAATGGCAAAATTATTACCTGGTAGCAATATCCACATAAGCTACCACGGTTCTATAAAAAGCATAATATTCAAAAGTTAGGCATTGTTATTTTTCAAATGCAACAAACGTGTTTTCATCCAATATTAAAATCTGTACTCACTTCCTAGACAAGAAAAACAGTTCAAAACACTGCCACCTAAAGAAAGATGTGCAAGTTGAAGAGTATAAAAAATATACAGTACTCCCTCACTACAAGGTACCCCAGTATAAGACAAGTCAATTTAGGATATATGGTAATGGATCACACTTTGTTAATATGCATAAAATAACTCAATATAAAATAACCACACCAATAAGGCAGTCCACTTCAATGGCTCGTGTTAAAAGTGTTGTAGTGAAGGAATACCGTATCAGGTATAAAGCTTATGCAGAGGTTAGTAGTGAAACGAGTCATAGTACGATATTTATCTGCTTACAAGTCTGATCCAACTGCATCGACAGTGATCTCCTGTCGCATAATGCACCTGCAGATTTAGATCTATGCACTTGTTAGGAGAAACAGACCCTGATTTGCTACCCATTATATGATGGCAGATCAGGGACTAGGTTCTTTGCATCTGGACCAGACTTTTGTGTGTGTTTGTGTGTGTGTGTATATATATATATATATATATATATATATATAGTATGCTGTCGCATTATAAATTATTATTAAGCTTTTTAACTATATGGAAGATATGTGCATCAATAAATGGTATAAAGTGTAAATAAATTAATACGGTGAAACCTTGCCTACAGCAGCATTTGAAGAATGACTACAATAATGATATACAAACTATACATCACCAAGGTAAGCAAAAGTCCCAAAAAACTGGTACTACCTGTACTGTTTGGAGAGTGAATTTGTCCCGATGCATTGCTCCCCCCTGATAAAGAGGAACTATCAGAAAAGCCACAAGGGGCCGATTGGACCAAGGTCGCACCCCGAGCCATCGGGCTCACAAGACTGGAGGTTCCAATATTCATGGAGTCTATATGTAGAGAAACCCATATGCGCCATCAGAACATTGATGTTAATAACATCAAGGAGATAATAGTAAACACAACAGACCCAATTAGGGTCTCATGCTCACAAGATTTATTATCTAGCTCAAGTCAGACAACTCTTTGGATGCCATAGTTAACTTCTCTTGTCAACAGAGAATAAATAGAAGAAATCAGAATGATTTTCTCTCAAACTTCAGCTAAAAGAAATGATTCTTGTGCATATTGTTTCAGGATTTATCCTGGTAATGTGGCACTAAAATGTTATGTCCCCTGGCAGTAATTTTATCCATGAATAATCAGAAAATGCAAGATGGATCCAAAGCAGATGCTTAAGGTAGCTTTTATGCCATTTCTAGTAGAAATGCTTTTCTGTCTTATAAACTAGAGATGAAGGAGAAATTGCTACATACCCTAGTTTCTGCTTCCTTTTGGATGGCCACAAAAATAAATATTCATCATTTCCGAAAAAGAAATGAGAATAAATATCCAAGACCAAATAACTAAATTCACACATACAATATCAGGCCAACCCTTATGTCACACAAAGTAGTCATGTTGCAAGATTACATGTACATTAATCATAAAAAATACATTTTATCTAATTTATCTCAGTCCACAAGAAGCACATTTGAGGGTAAAACTTCACACAAGAAGAAAAAAAATGTCATTTTTCCAGATCCTTTTTCACTTAAGAATAACTAAACATTATTAGTGAAAATCCTATGCAGATGTGACCATCCATCAGTAGTAGAAATAACAAGACAGCTGCCATGACAACCATACTGGATTTGCAAGTAGCACCATTTTAACCTAGGCCATGGGATGAATGTAAAGTTTCATAGCAATCCTGCAAGTGTGTATGTGTGTGATTTGGATTTTTAACGTAGTTTTTTTTTTTTAAATTCAGTCGTATAGCTATGATGTTAGCAGTGTGGCAGTTTATAGTGATGCCTAGCACTGGGGCATCATGGCGCAGACATGTAGCATGATGTCCCATCTAGTCACATTATCCTGACACCAGGCTGACCAGTCCTAACACTAACCTCTTAATACTGAGCGTCAAGTGAGGCAGCCGTTAGTACAATTTCTTTTTATAAGTCTTTGGTATGACTCAGCCGGGATCAAACCCATGACTATTTTGGCAAAAAAAAGCATGAAGATTATGCCCAAAGCAAAATGGTTGGCATATATGTCAGTGTATAAATAAGTCTTTTACAACAATGTCCAAGTCATGGAAACTAAACTAATTGGGATTTTTTTCTCCAAAAAAACAATCCAAAAAGAAGCAGAAAATATGGTTTCTACTACCCTTCCATACCATGGTACAATATCCCTGACAAAATGTTTAATGACTTCGCCAACAACAAAAATCAATGAACTACATTGTACTTTATGATACTGCAAATAGCTAAACATAAAAAAGAGAAAATATCGTAGATGCATAATTTGCGCAAGTATTGGAAAGCTTCATTTGCAGCTTTTTGTCAAGTATCACAAGGACATGCTATTATCTTATAGCAACTTTAATAGTTCCACATCAGCGTCACTTCCATAAATGTATCGGGGGAAGGTGATAGATATTACTTGGCATAAATTAATGAAAATTATAGTGAGCTGCAATCTTACATGGAATGAAGGACATTTCCATGGATGAACTTCAAACTAAATGCTGAAAACAAAAATAAATTTCTTGTTATTAATGATGTCCATCAAAATTAACCAGCTGGACTGATCATCCGAAGTCCGATATCGAGAAGACAATTAAATGAGAAAAATCTATGCCCTCCCTTCCCACTACTTAATGTTTATTTCACATGGCAGAGTACAACATGATGTTCTTCATGAGGTTAATAGTTACAAATAATGTAGCATCTTTGCAACTGAAATAAGGTAGCACTTTCAAAGAACATTTCCCAGTAACCAATATTCTTCACAAAGAACATAAAGGATACATTCATTCCTGCAAACCTTACCTTAGTGCCATCCTCATGTGTTGCTTGAATTTACACAAAACCAAATCAGAATACATTCATCTTTTTGGCTACAATACAGCATCACTTCTTATAAATAATATAAAATCTGTGCATCCCCCAAAAGGTGTATAGAAGGCTGCCTTCATTTATGTAGGTAGCATATTGTGAAACCTTAGATTAAAAATATGTTGTATATAATAGAGTCTGGCTTCCTCAAGCAACAAAATTTTCAAGCTTCCTAACATCAACTACCGTATTTCATGTTATTTTTCGTACACCATCAAGCCATAAAAATAATAATTAATTAATTCTATCATATTTTTTCGTACACAAAATCTAATATTTTTTCGGTCATCCTATTATTTTTCGTACATAAAACGATCTTCTGTGAAGATTTACTTTTGCCAATGTGATAAAAAAGTATGGCCCTTTAAATTTTACAGCCTAGAATAAGAGATAAAATCATTGTTTTAGTTGCATTTTTATTTTTTATTTATCCATTATTTTTATTTTATTTTGTTAAAACTGAAGACAGGTTCCCATTTCAAACGGATTCAAAAATATACCAAAGTTTGATTTAGGTACATCAAATGACCAGGGTATTGTTTTGCTAAGCAAGTTATGAGTAATGACTAACTTTGGGCATGTTCTTAACTGAGGCACAAGTCGTCAATTCATTTTCAACTGGTTGAGATACTTTGAAGAAGGAGTGTGTCACCAAACATGAATCCAGGCGGGGTAAGTAATACATGTATGTTAATTTTGCTCATTGATCTTTTACTTTTGCCATCAATACCACGTTATGACTCCAGTGTCTTAATCTATGCAACAAGACATAGCAAAACAAACAAGTTTTGCATAATTGAAAATAATTTATTCCTCAAAATACAGAAGTGAAAAATTTAATTAACTTACAGCATGGTGAATGAATTCTTGTTTCCTAAAAGTCCTTTCAATTCCAATAATTCCAAGAAATCCGAAAAATACCCCTTCTGTGTTGAAGTTTCAAATGTACAGAAAGATTTCCAAATAATTCACCAATTATAAGTGTGCAGAAAGCCCATTGCTCAGCTTACTCAGAAAGGGCAACTGTTTTGTTAACTGAGAATCTATTCACATTCATTTTATTGACCTTTTTCGTCTTTTGTATCGGCAAGAAAATGTAATGATTGATGTATTTGTTCTGTTGTTGTCATTACATTATATACTGCTATTCATCAACAGCTGGACAGCGTCGTTAATGAGTGCTCTTGATTACGTCAGTTGGTGTAACAAAGCAAAGCGCACATTTGAAAACAAGTTCAGAAGCCATTTGAGTTTATTTATCCAGTAAAAATAATAATATCTCAATACAGGAAGACATGAAGACCACAGACCATTTGGCAATTAATCTTATTAGCTCAATATAGTAATGCAGTAAAAAACTATATAAACCCAGTTACTTTTAATCATAAATGCAAAAGTCATTGACTCCATGAGTTCGAGTTATATATACCAGCAGTTAATATCTTCAAAGATCTTGGTCTGTTCATGCTTGGGCATGTCTTCATTATTAAGTTTCTTCAAATAACATGCTATGTTTATAATAAAAAAATATTTTTATATACACGTTGCTTTGTTGTTCTCTCTCTCTCTTAAAATCATTTACCCTTTTTTCAACTGGCTTCAGAACAAGTATCAGTAAATTAATATTTTTCTTGAGCTAATAGACTTGTCATACACATTTTCAATACCCCACGGGTAGCCTCATTTCCCTACGCAGAGCCTCCTTAATTTTATCTGTAGAGGTGAATCTGGTCTTCAGTCCAGTATTTACTGGAAAAGACCAAGCTAAAGGTCAAGCGTATTTAATTAGCATGTATATTACCTCTGCATAGCCATGTGGCACAGTGACAATGGATCTCATAATTACAACCAAAACGATTTATTTATTCAGGTTTTAATTGCCAATATAATAGTGCCCTTGTAGTGTTCACATAAAGAATAACACAACTGACAGGTAACTGAACAATAAAGATTATTTTCTTATTTCTCTCTCTCTATCTCTCTCTCTCTCATAATAACAACAGATTTTTCTTGAGTTGAGCAGAATGAGACTGATTTTGTACATTAGTTTTGTGCCTTAGGTTGTCGAGTGTCGTGCGTTCCACAGGCCTTGTCAGGTATGATCCCTTTATTTTTTGTACACAGTAATTACCACAAAATGATAATTATTTATTTTACATATAATTTTTCGTACATTGAAATTAATAATTATATTTTCGTGTACAAAAAATAACATGAAATACGGTAGGTATTTTTAAGCAGGCATCAGGATTCCTATTCCTGGCCCCAGCCCAAACTACGCCAAACAGAGCCCTAGATAAGCATTGTATATTTGCATTTTACGCTGACAAATTGACATGAAGTGCATTTAGACATTTTGTAAGGCATTCTAATTATGCTAAAGAATTCCCAATGTTTTATGATGATATGTTCAATCACTTCAAACAATGCTCCCACCACAAGTTCTAGATATCGTTTCAGTTTTAAAAAACTGCAGAGATACTGCCAGGAATTTTCAGAGAGGTCCCCTACACCTACCTACAACGGGGGTGGAGAATCGGGGGATGATGCCGAAAGGGACCTGACAGGTGACAAGCTATATGCACACCCAATTTAAGACAGGCATTTCATGACTTCTTTGACAACAAATATATCATAAGTATCTGCATTTAATTTGCTGAGCGGTAAATATTCTTCTCTACTTCTTATCATTCCACTTCTTCAAAATCTCTGAATATGAGAAGTGGTCTGTAGGACTCCCTTGTAGCTGACTATTCATCAGAGTGGTCTGTAGGACTCCCTTGTATCTGACTACTCATCAGTTTGTCTGTAGGACTCCCTTGTATCTGACTACTCATCAGAGTGGTCTGTGGGACTCCCTTGTATCTGACTACTCATCAGTTTATTTACTGTTTCTGATGTTAAGAAGTGTGAATTATGCTTTGTGAATTAAATCCCCACTCACAATCTGCTGTTTGTAATGGGAGAAAACATCAATTTTTGCCAATTTAAACAAATCTGGGAACCGGTCTTCATGATATTCAAACACATTTTTGCACAACTCAACCATGATACTTCTGTTGTAGGATCATATTTGTTGCAAGCCTGTATTCAGCCCAGGTTGCAGCATTTGAAAAACATAGGTTAAACTGTACAATCATTTTCATGGACACAAGATCCCTCCTTTTCTGGTTCTTTCCTTAACCAGCTGTAGGTAACCAACAACATGTCTTGGAATTCGGTTCCTTTTCTTCTCTTTTACTCAGTCTCCGGTTCGTTACTGTGGATGAGGTGACTATTTCCATGTCATCATTTTGCATGACATCGTCAGATCACATTGAACACGAGGGCTTTGATCTTGCTCTAGAGTATCAACCATAGCAGATGATCTTACCAAAAAGAAATTGCTTATCTTCCATTTCGACGCAAAAACTCGCTGCTTCCTATGCTCAATACAATTCTGTTACAGCTGATCAATGGATGAATTTGTTATACCTTCTAGTAGACAATTGGAACTCCTGGATAGCTTCTGCAAAAACCACAGCAGATCATCATCCAGACACTAACACTAAATCTATCTTGGTATAGCTGCACTGAAACACTGGGAAAATGGACAAACAAGATTTAATTTGATCTGGCAGCATCTCTGTCATTGCACTTGAAGACTGAAAGCAATCACTCAAATAGAGACATATAATCGAGCACACCTTGTATTCATTTTGATCACTGAGCCATGTGACATATGCAAAATAGTATTATCATCTTGATTAGGACTCAATCTGGTAGCATGTTTGTGTTTAGTTTTCACAAATTACTCCAATCAATTATAAAGAACCTTAATTAGTTCCAATCTAGTAAAATCTTTTCTAGAGCTCTGTAGGACTATAAATATTACCTGCAAACTGTGCCACAAGTTGCCCTTCCTGTATTAACTTAATCATTGCCACCAAATAAAGTGAAAACTACATTTCCATATCTGCTAATGCAAGTGAGGCAAATAAAAAAAGCCAAATAATTTTCTTTATTATCATTCATTAGTATTTTCTGCAGCTTCTGCCACCTACCTGCTTTGGAAAGGCTGGACCCTCTCATTGGCGCTTTGATATAACTTTGTGTAAAGTTTCCAGTCCCGCCAAAACTATTGGCCTTAGGCACGATAATTTTCTTTGGACCTGAAGGATCCGGATTGTAACTGGACTCTAAACTGTATGGTCGTTGAATTTTCTTGCCCCTAAAATGGTAATAATACAGGAGTGTACACCTTTGTCTGTGACAAGACATGTTCTGTGGTCTTGTCATTAATTTTCAATGCTAATTCTCAAAGATGAAATAGAGGACATCAAATCTTTATATAAAAAAGAGGCACATAATGGATTGCTATAAACCTGTGACCTTGATCAAAGGTCAAACAAGTGAGCAACTGTACTGCAGAATCCATCATCTTTCATTTCTAAGACATGCCAAGTAAAAACTGGCTAAACATTTATCCAAGCACTATGGAAATATAACCAAATGAAAAATGTGAACAAAAACCAAAAAACATTTTGAATGTCTTTGACTTTGACCCCAAGGTCTACTGGAACAGTCGCTGCTATGTCTCATTTAATGTGGGCATGAAAAAGGTCTTAGATTACAATCATCGCTACAAGAAAAGTTATACAGATAAAAGCAGGCAAGACTTTAATATTGAATTCATGACTTACAAGTCCTTATATAGAGATCATACATAGTACACTGTGCACAGAGGATTTTTCAGTGTACACAGCAAGTGTTTAAGCTTTCCCAATTCTAGACTGAGAACAAAGGAGTGTTTGTGCCCAATCAATTCTGGATTGAGTATGAGGGAAGTGTTCAGATCCAGTCAATAACAAGCAAGTGTTTGAGCCTGACTGATAAACACCTTTTTTAAACACAGAGGCCAATGTGGGCGTGATAAAACTGACAAATGTAAGCTTGTAAATGCAAATCCATGTAAATATTGAAATTGTGGAGTGGAAAGAATAGTTTGGATGGCATATTGTCTACTAGGCCTAGCAAAATATAAGTGTTTCTATTTTGATCCTAAATACAAAATTTGGATTACTTAGAAGAAATTTTTATACTCTTTTTTTTTTCTTTCCCCATGGTGGCATGACCCAATTTTAAGCTCTTTTTCCCAATGGTTACATGACCCAAATTTAAACTCATTTTTTTTCTGCATGGTCCAGTTTTATTCCTTTAAGAAAAGACTTCATTAGTATTACTCAAGAATATGATATTTTACAATACTACTTAAATAAATGTATCTGTCTGATGTAACTGGCCACAACTCTGCATCAAACATGACAGCAAACTGCAAGATAAGGCAGCCATTACTGAAACATCTTTTAACTCTATGTCAAGTTGTTGCTAAATGTCTGAATTAGCATGATTTCTAACAGTTACCAAAAATGAGATCTGGAATTATTTTTTATTTTATTTAGTTTTATGGTTGGAAATTTTTTGGATTGGTGCCAAGGTTGATAACAGTAAATAAATTTGGAATTTGTTCAGAAGAAAAGCATATTGAGTTTTGCTTTCCATTTTTAATCAAGGCAAACAATACAAAATATAATTCCATAATCATGTGTGACTAATATTATTTAATATATGAAATTTCACAAAATATACATGTGACCTAAAAAACAACAATTCAGGTATTTTAATATTATTTTAATGTGTTGGTGACTTGAGCTTTCAGGCATTTATTGTGCATCAGAAACACACAAACAATGCAATGGTTTTGATGCTTAACATACCCAATGAATTCCAAAAATTATAAAATATTAGTTTCCTTACAACTTTCCATTTTTTTTCCCTCAATTTTGTGTCATATTTTCATTTTATATATTTTATTTCATTACTAATTATTTAAGTTAATAGCAGAATAATTTATAACCCCATATTCCGAATCTGACTGAAATTGAATCAGAAAAAGCTGGTTAACAAGCATCTCTTGAAGGACATCTAACGTAACACCATACCACAAGCTAACCTGACCATTTTGCACCGTGAGCTAAATAAACAGAAAAAAAATCTAAAGGCACGATATACAATTCCAATGTTCAAGTATGATCTACATAAAGAAAAAGGAATACCTCACAAAAGCAAAAATGAACAGAGTCACATACAAATAAACACTGCAAGTACATGCAATATTACTCAGTTTTATTCCATTAAAATTTACTTGTGGATCAAGGTACCCAAGCTAATCTTTTATCATTCTATGTTGAGATATATAAAGAAAATAATATAAAAAACTACCATCATCCTTAGTTTTTCATCTCCTTCTTCCATGTGGTTAAGATGACATACAAGCACTTAGGATTTTAAATGGAATAAAGTTGTTTTTCTACATTTCTCTAATCTTACCCAATTCATACATAAGGCACTTCTTATTTCCTACATTAGGTACTTCTTACCCAATTCTTATATTAGGCATTTCTTGCCCAATTCTTACATTAGGCACTTCTTACCCAATTCTTACATTAGACACTTCTTACCCAATTCCTACATTAGACACTTCTTACTCAATTCCTACATTAGACACTTCTTAACCAATTCTTACATTAGGCACTTCTTATCCATTTCCTACATTTGACACTTCTTTACCCAATTCCTACATTAGACACTTCTCACTCAATTCCTACATTAGATACTTCTTACCCAATTCTTACATTTGGCACTTCTTATCCATTTCCTACATTTGACACTTCTTTACCCAATGCCTACATTAGGCACATTTTATCCAATTACATTAGGTGCATCTCACCCAATTCCTACATTAGACACTTTTT